>JARQOC010000003.1:73216396-73294775 GCA_033576535.1 Allobates femoralis | reverse complement strand
GTTTGGTGTAATTTCAGCACCAAAAGTGAATCCTCTTTTTTGTAAAAAATCATCCATTTGTGTTGCTTTTTTTGCTCTATTTTCGGGGTACACAGACAGACACACAGACAGACACACATACAGAGACACAGGCCCTTTTCATATCTAATGCTGGGTTGCATTTGCCTTCATTTGCGTTTCTATGCGTTTTTACCACTAAAAAGGCATGCGTTTTTGGCCCCATAGGGTTTAATGGAAAAACATGCAAAAACACATGCAAAAATGCATGTCATTTTCAGCAAATGCAAAAATGCATGCGTTTTTGCAAACGCAGCCGAAAAAGTATTCTGCAACAATTTGGACTGCGTTTGCAAAAACGCATGTATTTTTGCGCTCGTAGAAAATGATATGCGTTTTTGCATGCGTTTCCATTAAACCCTATGGGGCCAAAAACGCATGCCTTTTTAGCAGTAAAAAAGCATAGAAATGCAAATGAAGGCAAACGCAACCCAGCATTAGATATATAACAGGCCACACACTTTCTTACTCTTCACGACGATCCCACAGCGAACCCTGGTGATGTCTTCCTTCCAGACATCAACAGGACCTGCCTGTAGTATGAGTACTTGCAGGACCTTGGACATGTGACTCTCAGGCTGGGTCACATGGCCAGGTCTTTTCAGATCCATATCTGCAGGTCCTTCCCTTGCCTAGAAGGAAGACATCACCAGGGCTCGGTGTGGGATCGTCGGGAGGGGTAAGTAATGGAGCGTTGGTGGTGTGGAAAGCGCGTCAGAAAAATGGAGCACTCATTGACGCAAAAACACTGACGTCTGCACAGCGGATTGAAAATTCCATTCACTTTGCTGGCAGACGCATTGACTAATCTGCGTTTGGTGCAGTTTAAAAAAAAACACAGCACCAAAAATGGATCAAAAACTTCCAGTAAGTACACCGCCTTATCCTAAATTCTTTGTAAAGTACTAAATCTCTTATCAGCTTGGGCTTAAGTGTTTAGTTGGAAAGAGTCACTTAGGCTAGGGTCACATTAGGATTTGCTGCGCTGCCTGGGGGTTGCGCTCAAAACCTAGTGTTTTGTAGCATAAACGCAGTGCTACCGCCATGGTATCGCCTCATTAACGCTGCCCATACTAACCTATGGAGGCCCCGCCCCTAACGCATCTCTGACGCTGTCATCAGAGGGAAATCTCGTGGTATTTCCAAACGCGAGAAAAGACGTTAACAACATCTTTTCTCACATTAGGAAGTACCAGGAGCTTTCCATATGATGCCAGCGTTGGAGCCACGCTACAGCCGGGATCTCCATAGGGTAACATGGACGGCATTAAGCCTGCCAAAAACTAACTTTTTACCGCGACCCCCTGACCGTGTAGTAATCTCAAATGTGACCCTAGCCTTAAGCTACTTTCACATCTGCGTTTTTTCAAATCTGGCAGAATTCCATCTTTTTTGAAAAAAACAGGTGCGGGAACATTGCGGCAAGATGTGTTCTGGCTAATGCATTTGTATAGGAGTTCCGGGCATGTGTGGTGACTTTCGTTTTCTTCCGGATCTGGCAAATCCAGTACTTCCGGCTTGTCTTAATGTTAGCAGTTAGCAGCAGTTTTTGTCCAATGCCTGAAGTGTCGGATTTGCCGGATCGTGATGAAAACGCAAGTCCCCACACATGTCCGGAACTCCATTACCAATGCATTAGCCAGAACGCAATCTTGTCGGAATGTTGCCTAATCTGTTTTTTCCAAAAAAGGATTTGAATATTGGATGTGAAAGAAAATGAAAAAGCTGAAGTTCAAAAGTTCTGGTTTGCCTAAACTTCCTGACCTGAAACTAAATGCAGATCTAAAAGTACACTTAAAGAGGTTTTTGATTTTTGACCAAGTTTTGGGGCCAAAAACTTATTTTTGCAATTAGATTTCACTAAAAATGTTGCATTATTTGACTTATGTGGTCTGTGGTCATAAACCAGTTTGGAGGAGCTCAAGAAAAGATAAGTTACAAACTCTCCTTTCAGACCTAGAGAACAAGCTCTATGATGGTTTTCAATTAATCTCATTCTACATCCAGCAATAGTCAGTAATAGGGCAGAGACACACTTATGTGAGCTGCATGTGAGTGTCTCACATGCATCTCGCATGACTCACGCTCTCGTCCCGAGAGGCAGGAGTCGGGCTGGGTGACTCATGCAAGATGCATGTGAGACACTCGCCTGCAGCTCGTGAGACACTCACATGCAGCTCGCATAAGTGTATTTCAATACAGAGGCTATAGAAGGAAAATGGCTCAAATCATTTTAATGAAACCAATTACAAAAGTAATTTTTATCTCCAACTATATGCATTTTAAAAAGAAATTGTCATACAGAGACAGCTGTCAATCACTAATTAGCACCGTAACTCCACAGATTAAAAACAACAGAGTTCACAACATACAGACAACATATTGGCGGTATATAAGAATTTAGGTATTTGGTTGGCATGTTATGCTTTCCTAAATCAGGAAAAAATATGTTTGTAATAAAAATTGTTAAAAGATATATACCAATACTTCTTCAATACAAATTCTGCTGATTCATTAGCTAGTGAGCCCACTCTGTCCATCCGCCTACGATTGGCAGCTTCTCTGTATTAAATATAAAGTTCCATAAAGTTTTAACATGGTTCCGGCATGATTTTACTTTTATGGATCAAGGATATTCATCTAATGGTTATTACTTTTTGCTGATAAAATAAGTCTTCTTTCATGTCAGTATGGTCTATAATACCATCAAAACAATAGCTCTTTTGAGAGCTAAAGACACAGAACAAGTCACCCTACAGGGAGGGAGAGATACTCAAGCAGGGACAGTGTAAACGAGCCGCTTAGTTGCTCCATAATACCCCCAAAAATAGCTCTATTCAGAGTTGAAGACACACAAGAAAGTCATTTTTCATCATTGTTTTGGGGTGACAGCCTGCCTTCTGCTGTCCACAATACTAAACTAACTTAAAGTTAGATTTCTACTAAGCCACATGTGAGATGTCTGGGACATGGATCACCACGAAATGTGTTGTGTGGTACGATGGAAAAACCGAGTCCACTCCATGGAGGACTCACAGAACTATATACAGGACTTAGAAGATGTCAGCAACATGTTGGAGCACCACAGGACATCTTCAAAAGGTCTTGTAGAGGAAATGCCTGTATACGTCAGAGTTGACGCCATGATGTAGACCTACCAAAATATATATACTGTATATACATTTGGTGGTTTGTTTTAATGTTATTTTTATGTTATTGATCAATGTCTATATATAATTCTTGTTTGTACATTTCCTTAATATTTCCTATATCATGCTTCCATAGTGTAGGTACTCTTTAAATAAGTCGCATTTATCCCTCTTGTCAATCTATTGGCACATATGAACTATCACATCAAATGCTGCTAAAGCTTACTGCTTTTTTCCTGCTTATTGATTATATGCACTCAAACCACTTCATATATTTTGCCTAATTAAAATAATTACGTTGGCTATCAAAACTTAACAGGATATTCTTCAGTCAGGAAATAGCTCTAAATTGCAGCTTAAAGACTCGACCATGACTGCTGGCTCCATCTAAGAAATTGTGACTATTTCAGTAGGGCTAACACCCAAAACTATGAAGCGGTGGATTTTAAAGCAGATGGGTTATTGTTGATAAACTAGGGAAAAGAAGACAAACATATGTTTTAAGGAACTTCATGGACACACTTTTAATACCTTATTACCATAGAAGTATTGTATTTGTTGAGAGTGCTCATAGTAGGCAGCCATAATTTTGGCATTCACAGCCGTTTTGGCTTCTGATCCTTTTGACACCCCAATCTTTACTGCTGAAATAGGAGTAAAAGTCCTTAACCCCGTCCCGACCTATGACATTATAGAGACATCATGGAAGTCAGTGGTTTCCGACCCATGAGGTCTCTATAACGTTATGGCTGCTTTGCGGTCCTGCAACTCCGGTGACAGGGCAAGTGACAAGTCACCGAAGCTGCAGGATCGCAAGGACCTATACTTTAGCCCAGGGGGGGTGGCTTAGCCCACCTGTGGCTAAAGTCGCTCTGATTGGCAGTTGAAAATGAAACTGCCGATCAGAGCGAATCAGAGCAATTCACCCCTCCAGATCTGATTGGAGCTCTTCAATCAGATCTGGAGGGGTGGATCGGTGGGTGCCCTCCCCCTCCTCAGCCACCTCCTGCTCCAGGGCTCATCAGGGGCCCCCCGTGCCTCCCATTCGCCCACTCTACTGTTATCTACCTGCCGATGGGCTGCACCCGCCGGTGCACCCACAGGTCAGCCTCATCAGCCCCCTACCTGCTCATCTGTGCCCCCCGTCCACCTCCAGTCCCCCCTGGGTCCTGTCCTCCCCACCTCACCCGCCGGTCAGCTTTATGAGCCACCTCCCTGCTCATCCCAACGCCCTGTCCCCTGTCCAGTCGCCCCCCCCCTGTCCAGTCTCCCCCTCCCCCTGTACAGTCGCCCCCCATCACCTCTCCCGGCGGGCTGCACCCACCGGTGCACCTGCCGGTTAGCCTCCTCTCTTCTTGTGGGCTCCTCCTCTCCCAGGCCCTTCCTCCTCACCAGTGGATTGTGAGTGAGATAGGTATGAATGAATGAATGAATGAATGAATGAATGGATGGATGGGTGCATGCGTGGATGCATGGGTGGATGGATGGGTGCATCGGTGCATGCATGGGTGGATGGATGGGTGCTTGGGTGCATGCATGGGTGGATGTATGGGTGCATTGGTGCATGCATGGATGGATGGATGTCTGCATGGATTGATGTGTGTGTTCATGGATGTGTGCGTGCATGGATGTGTGCATGAGTGAATGTTTCTGCGTACATGGATGTCTCTGCATGCATGGATGGATGTGTGCATGCATGGATGTGTGCGTGCATGGATGGATGTGTGCGTGGATTTGTGCATGCATGAATGTCTTCATGTGTGGATGTGTGTGTGGTGGATGTCTCTGCATTCATGGATGTGTGCGTGGATGTGAGCATGCATGGATGTGTGCGTGCGTGGATGTATCTGCGTGCGTGGATGTGTGTGTGGATGTCTCTGCATGCATGGATGTCTCTGCATGCATGGATGGATGTGTGCGTGCATGGATATGTGCATGCATGGATGTGTGTGTGTGAATGGACGTCTGCATGTGTGGATGTGTGCGTGCGTGGATGTATCTGTGTGCGTGGATGTCTCTGGATGCGTGGATGTGTGCGGTGATGTGTGCGGTGATGTGTGCATGCGTGGATGTCTCTGCGTGCATGGATCTCTGCGTGCGTGTGGATGTGTGCGTGCGTGGATGTGTGCGTGCGTGGATGTGTGCGTGCATGCATGGATGTGTCCATGTGTGGATGGGTGCATGTGTGGATACGTGCATGGATGGATGGGTGCATGGGTGGATGGATGCATGGGTGGATTGATGGGTGCAACAAGGGATCAAGTGTCCTCTTGTTGTAGTCTCTGGGATCATAGTCATGGTGCACTGTATGACAGATCATTGCCATACAGTGCACCATAACGCTGACCCCAGAGACTGTAGGAAGAGGACTCTTGAACCCTTGCTGCAATCTCTGGATGTAGCACAGGCGATCAAGCATTGTGGGACCTTCGTTGTGGACTACGTCGGAGGCGATTGAGGGTTGTGGAACCTTCGTTGTGGACTACGTCAGACCTTTATAATAAAGATGGAGTCTGAATTTTGTTTGTGTTTTTTTCAAATAAATACCGTATTTTTCGCTTTTTAAGACGCACTTTTGTTCCCCCAAAACTGGGGGGAGAACGGGGGTGCGTCTTAAAAAGAGAATATAAAAAAAATGTAAAAAAAAAAATATTACCTAGGGGGGATGTGGGATGGGATGGATCGGAGGTGCCTGATGCGGTTGTTACGGGGCCAAGGAGGTTGGGGGCCAAGGCACAAGCTGTGTGGGGTGTTTCGCCGGTCTCCGGTGGGCGCTGCCATTATTATTTACCAGCATGCATTGCCGGTCTTGCAATGCATGCTCTTGTGTCTGTAAATGGCCGCGGATGGGGTCTGCACATGCACCGCGGCCATTTCTATGTACTCCAGTACTGTTTTCCAGTCTTCAATAAAATGGCCGCGGCGCATGCGCAGACTGCGATTCGCAGACAATTCTGGACACAAGAGCGTGCATTGCCAGACCGGCAATGCATGCTGGTAAATAATAATGGCGGCGCCCACCGGAGACCGGCGCAACACCCCCACAGCTTGTGCCTTGGCTCCCAACCACCGTGGCACCCCCGCAGCCTCTTCCTTAGCC
This sequence comes from Allobates femoralis, assembly GCA_033576535.1. Classification (NCBI taxonomy): domain Eukaryota; kingdom Metazoa; phylum Chordata; class Amphibia; order Anura; family Aromobatidae; genus Allobates; species Allobates femoralis. The sequence continues at coordinate 73,288,469 of JARQOC010000003.1, read as the reverse complement.
CCCAACATCTGTGGCACCCGCGCAGCTCCTGCTTAGGACCCAACCTCCATGGCCCCAGAGCACCACCGGTAAGAGTTGGGGGGCTATGTAGCAGGATGCATGTCCCCCATTTTGGGACATTTATGAGGAGGGGGAACATAAACAAGGATTGGGGCATGGATACCAGGAGGGGACCATATATTAGGAGGGGGCCATATATCAGGAGGTGGACACATACCAGTATTGGGGCATGGATACCAGGAGGGGACCATATATTAGGAGGGGGCCATATATCAGGAGGTGGACACATACCAGGATGGGGGCATGGATACCAGGTGGGGGACCATATATTATGAGGGGGCACATATACCAGAATGGAGACAAATATACCAGAATAGGGTACATATAAAGTGATTGTAAGACGGACACTGGCATTATAAGATGGACCCCGTTTAACATTAAAAATAATTTTTTTTCTCTTTTCCTTCACCAAATTTGGGGGTGCGTCTTATAATCATGTGCGTCTTATAAAGCGAAAAATACGGTAGATTTTTCTCTGTGTGGTGTATTTTTATACTATTTACTAGAGATTCCTAATGGCTGGGTCTAAAATTGGCTCGACATTATGAATCTCGGGCTTAGTGCCAGCTGCCAATAAAAAAGCTGGCATTAACCCCTTTATTATCCAGTTTGCCACCGGCACCAGGGCAACTGGAAGAGCCTGGGTACAATGCCAGAAAATGGCGCTTCAATGAATGCGCCATTTTCTTGGGTGGCTGCGGGCTGCAATTCGCAGCATGGGGTGCCCAGATCGCTTGGCCCTCTCCGTGCTGAGGATTCCAGCCCCCAGCTGCCAAGTTGTACCTGGCTGAACCAAAAATATGAACCACATCATTTTTTTTTTCTAGAATTAGTTCCAGAAATAAAAAAAAATGGGCTTCGCTGTATTTTTGGTTGCCAGCCAGGTACAACGAGGCAGCTAGGGGTTGGTGGCAGTCCGTAGCTGGCAAGTTGTACCTGGCTGGACCAAAAATATGGCGGAGCTCCACGTCATTTTTTTTTCTAGAATTAGTTCTGGAAATAAAAAAAAAATATGCTTTGCTGTATTTTTCGTAGCCAGCCAGGTACAACTTGGCAGCTGGGGGGCTAGAATCCTCAGCGTCGAGAGATCCAAACGCTGTGGGCCCCCCATGCTGCAAATTGCAACCCACAGCAACCTCAGAAAATAGCTCATTCATTAGAGGTGCCATTTTCTGGTGCTGTACCCCAACTCTCCCAGTTGCCCTTGTGCTGGTGGCACATGGGTTCTCCATACGCGACATGGTGTCCGCTAACAATTTCAATGGAAAATTAGCTCCAATTGTTAGCGGAAACCATGTCGCGTATGGAGAGCCCCTCCCTGTGTGCCTGAAAATTGGAGCTCGCCCACAAGTCATCCCATTTTGGAAACTAGACCCCCCAAGGAACTTATCTAGATGCATAGTAAGCACTTTGAACCCCCAGGTGCTTCACAAATTAGTCCGTAAAAGGGAAAAAGAAGATTTTGTGAAAAAAAAGTAATTTTTCATTTTACAGATCAATTTGGGAAGGACCTAGAGGATCAAAGTGCTCACTATGCATCTAGATAAGTTCCCTGGGGGTCTTGTTTCCAAAATGGGGTCACTTGTGGGGGATATCCAATGTTTAAGCACACAGAGACTCTACAAACGCGACATAGTGTCTGCTAACAATTTGAATGGAAAATTAGCTGAAATTGTTAGCAGACACCATGTCGCGTATGGAGAGCCCCTGTGTGCCTAAACATTGGAGCTCCCCCACAAGTGACCCCATTTTGGAAACTAGACCCCCCAGGTAACTTATCTAGATGGGTGGTGAGCACTTTGAACCCCCAGGTGCTTCACAAATTAATCCGTAAATATGAAAAAGTACTTTTGTTTTCACAAAAAATTTCTTTTAGCCTAAATTTTTTCTTTTTCACATGGGCAACAAGATAAAATGCATCCTAAAATTTGTTGGGTAATTTCTCCTGAGTACACCGATACCTTATATGTGGTCATAAACCACTGTTTGGGCGCACGGCAGGGCTCAGAAGAGAAGGAGCGCCATTTGACTTTTTGAATGGAAAATTAGCTCCAAAAGTCAAATGGCGCTCCTTCCCTTCTGAGCCCTGCCGTATGCCCAAACAGTGGTTTATGACCACATATGAGGTATCGATGTACTCAGGAGAAATTGCCCAACAAATTTTAGGATGCATTTTATACTGTTGCCCATGTGAAAATGAAAAAATTGAGGCTAAAAGAACATTTTTGTTAGAAAAATTAAAATGTCAATTTTTTCCTTCCACGTTGTTTTAGTTCCTGTGAAGCACCTGAAGGGTTAATAATCTTCTTGAATGTAGTTTTGAGTAGATTGGGGGGTGCTGTTTTTGGAATGGTGTCACTTTTGGGTGTTTTCTGTCATGTACACCCCTTAAAGGGACTTCATATGTGATGTGGTCACTAAGAAACGTTTTGTACATTTTGCTGGAAAAATTAGAAATTGCTGATGAACTTTGAACCCTTATAACTTCCTAACCAAAAAAAAAAATATTTTTCCAAAATTGTGCTGATGTAAAGTAGACATGTGGGAAATGTTATTTATTAACTATTTTGTGTCACATAACGCTCTCATAATTCTCCTATGCTTCTCAGTGTAGGCTGTGGCTCCAATGTTTAGCTACTGCCTACAATAATATAGGTTCTAAGTTTGATTCCCAGGAAAACCAAATTGAAAGAAATGAAAAGAATTCTGTTTCTTAAGAAAGTAAGTGTTTGCAGAGCAGAGATGCCAGCCTTTCCCATGAGGAGGGGGAGCTATGAGGTGATGAAGACTCAGAAAGAAGACTTTGCACTGTTTCAGAGAGTGAGTGTAAGTTGGGACAACGCATTGAGTGCGTCAAATTGGGACAGTCCAACTGAATTGGAGGTTATTTTTAACCTACTTTAAAATTCGCAATAGGCAATACAACTAACTATTCTCTCACCGTGGCGAAGATTATCTCATGCCAGAGACTCAGATGCATAGTGAAGATGAAACTTGGCTCAAACTCTGCCCTGAGTGTGAGCTGAGTTTCATTCAGTCATCCTATTCTCTCATATATAAGAATTGGTACACAAGTGAAGAGAAGATGGAGAAAATAATTTTTCCATCTTCTCCATTGCCTGTTTCAGCAACTGAACACACCTATTGAATTAAATTAGTGCACGTTATCCGATATGCCAATTGAAGCATGCTGACTTAGGCCCCTTTCACATCAGCGTTTTTTTCAAAACCTCACTTGCCGCACCTGTCGCAAGCCCGCCTATACATTGTATGGGGCTTGCCGCAACCGTGCCGCAACCGTGCCGCAAGTGCAGCCGGTATGCGGTAATCGCGGCAGATGCGTTTTTTTCACCGCATCTGCCACGATTTGAAAAAAACGCTGATGTGAAAAGGGCCTTAGAATGAGGAAAAAAATGTTGGTCAGCACTCCCTCATAGTATAACATTGGGCCGAGTATTATCTAATAAAACATCACATAGCACTCATTGGTATTATATGCCAGTGTGAGTGATCCACAATATTCAGAACACTTGCTCTGACATAATAGAGAAATGATAGGACTAATTGGCAGCTGAACTCTTAGCATCAAAGAAAATAAAGGTATAGTCTGGAGATTACTTACATGATGTATTAGATATTGATCATTATAATAGGTACAATTTTTAGTTATAGGATAGATATTAGATATAAAGTAGGATAGATAGTTTTTTATGATGTAAAGTGAGTTCTTCCTCCGATTGTTGCTCTACTGACTCTGGAACAGTTTTTCTCTTCCTTTTCTTTCCCTCCATTCCAAAGTTATGTCCCCCAGTAATAAAGATGCAAATTCTTCCATCAACAACTGGGTGTATACCACAGAACCTATTAATGGGCATTTACTTAGTCACCTCTGTTGCTGGTCAATCAACACATACCTAGTTATGCCCACAGAGTTCTCATGTCCCTACCCATTTGTTGAAAGGACATTTTGTGCCATTATTACCAAAGCTATAACTTTAGAACAGAAGAACAAAAGAAAAAGTAAAATTGGTCCAGAATCAGCAGAGTAGCTGCTCAGTTTATATTAAAAAATCTAGTGAAAATTGTTGGTACCCCTTGTTTAATGGTCACAAAAAGACTTGAATCTGACAAAGGTAATAATAAATTAAAAATCTATGAAAAATGAAGCATATCAAGAAAAGAACACTGTCCTTACTGTGAAACATGGAGGAAGCTCTGTTATGTTCTGGGGCTGCTTTGCTGCATCTGGCACAGGGTGTCTGGAATCTGTGGGGTACAATACTATCAAGGGATTCTAGAGAGAAATGTGTTGCCCAGTGTCAGAAAGCTTGGCTTTGTCGCAGGTCATGGGACTTGCAACAGGATAATGACCTGGTGTGTATATACTGAAAAGTGCAGCAGCTCATTGTGTACATCAATATATGCACATACATGTAAAAAATGTATGTTTCTTTTCTTCACACTGTAACAACACAACCGTTCATTGCTAAGTCTTCTTGCCAACTAAAGCTGTAGAGGAGATCTACTGAACAGTTCAGTACCTGCCACATACCAGTGCTGCCATCTGTTAAGGAGTTACGAAGGTGGAGGCATTACTTTTCTTTCAATGCTAATAGATAGACTGAGAAAGCCATCACATTTTTATTTAATATTTATGTTAGGTAATGATAATTGTCATAGATATATAGACAGATCCTACACATTTTATTATATCTACAGCAAAAGGTAAGAAACAAAATCAAAAGAGGTTCTGTCATAAAAAGTGGGCAAGAGGGAGGGCAATCCCAGAGGTGTAGACTAAAGGGAGATGCTGGGTCAAGCCATCTCTCCTTCTGATTCTCCTCCTTCAGCTCTTGTCAGTGAAATGTGAGCTTTATTTGGTATATATTTACCCCTCACCTGCAGATAGTAAGCTGCAATACACACTGCAGTCATTCAGAGAGGAAGAGATAGGGAGATCCTCACAGCTCCAGTTTATTCACAGACCTGCTGTTCTTTTAAGCCATGCTTTTATGTTAATGTGTAATGAATTAGAAATGAGCGAATCAGTTCAGTGAGATATGAACTTGCCTTTCAATTTACATAATATTTGTATTTTTCTGAATCCAAATAGTTTTTTTGTAATTCGCTTCTTGTGAATTTAGTCAATTGGCTGCAAGCAACTCGCTACTCTTTTGCTAATTTGTGGAGAGCAAAAAAATGAATTAAAAAAAATGTTCACCCCACCGATCACACTGCAATGGTCCTTGCTATGGCAAGGGTCACGCATGGCATTAGTTTTTCTTCAGGACCGTTTTTGGGGAAAAAATGTTCATTTTTTTCTAAGTCCCAAAAATGGATCCGTTAACGGATGGTGCACTTATGTGTACCTCCGTTTCTCAAACACGGTAATCCAGTATTCCTGGGCTCAAAACAAATGTTGCTAGGAGCATTTTTTACCCAAAAACATTGCTAGCAACATTTTTGGGTTCAGTAAAAGAGATGAATCAGTTTTTTTTAACATGGGGACATATGGGGAAGCTATCTGTTAACGCAGGGCATCTATAAGCACCATCCGTTAATGGATATCCGTTTTTGGTGAAAAAAATGACTAAGTCCAAAAATCATCCAGGACCTCAGGGAACACTTTTACCACCCTAACGTTAATGGATCCAGTTTTCTAAGCCCTCAGAAAAACGGATTGGCATGTGTGACCCTAGCCATTGTCTACCCTCAGTGTAGATCCTTCCAGTACTTCGTAGCTCCCTCCAGTACTTAGTAGCTCCCTCCAGTACTTAGTAGCTCCCTCCAGTACTGTGTAGCTCCCTCAAAGACTGTGTAGATCCCTCCAGGACTGTATAGATCCCTCCAGTACTGTGTAGCTCCCTCCAGTACTTTGCAGATCCCTCCAGGACTGTGTAGCTCCCTCCAGGACTGTGTAGATCCCTCTGTAGTGAGGTGAGCAATTCAGATTGTATCATAGAAATGGATATGGAAATGAACTGTGCACAGTCCGCTACTGCCCCTTGTGGACAAGTGCTGAAACAAACGCAGGGAAGTGGGAAATTCCCTTTTCAGCAAATGTGTTTACTCAAAAGAGAGAGCAGCAGGAAGTCAGTGCAGATTCAGAGCTGAGCAAGGGAAGATCTGCCTGTGGATGTCTGTTGAAAGAGGGCTACTTTGCTACACCTTGCCGGAAAAATCATCCCGCAGAAGCCCTCGTGACAGATCCTGGGCCACTGGACTTTGGTGCTGTGACTCTGGCCGCTCTGCAAAACCTTGCCCGCCGAGCACCCGGAGTGCATGTGCAGGGGCCGTGACCGACATAAGGGAGCCATTTGTACTGCCGCGATCTCCCCTTCTGCTGCTCGGTGTGCCCTGAGACTGGGAGAGACATTAAAAGAAAAATTCCATTACCTGCGAAAGGAGACCAAAAAAGAAGACTAAGGAGTTTCCCCCTTCAGCGCTGCACCGGGACCCGTCATCGTGAGATCCCCAGGCCTGCGACGTGGGAGCGACATCTTCTTCTGTGATAGACTGGTACGTGATTTTAGGGAAAGTTAGGGAAAGATACCTTCATTGTTGTGTTTTTTTTTCTTTTCTTGCTGCGTACGCGGAAGAAGTGAAGATCCAGAGACTCTAATATATACAAGTGCGCATATAGTTCGGTTGACTGTGATATAAACATGTTTGCCAGTAAAGAAACGTTATTATCGGTTAAACCTGAGTATGGGAATTCTGTTGAGAAAGATCATACACACACACACCCGCGGCCTTACCACCGGTCGCTACATCTGGCGTAGTCGGCAGGATGTGTGATCAACAGAATCTCCTCCCGGTAGTAGCTTATAACCAGACTTATACTATGCCCTGCAGGTCCATATCCGGTGCCAGCACTCCGAACAGTGACACGGAAGAATTGAAGCAGATAGTAGCAAAGTTGCAGAAACAGATACTACAGCTACAGCTCATGCTAGACCAACAGGCGGACAGGCAAGCGAGACAGCAACCCAGCCGGCCTATGGGAAGGCGCTGGACATGCGGCGACCCCCGCCATAGGGCAAACCGTTGTCCGCATCCTCCACCCGTGGTCCGATATACCATAACCAGCAAGTCATGCCCCACAACAGCAGCCACCTTTAAACTAGACGCCCCCGCCAAAGCAGCTCGCTCGGCAGGGGAGATCAGGGAAAAGGGTGTGAAGAGACAGAGCCAGACCGATAAGCAAGTGCTGGCCACTCGGGTCCAGGGGACGGTGAAGTGGTTTAATGTCCACGATGGGTATGGCTTCATCAACAGGAATGACACAAAGGATGACGTGTTTGTACATCAGACTGCCATAAAGCGTAACAATCCTCGTAAGTGCCTCCGCAGCGTTGGTGATGGGGAGGTGGTACAGTTTGATGTTGTGAAGGGAGAGAGGGGTACAGAGGCCGCCGACGTCACCGGTCCTGGGGGTGTTCCCGTTAAAGGAAGCAGATTTGCCCCCAACCGGCGCCGCTACCGCCGGCGATCCTACTCTCCCTGGGTAGAAAACATGACTGAGTTTATTGGAGATATTGTGAGCCCTGAACAAGGGAGCGAAGGTGAACGGGGGGATGATGGTTTCCCCCAACAGAGGTCCCTACTCCGCCGGAGATCAATCCCTGTGATATCAATGGCCATCACTGCCTTGGAGCCGATGGTTGTTGACAGGGACTGTCAACCTTTAAGTGGGGGGGTATGTAGTGAGGTGAGCAATTCAGATTGTATCATAGAAATGGATATGGAAATGAACTGTGCACAGTCCGCTACTGCCCCTTGTGGACAAGTGCTGAAACAAACTCAGGGAAGTGGGAAATTCCCTTTTCAGCAAATGTGTTTACTCAGGAAGAGAGAGCAGCAGGAAGTCAGTGCAGATTCAGAGCTGAGCAAGGGAAGATCTGCCTGTGGATGTCTGTTGAAAGAGGGCTACTTTGCTACACCTTGCCGGAAAAATCACCCCGCAGAAGCCCTCGTGACAGATCCTGGGCCACTGGACTTTGGTGCTGTGACTCTGGCCGCTCTGCAAAACCTTGCCCGCCGAGCACCCGGAGTGCATGTGCAGGGGCCGTGACTGACATAAGGGAGCCATTTGTACTGCCGTGATCTCCCCTTCTGCTGCTCGGTGTGCCCTGAGACTGGGAGAGACATTAAAAGAAAAATTCCGTTACCTGCGAAAGGAGACCAAAAAAGAAGACTAAGGAGTTTCCCCCTTCAGCGCTGCACCGGGACCCGTCATCGTGAGATCCCCATGCCTGCGACGTGGGAGCGACATCTTCTTCTGTGATAGACTGGTACGTGATTTTAGGGAAAGTTAGGGAAAGATACCTTCATTGTTGTGTTTTTTTTTCTTTTCTTGCTGCGTACGCGGAAGAAGTGAAGATCCAGAGACTCTAATATATACAAGTGCGCATATAGTTCGGTTGACTGTGATATAAACATGTTTGCCAGTAAAGAAACGTTATTATCGGTTAAACCTGAGTATGGGGATTCTGTTGAGAAAGATCATGCACACACACCTGCGGCCTTACCACCGGTCGCTACACCTCCAGGACTGTGAAGCTCTCTCCAGTACTATGAAGCTCCCTCCAGTACTGTGTAGCTCCCTCCAGTACTTCTTAGCTCCCTCCAGTACTGTGAAGCTCCCTCCAAGACTGTGTATCTCCCTCCAGTACTGTGTAGCTCCCTCCAGGACTGTGTAGATCCCTCCAGGACTGTGAAGCTCCCTCCAGTACTGTGTAGCTCCCTCCAGGACTGTGTAGATCCCTCCAGGACTGTGTAGCTCCCTCTAGGACTGTGTAGCTCCCTCCAGTACAGTGTAGCTCCCTCCAGTACTTCTTAGCTCCCTCCAGGACTATGTAGCTCCCTCCAGTACTGTGTAGCTCCCTCCAGTACTTCTTAGCTCCCTCCAGTACTGTGAAGCTCCCTCCAGTACAGTGTAGCTCCCTCCAGTACTTCTTAGCTCCCTCCAGGACTATGTAGCTCCCTCCAGTACTGTGAAGCTCCCTCCAGTACTTCTTAGCTCCCTCCAGGACTATGTAGCTCCCTCCAGTACTGTGTAGCTCCCTCCAGTACTTCTTAGCTCCCTCCAGGACTGTGTAGGTCCCTCCTGTTCTTTGAAGCTCCCTCCAGCAGTGTATGAGGCATACTAATCCGCTCTTCTGGCTTCTTCACGCAAGGTCAAGGCTTCTGGTATACAGTTGACCTCTAACAACACATGTGCAACACAGACGTTTGAGCTAAATGGCAGAAGACCAAATGAGGACATCGTACATGAGGCGCCATGACAAACGCCTGCAGTGAACTGAAAGTGAATAATGTTTTCTTTCAACATACGGTTTACTAATCTTTGGAGTCTGAAGAATTACATTTTGGGGGGAAATCCAATGGAACTATGGCAACTACACTTCTGACTATTATTCTGCCACTGGTGCACAATAGTATTTGCAATAGTCAACAGCCACGAGTGGGAAATCGGCGTTGAGTATGCACATTACGGTACTTTTCCAATCTATGGTACTTACAGAAATATTCATGCTCTGTAGACATTAGATCACTGTTCTCTTTATCAGTTTGAATACCAATGATCAGATATCCAGCAATTGCACCAATGATCCTCTAAATCAGGAGTATTAAACGTGGGGCTGGGTATATGGGCTGCACATAGTAAAAATATTGAATTTGGGTGATTGCATGCTTTGCAGAATAGAGTGACATTCTTAGTGATTCCATTTTTTATTTTCAATACACCTTTGATCCCTTTCTCTTACAATTAGCATCATATAGTAATTCAGGCCAACATCTTGTAGTAAAGTGCACCATCCTGGTGCACATGTCCTCCATCTTGGTCCCTATCTTGTAGCAATGTCCCTCATTCTGCTCTCCTTCTTCTAGTAGTGAGTAGGTCGACTTCTTGTAGTAATGCCCCATCCTGTCTATATTTTGTAGTAATGTGCCCATCTTGATCCTCCTCTTGTAGTAATATGCTCATCCTGCTCCCCTTCTTTTTGTATTGTGTCTATACTGGTTCTCATCTTGTACTAATGCCCCATCTTAGTCACTTACTTGTAGTAATATACCAATCTTTGTTCCCTTCTTGCAGTAATGTAACCATCCTGGTTCCTTCTTTTAGCAATGTGCCCAACTTGGTCCCCTTCTTGCTCCTCTTCCTTCTTGTAGTAATGCCCCATCCTGCTTCTCTTCTTGTAGTAATGTGCCCATACTGGTTACATTCTTTTAGTAATGTAACCATCCTGATCCCCTTATTGTAGTAATGTGCCCATCTTGCTCCACCTTTTTTTCATTGTGCCCATGATGTGCCCACCAGGGCCGTGGGATACTCGGAACCGGGCATTCATATTATCTCGGGGATGTCACAGTGGCTCACCCGGCTCCGTGACCCTGGTGGTGTCATAAAAATGGGGGAAAATTTATATGGGAAATGAATTTGTGACACATGGTTTTGGGCAATTAGATGGATAGCTGATGCTGTAGATCAGGTCCACTGGGGCAGTTAGTGACACAGCAGAGTTGATATCGCTCTCCACGGGTAGACCGTGGCCCCAGGGCAGTTAAGTAGTCTCTCTATGGTGGTGTTAGGTCTAGTGCAGGGCAGGTGTCGTCGGAATATTCTGAGGACTCAGCAGGGTGCAATTTCCACACTTTACTTACAGTTCATAGGGACACCAACCAGCTGGGTGCTGTGTCCCTCTGAGCAAGAAATCTAGCCACTCCCAGGTAGATTAAGTGCGCTTGATTGGTACCCCCTTCTGTGTATCTGTCCGGGTCATCTCCCTGCGCTGGCTCTCTCCCTCCTGCCCTATGCCTCGCACACAGTGTCCCAAGCCAGCAGCCTCAGGTTCTGTCAGGCGACGTCCTCTTCGTCCCCTGACCCTATGTGGCTGCCTTTTCAGTGATTATGTGTGGATTTTGGCTGCTGCACATGAAGATACATCAGCCTCCGGTTTTCTAGCTGAGTCCTTACTTTCTCCACTAGTCTGGGGCTGGTCCCCTCTGTGGACTAGCTCCTCCAGCAAGTCCTTTCGGGCAGTCACTGGAACGGGGTACCTCCAGCCAAAGTTTTGTGGCGACACCGAGATAGTCCCACTTCCCTGGACAGAGCCTCCCCTCGAAGCTCCCTCCTCCCATCTGGAGCTTCTCTCTCTCGCCTCTCTGTCCTGGGACAAGCTCCTCCGGATCCAGTCCCCAGGACGTCTCCTCCGTACTGAACTCCTCCTGTTCTACTCCTTCTCCTTTTCTAACTTCCTATCCCCCCTTTACCTAGTTCCCCCTCCAGCCTTAAATGGGGCCCTCCCTCAACAGAGTCTGCCTAGATCCCATGGCCTGGAGTGGGCTGGTGTTGGGTGTGGGCTTGTGGGTACCGATTAATGCCCCCTCCTTACCTGGGGTGTGAGTACCACACCTCTGGATGAGGTACAGTACCTCTGTGGTGACTGGACCCTCAGGGGAGCCACACCCATCCTGGCCCTCATCTTGTAATACTGCCCCATCCTGCTTCCCTTCTTGTAATCATGTACTCATCCTGATCCCCTTCTTGCAGTAATGTGCCCATCCTACTCTCCTTTTTCTAGTAATGCCCAATCTTGCTTCCCTCCTTGTAGTAAAGTGCCAATCCTGGTCCCCTGGTTTTAGAAAAGTGCCCATCTTGCTTCCCCTTTTTTAGTATTATGGCCATCCTGTCCCTCCTCTTGTAATAATGCCCCATCCTGCTTCCCTTCTTGTAGTCATGTACTCATCCTTGTTCCCTTCTTGTAATAATGTACCCATCCTGCTTCCATTCTTGTAGGAATGTCCTCATTATGCTCATCTTCTTGTAGTAATGTTGCCATCCTGGTCTCCATCTTGTAGTAATGTTGCCATCCTGGTCTCCTTCTTGTAGTAATGCCCCATCCTGCTCTCCTTCTTGCAGTAATGTGCCCATCTTGCTCCCCTTTTTTAGTATTGTGCCCATCCTGGCCATCATCTTGTAATACTGCCCATCCTGCTTCCCTTCTTGTAGTCATGTACTCATCCAGGTCCCCTTCCTGTAATAATGTACCCATCCTGCTCTCCTTCTTGTAGTAATATCACCACCCTGCTCTCCTTCTTGTAATAATATCCCCATCCTGGTCTTATTCTTGTAGTAATGTGCCATACTGGTTCCCTTCTTGTAGTAATGCCCCATCCTGCTAACTTTCTTGTAGTATATCCCCATCCTGGTCTTATTCTTGTAGTAATGTGCCATACTGGTTCCCTTCTTGTAGTAATATCCCCATCCTGCTCTCCTTGCAGTAATATCCCCATCCTGCTCTCCTTGTAGTAATGCCCACTGTTCTCTTTATCCGTTTGAACACTGATGATCAGATTCCCAGCAATCACACCAATATAACCTATCCTTTAAATCAGGAATTTCAAACTTGGCTGAGTATATGGGCTGCGCATAGAAAAAAAATGGAATTTGGGGGATAGCGTTCTTTGCACAACAAAGTGGCATTTTTAGTGATTCTTTTTTTATTTTCAATACACCTTTTGAGCCCGTTGTCTTACAAGTAGCACCATATAGTAATTCTGGCCAACATCTTGCAGTAAAGTGTACCATCTTATAATAATGATCCTATTCTGGTCCCCATCTTGTAGTAATATCTCCATCCTGCTTCCCTTCTTGTTGTAATGCCCCATCCTGTTATCTTTCTTGTACTAATTTGCCCCATCCAGATCACCTTCTTGTAGTAATATCCCCATCCTGGTTTCCTTCATGCAGTAATTTGCCCCATCCTGATGTCCATCATGAAGTAATGTCCAAATCCTGATCACCTTCTTGTAGTAATGCCCCATCCTGCTCTCATATTTGTAGTAATGTCCCATCCTGGTCCTCTTCTTGTAGTAATATCCCCATCCTGGTCTCCTTCTAGTAGTAATATCCCCATCCTGGTCTCCTTCTTGTAGTGATATCCCCACCCTGCTCTCCTTCTTGTAGTAATATCCCCATCCTCGTCTCCTTCTTGTAGTAATATCCCCATCCTGGTCTCCTTCTTGTAGTAATATCCCCATCCTGGTCTCCTTCTTGTAGTAATATCCCCATCCTGGTCTCCTTCTTGTAGTAATGTCCCCATCCTGGTCCTCTTCTTGTAGTAATGTCCCCATCCTGGTCCTCTTCTTGTAGTAATGCCCCATCCTGGTCTCCTTCTTGTAGTAATACCCCATCCTGGTCTCCTTCTTGTAGTAATGTCCCCATCCTGGTCTCCTTCTTGTAGTAATACCCCATCCTGGTCTCCTTCTTGTAGTAATATCCCCATCCTGGTCTCCATCTTGTAGTATGTATCCCCATCCTGGTCTTCTTCTTGTAGTAATACCCCATCCTGGTCTTCTTCTTGTAGTAATACCCCATCCTGGTCTCCTTCTTGTAGTAATGTCCCCATCCTGGTCCTCTTCTTGTAGTAATGTCCCCATCCTGGTCCTCTTCTTGTAGTAATGTCCCCATCCTGGTCCTCTTCTTGTAGTAATGTCCCCATCCTGGTCCTCTTCTTGTAGTAATGCCCCATCCTGGTCTCCTTCTTGCAGTAATATCCCCATCCTTGTCTACTTCTTGCAGTAATATCCCCATCCTGGTCTCCTTCCTGCAGTAATGTCCCCATCCTGGTCTCCTTCTTGTAGTAATGTCTCATCCTGGTCCTCTTCTTGTAGTAATGTCCCCATCCTGGTCTTCTTCTTGTAGTAATGTCCCCATCCTGGTCTCCTTCTTGTAGTAATGTCCATCCTGGTCCTCTTCTTGTAGTAATACCCCATCCTGGTCCCCTTCTTGTAGTAAAGCCCCCATCCTGGTCTCCTTCTTGTAGTAATACCCCATCCTGGTCTTCTTCTTGTAGTAATATCCCCATCCTGGTCTTCGTCTTGTAGTAATACCCCATCCTGGTCTCCTTCTTGTAGTAATATCCCCATCCTGGTCTCCTTCTAGTAGTAATATCCTGTTCTCCTTCTTGTAGTAATGCCCCCATCCTGGTCTTCTTCTTGTAGTAATGTCCCCATCCTGGTCTCCTTCTTGTAGTAATGTCCCCATCCTGGTCTCCTTCTTGTAGTAATGTGCCCATCCTGGTCCCCTTCTTGTAGTAATGTCCCCATCCTGGTCTCCTTCTTGTAGTAATATCCCCATCCTGGTCTTCTTCTTGTAGTAATACCCCATCCTGGTCTCCTTCTTGTAGTAATATCCCCATCCTGGTCTCCTTCTAGTAGTAATATCCTGTTCTCCTTCTTGTAGTAAAGCCCCCATCCTGGTCTCCTTCTTGTAGTAATACCCCTATCCTGGTCTCCTTCTTGTAGTAATGCCCCATCCTGGTCTCCTTCTTGCAGTAATGTACACTGTTTGGCCATTTTTCTCATATACAGTTAGGGCCAGAAATATTTGGACAGTGACACAATTTTCGCGAGTTGGGCTCTGCATGCCACCACATTGGATTTGAAATGAAACCTCTACAACAGAATTCAAGTGCAGATTGTAACGTTTAATTTGAAGGGTTGAACAAAAATATCTGATAGAAAATGTAGGAATTGTACACATTTCTTTACAAACACTCCACATTTTAGGAGGTCAAAAGTAATTGGACAAATAAACATAACCCAAACAAAATATTTTTATTTTCAATATTTTGTTGCGAATCCTTTGGAGGCAATCACTGCCTTAAGTCTGGAACCCATGGACATCACCAAACGCTGGGTTTCCTCCTTTTTAATGCTTTGCCAGGCCTTTACAGCCGCAGCCTTCAGGTCTTGCTTGTTTGTGGGTTTTTCCGTCTTAAGTCTGAATTTGAGCAAGTGAAATGCATGCTCAATTGGGTTAAGATCTGGTGATTGACTTGGCCATTGCAGAATGTTCCACTTTTTTGCACTCATGAACTCCTGGGTAGCTTTGGCTGTATGCTTGGGGTCATTGTCCATCTGTACTATGAAGCGCCGTCCAATCAACTTTGCAGCATTTGGCTGAATCTGGGCTGAAAGTATATCCCGGTACACTTCAGAATTCATCCGGCTACTCTTGTCTGCTGTTATGTCATCAATAAACACAAGTGACCCAGTGCCATTGAAAGCCATGCATGCCCATGCCATCACGTTGCCTCCACCATGTTTTACAGAGGATGTGGTGTGCCTTGGATCATGTGCCGTTCCCTTTCTTCTCCAAACTTTTTTCTTCCCATCATTCTGGTACAGGTTGATCTTTGTCTCATCTGTCCATAGAATACTTTTCCAGAACTGAGCTGGCTTCTTGAGGTGTTTTTCAGCAAATTTAACTCTGGCCTGTCTATTTTTGGAATTGTTGAATGGTTTGCATCTAGATGTGAACCCTTTGTATTTACTGTCATGGAGTCTTCTCTTTACTGTTGACTTAGAGACAGATACACCTACTTCACTGAGAGTGTTCTGGACTTCAGTTGATGTTGTGAACGGGTTCTTCTTCACCAAATAAAGTATGCGGCGATCATCCACCACTGTTGTCATCCGTGGACGCCCAGGCCTTTTACAGTTCCCAAGCTCACCAGTCAATTCTTTTTTTCTCAGAATGCACCCAACTGTTGATTTTGCTACTCCAAGCATGTCTGCTATCTCTCTGATGGATTTTTTTCTTTTTTTTCAGCCTCAAGATGTTTTGCTTCACCTCAATTGAGAGTTCCTTTGACCGCATGTTGTCTGGTCACAGCAACAGCTTCCAAATGCAAAACCACACACCTGGAATCCACCCCTGACCTTTTAACTACTTCATTGACTACAGGTTAACGAGGGAGACGCCTTCAGAGTTAATTGCAGCCCTTAGAGTCCATTGTCCAATTACTTTTGGTCCCTTGAAAAAGAGGAGGCTATGCATTACAGAGCTATGATTCCTAAACCCTTTCTCCGATTTGGATGTGGAAACTCTCATATTGCAGCTGGGAGTGTGCACTTTCAGCCCATATTATATATATAATTGTATTTCTGAACATGTTTTTGTAAACAGCTAAAATAACAAAACTTGTGTCACTGTCCAAATATTTCTGGCCCTAACTGTACATATCATGCATACATAACACACCCCCCACACACACAAACACAAAACACACATACATACGCACACCATACATATACACCACACATCACACACACAAACACACATACATATTCACTCACCATACGTACATACACACACACACTGTACATACTGTACACTGTACATACATATATCCATACACACAATTCTTCTTACCTTTCATGTGTTCCCTCCGTGTCCTCTTTTCTGCACATGAGGCCCGCAGGCACAGCAGACAACTTGGTGATCGCGGCACAGATATAAGTGTATTTGTCGGCACCCCCTGGCCAATCAGAAGCCAGCAGCTAAAGTCATATATATTAGGTGCTGGTCTCTGATTGGCTGACAACTGGTATAGTTTAAGCTGAGCAGACATTGTCCCTGGTGGCAAATGCACATTCACCTGATCTAAAGTGCGTCGTCCGCGGCCCCTGGACCAAGCCTTGATCGCTTAGAGGTCTACAGTGCCTACGGGCAGCATGTAGCAGCCTCAGGGCTGCATGTTTGAGATAGAGGAATTGTTTTGATCTTGGTGCAACCCTTTTAAAATAATTGATAAGGAAAAGCAGAAGACAATCCTTACGGTAGCAGTCACAAGAGTCATAATAATTGTTACCCAGCTGTTCTTGGATATATTTTACCTAAGAAAATATTAGACTACTATTGATGGCGTAATGTGAAGCTCATGGGCCGTGATATAAAAGCTCCAATTATTGCAAAACCTAAATAGCAATAGTCTTCTTCTATAGGCCAAAGGGACTTTTGGGGCCCACTAGGCTCCAGGGCCCGGGTGTGATTGTAACCCCTGCACCCATTGTAGTTTTGCCCCTGATGTTTCTTAAAAAATTAATGAAAAAGCTTCACTAAATACATTGCATCAGGTTATCATCATTGTGATGGCTATTACATTTCTAATTAATATGATAATTATTTGACTATTTAGTGTGTTGTACAGTGAAATTATATACGTTTGTCTATAGGAAATAAATACCACTCCAAGAAATATATAAGAAAGAAATTGGCTGCAGGAGAAACTTTTCCTTTTTAACAAGTACCCGGCACACTGAGCTCTTGAGCACAATCCGCTATAATCTGCACTTCACCACCTTCACATATCTAATTACACTTTCTGCGCACGTACAGTACTAAGCACAATACCTCAACAAGAAAGCATTTAGGCTTAAAGGATTCAAGGATTCAAATCCTCAGCTGGGTGCCAGTGTGGCGCAATGTGTCACCGCTCCTACAAGAACCAGTTACCCTGTTACCAAAATAAAAGCTATATTATCCTATTTCTGGAACAGTAACATAAAGTGCAATAAAACTTTTCTATATTTTTCTTCATAAAGTATTCAGAAAATGCTTGTCAGGGAAATTAAATTCCACCAAACAAGCAGGCATAAATGATATGTCAGGAAAATCCCAAATAGGTATCCAGCCATCATTCTCATTAAATTCAGAGGAGTGCGGGGTTAAAACTGGACACGTACCAACTGTAATCCAAAATGATCAGGCAGGAGCTATACATAGTTATTAACCAATCCATTGATCAATATATTATATATTATATATATTATATATTTCACCATATAAGAACCATAGGGTGGAAACTGCATAATCCAAAATTAACTATTCCAGCAAAACTAGCAATTGGATTTTTAAAATGCGTTTATTGGTGAGTATAAACCTGTCTTACCTACCGTGTTTCCCCGAAAGTAAGACCCTGTCTTACATTTTTTTGGGGGCCAAAAGTGGCCCCCGGTCTTACTTTCGGGGGGGGGTCTTATATTGTGTGCCCCAGCAGTGTGGCCTACAGGCCCCCTCCTGCTGGGACACTGCGGGAGCGGGTCGCACGTCACGTGCGCCCGCTCATTACATATGCACTGCATCCCCCTGTCAATCAGCGACAGGGGGAGCAGTGCATTATACGGTATATATGGGCCCCCTCCTGCTGGCACACTACCCCCCTGTTCTGAGGCCCCCCTGCTGCTGCTGCAGACATCTTACCCTCCAGGGTCTTCTTGCAGCAGCCAGCGCGTCCGTCCTCTGTCCTCGGCTGTCTCCCAGATCATGTGACCCGTCGCAGCGCATGACGTCATCGCGACTGCGACCGGCCGGTCACATGATCCGGGAGACAGCCGAGGACGGAGGACGGACACGCTGGCTGCTGCAAGAAGACCCTGGAGGGTAAGATGTCTGCAGCAGCAGGGGGGCCTCAGAACAGGGGGGTAGTGTGCCAGCAGGAGGGGGCCCATATATACCGTATAATGCACTGCTCCCCCTGTCGCTGATTGACAGGGGAATGCAGTGCATATGTAATGAGCAGGCGCACGTGACGTGCGACCCGCTCCCCCCCCCTCCGCTAGGGGCCTTACATTAGCCCCCCCGGTTGTAAGGCCTTACATTAGCAGGCCCCCCCTTTACCCCTAGGCGGCCTTACAATCGGGGGGGCCTTACTTTCGGGGAAACACGGTACATATATGTCAAGAAGGAGGAACTGAGATTGCACTAGCCCAGCGCCCACACAGTATTACAACACAGTAGCATTAACAGATTCACATAGCTTTACACAGAATTACACCGAAGCAAGGTTGTGCAGAAATACATTTGACCTGAAATTACATTTTTCTTTGGTTACTCATAAGGAGAACACCCACAGATTGTTACCTACTGACTGGTAGAGGGTCTAGTGGACAAGATGAGTACACTAAGGTGGATTCCGTATAGCTAGCGCAGTCTATGTTCAATGCCAATGGAAAGTGCAATTTATAAAATCCTGAATAGAGATAAGTATAGTAGAGATGAGCGAGTACTAAAATGCTCGGGTGCTCGGTGCTCTGGCCGAGCATCCCAAGATAGTCGTGTACTCTGCCCGAGCACCGAGCCCAATGTAAGTCAATTAGTGACAGGCTCCGCCCACAGACTTCCGGTTATAAAACGAGTTTTTCTGGGAAAGAGCGGGAGCGTGGGCTTTTTCAAATCACTGCAGCATACAACACCTTGCTGTGTCCCCCAGAGGGATCCTAACAATCAATCTGTTCTCTGTGCCAGCTCACTGTGCACTGAAGGGAGCAGTGTATTTGTGTTAGATCGATAATTATTAACGAGGAGTCCGAGCATTTCGGCGGTACTCGGTGCTCGCCGAGCATCCCGAGTACCGGGATACTCGTGCGAGTAACGAATAGTGCTGAGCATACTCGCTCATCTCTAAAATATAGCTTACCGAAGTGTTAGTTTGGCGGTGGGCTATTGTGGAATGTACCCGACGTACGTTTTGCAGGCTTGTATGCCCGCTTCCTTGGGGGATGGGAAGCAAGAAAGCTTTCTCCTTGACTAGCCGACGTCAGAGCATGCGCAGATGTCATGCTAAAGGCAGCCGGTACACTGAGTACACCCAGCGATACGCTGACCAGAAGTGACGCGATGCCGGCATCACGTAACCCGCATCATAGTGATGAGGCAATAGGCACGGAATTTGAATCATACCCACGCTCAAGAAACAAGCATAATTTTAGCAGCAAAGCGGGGGGAGCACGGACCTAGAGACACTTCCTACTCGTCAAAGAGCCCTTTTGGAACGACCATCCGACATGGAGAGTGTAAGTTTACAAAATGATTTATTGAACTGATATATAGCTGTAAAAGCTCAGACAGGGATGGTTTCTAAAGTAGTTTGAGGCTGCAGGGACAGGTAATCATAGGTTAGGAGGGCTAGATCAGGTGACTGGTTCCCTTTAAGCTCGTCCCAGGATCGCTAACTCCACAGGAGATCTAAGGCAAGGGTCTGAGGAAGTGGAGAGAAAGGAACATGGGGAGTGGAAGCAATCCCGTGCTCACCTCAGAGTAACTGCGCAGAGAACTGACACCACAGATCGAGGCTGTGCAGGGCCTACTTTGGCGCCCCTGCAACCAGGTGGCCACAAGAGGGAAGTGCAGCCAGGTAAGCAAGGTGGTTGAAAACACACCGACACTGCACAAACACTGACCCTACGCCTAAGACTCTAGGTTGGGCAAGGGGTGGCGGGTGTACCAAAGTGGGTGGAACGTAGGTGGACACTAACAAAGTGTGTGGAGAAACAAACACAATAAAAACCCAGGAACACACAGGGGTAGAGAGTTCAGACAGAGTCAGAGATGGAGTGAGGAGAAACAGAAAGAGAGACTTCCCAGGAGGTTTCGGGTTCCCTGGAAGCGCAGAATCCTGAGAGGCACAGACCCTAGGAGAGAAAGCCCACTCCATAGCCCGGAGGTGATAGGAAGGAGAAAGAGACTAAAGGAGACCCCACAGCTGAGAAGGTGGGAGGACAAGGGCCCGGCAGCCGCACACATCTTACCTGGCAGGAGGCACCCTTAGACACAGTGACTGACAGAAGGAGCCTGGTGTGCCCAGATATCAGAACGTGGGACACTGGAGTCCAAAACCAGAGAACCGGCTCTGAAGAAGTAACCAGGGATTCCAGACCCTAATCACTCTGAAAGTGATGAAGTCAACCTGTAAACGTGAGATAAATGCGCATAGGGTATTATCCTTTTTTACAAAGGGTGATAGCGGTGTATATCAGGAACTGCTCACCTGGTTCGGTTGTGTCACCCACAACCGGTATAATCGCCTGTAAGATGGCTTGTAGAATGGCTGCTGCAGGGCCGCACCTTCACGATAACCGTGGAGACAGGAATGCTGTAATGGGACAAAATGCCGGATTGCTCGCGCTGCCACCAAGAATCACCAGGAAACAAAGAGTTAACTGGGCAGATTTTTCTTTTATTCTATCATACGCGTTTCAGAGCCTCTATGTGTTCCCTGAGGAAGGAGCTCGGATGGAGGCTCTGAAACGCGTAGGATAGAATAAAAGAAAAATCTGCCCAGTTAACTCTTTGTTTCCTGGTGATTCTTGGTGGCAGCGCGGGCAATCCGGCATTTTGTCCCATTACAGCAGACCCTAATCACGAGACACACCGGTGGGAAACAGAAACTTTATGGGCTGCAGCCTAACTTTCCACCATGGACTAAGAACACAGTTGTCATACTAGTGTGGAGCCCACTAGGATGGGGTACTCGGTACCGGACTGGGGTACTGCTGGGGGTATCACGGCAGTCTTGGTCCGGACCGAGTTCCGGGTTCCGAAAGTAAAAGGGGGGATATTTACAGGGGAGAATAAGTTGTGACACCACCCGCAGTATGTGGTCAGGGTGACCACCGCTGCTGCAGAACCTCCAGGGATGATGTTTGGCAGCTGGAGATGTAACGGCTCTCCGAGGGCAGAGGCTGATTCCCCGGGGCAGTGGTAGTAATAGTCTATGATTGATGCTGAGTAGGGGTAGTGGTGGAGATGATATCTGCTTGTGAGGGAATGCAGGATTTGAGCACAAGAATCACACAGACTCACGGTTTTGAAGCTTTCCAAGTCTTTATTGCAGTTGTTGTTCAGCAGAGTACTGTCCACGGAGTCTGTACCGGGGCCGGGTTGCTCCCACCCTGTCCGGGTCCTCTGCTTCCCACTCCTGCGCTGGGTATTTGGCCCTGCTGCCACTTTAGCTAGACTGCTGGCCCTGTTTCTCCTCACAGGTACCCACTTGCTAGGCAACTTGAGTCTTTTCTCCGTGTTTCTGACCCATGTTGCTTTGCTGAGGTACGGTGTAGGTATGTAACCTCCACTATTCCGGTGTTTACTGTTCTGCCTGTGTCAGTCACAGTTCCAGATCTGGTATCCGGTCTCTGCGCTCCTCTGGGGCGAGTTATGAGGTAACGCAGTCTCCCAGATGTGTTCTCGTGCCCTCCTGAACTCCTTCCCTCAGACCCTGGCTAGGCCTGGAATTGAGTAGCAGACTGTGGGGAAGCCTAAGGCAGCCCCTTTACACCACAGTCTTCCTTCCTCAGTTCTCCCAGGAACTGAACTAACTACTTCCTCTCTACACCAGAATATATAGGGGAGCTGCTTTAGCTCCCCCTTCTGGCCTAGAGGTGCTAGTGCAGTGTTAGGTGTTGTGTGGGGAGTTAACCCTTGGTGATGTTACTGTGGCACATTTACCCCTGGGGTGCCACACTAGGACTGGTGACCCCAACTGCAAGGGAGTCAGCGACGACCAGACTGAACCCGTGGGTGAGGTACTACGTTAATACTGAGAGAGGGGCCTGAACGTACTCTAAGGGAACAACACAAAAACGCTACCTGAGCTGCACTGTTTGAGTTACCCGTAGCAGAGGTAAAGTCTGAGAACTGTAACTGGAAAGAGCTGAAAGAACTGTAAACTGTGTGAACTGTTGTGCTGTGTAAAGTACCCAGTAAGCTTATCACTGCCTGAGATTGTTTACTTCCAGCGTCGCAGAAAGGTCCCACTTGAGGAGCCACAGACTGTTATCCCTCCACACTGGCTGGAGAGCTGCAGCTTTGAAGTAAGTGAACTGCACTGCACACAAACCCTCACTACGTCCCTCCACCACTATTACACCTGCTCTGGGGATCCTCAGCCCTACCCGAAAAGGGCTTACCATCCATGCTGCCCCAAGTCACTGTCCCCAGCAGGAATACGTCAGCAGTGGTTCTATTAACCACATACTCCGGGTGGCGTCATGACAAATTCCCTGTAAATAGTCCCTTTTTAGACTGATCCCATACCACGGGACCAGGTCACGACTACTGTGATACCACAGAGAGATAGCACTGGCCCGGCTCCCGAGTACCCCATAGCCTGGGGGCGCATCACTACCGTCCCGGCAGCCAATACCGGAAGGTGGGGAATTCCAAGTTCCCCAGCCACACTGTACCTGGAGGCAAAGCAACATAGAGAGTTCAGGAGCCGTCACCTAAGACGAGGGCTAACAAACGACTCGAGTCGAGCCTACAGTAGCGCAGCAAGGAGGCCTCAGAACCGGCCAGGTGAGGAGAACCCTGAGTTGCTCTCAGACAAGGGCTCAGCTAATAACAACCCGAACTAAAGATGCGCCAGTAAAGGACTGAGAAACAGCAAAACCGTGAGTGGTGTCACGAATAACTCCCTTAATCATCATTCTTTTCCCTACCAAGCCAGAAATTTCCCCTTTTCAACTGAACCCAGAGCCACGGAAGCCAGGTCTCGACCCCTGTGACTCCCCAGAGACAGTATAGCCCGGTTCTGAGTACCCCACGGCCTTGGGGGTGCATTACTAGCTCTTTCCTATGCCAGATATAGATTTTTTATTATGCTGACCTCTCTGGTGAAATTGTTCCAGTTAAAGTTGTAGAGTTCTTTCCAATAGGAGCTGTGAAATCCCTTTCTGGAGAAGCTGTGGAATTTTTTTTGATGTTTTCTATTGCTTGCTTGTTCCTGTCCTCATGTTGTCTTATTGCAGTAGTAAGACTAGCATCTTGATGCCCTACTCACTAGCTGGGGCTATCTCAGGGTCAGCCATAGCCTAGGTACATGATCGTGCACGGGGGATGTACCCCTCTAGGGATGATATTAAGCTCATGGTTCAGACTCAGGGGAGTGTTAAGTGGTGACCCCTCTTCTTTCTCTTTATCCCTTTTACATGTTGCCTGGTGTTTCACTCCTATTGCACTGCACGCTGAGTGTTTCCTTGCTGCAGCATAACCCTAGGAAATCCTTTGCAGGCAATGGGTGTCCAAAGTCTGGTACCATGGACAATACAAAACGCTGAGTTTCCTCCTTTGTGTTGCTTCACCAGGCCTTTACTGCAGCTGACGTCAGTTGCTACTTGTTTGTGGGTCTATCTCCCTTTAGTTTTTGTCTTAAATTCAGCTTATTGAGGTTGAGGTCTGATGATTGACTCGGCCATTGCAGAATATTCTACATCCCTTGCCTTTGCATTGGATTGCTTTAACAGGATGTTTTGGCTCATAGTCCATCTATGAAGCACCCTCCAATCAACCTAGCTGCATTTGGTTATATCTGAGAAGGATCTATCACCATGTACACTTCACAATTCATCTGGCTGCTTTTGTCATCAGTCACATCATCAATAAACACTTGTGACCCAGGGCCATTTAAGCCATGCATGCCCGGCCATCACACCGCCTCCACCATACGTTACAGAGGATGTGCTGTGCTCTGGATCATAAGCCATTCTAAGCCTTCTCCATACTTTCTTCTTCCCAGAATTCTGGTACAGGTTGATCTTAGTTTCATCTTTCCAAATAATGCTTTTCCTGAACCTTAAAGGAGAACTCCAGGGAGAGAAATATTTTTAGTATAGTCCCTGCCCACCTACATGATGAAGCAGAGATGTGCACTGCAGTGTAAGGATCTATAGATCACTTATAATTCAATAAAATCCCCCTCCCTCATGGGACATAAAATTTCAGCCTTGAGAGCTTCATGCAGGAGCAGAGAACAGGTGGTGTGGCAGGGGTGTGGCAGGAGGTGTGTCAGGGGCATGGATGTTGGGAGCTGCAGGATTATCCTGCATTCCAGTGAGGAGTGATGATGATGATTCATTGAAAGTTGGAATTATAGGAAGCTACCATGGTCCTGTGGGTGAGGAGAGACCATGCAGAGCTGAATCGGTCAATGTAATGATTTGCCTCTGCTCCCAGCCTCAAAATAACAGTACATATTATGCATCCTCATACAGCAGAGAATCACAGTGTGTATTTGTATCTGATCGATGACATGATTGCTATTTCAATCCTGTTACATACGATGGTATATCAG
The DNA here is from genome assembly GCA_033576535.1 of Allobates femoralis. NCBI lineage: Eukaryota > Metazoa > Chordata > Amphibia > Anura > Aromobatidae > Allobates > Allobates femoralis. The sequence goes on along the minus strand of JARQOC010000003.1, from coordinate 73,263,705 downwards.
GGACAGTATTGTAGTGGGAGCATGGGGCCGGCAGCCACGCCCTGCCATGCCCCCTCACTATACAGAAGTGTGAGTGGGCTCAAATGTAGGCTGATCCTGCAGCTCCCAGCATCCACACCCCCAAACACACCTGCTCTCTGCTCCTGCATGAAGCTGCCAGGCTGAAGATTCTCTGTCCCACGAGGGGGGGGGGGTAGGGTGAGAGCTGAGGAGCAGGTATGATTTTATGGAATTATAAGAGATCTATAGATCCTAGAACTGCAGTGTACGGCTCTGCTTCATTATGTTGCAGGGCAGGAACTGTACTAAAAAGTTTTCTCTCGCTGGGGTTCCCCTTTAAGATGTTTTTGGCAAAGACCAAACAACCTGCAACATCTACTCTAATAAATGAGATCTATGAGTGTCCTGGCTTGTTTGATGCAATCCTTTAGATTTGTGCCTCATCGCTGTCTTACAGGCAATTACTGACAAAGATGTAATAAATATCGTTATCATCAGGGATATATTAAAATACAACAGATAACATAACCAGTTCTGCTACATCTTTCATAATATAAATGAAATCTGCTTTATGGTGAACGACAAATTCATAAGTAAGTTGCCTTCAAGTAATAAATGAATGCTGCGTTTTATAGGGTGGTCAATATTGTATAATAGCTTTAATTGATTGTACCCAATTGTTTTCGCTCCTTACATGTTACGATTATTGGGCTCAGAATTGTTGCATTTTCCAGCAGCTTTAATCTTTACTCAAAGTCTTCAGATAAAAAGGAATAGCAGCTATTAGAAGTGTTGAACTGTTGTGTACTGGATTAACGGATATTAAATATAGAATGCCATTATAATTTAATTAAGGCTGACATCTTAAAGAAGAAAAAAAAGTGTTTACAGCAATGCAAGGAGTGCGGCTCTGTGCAGGGCCCATCTATAGCTGATATTGCAGGAATACCTTATATCACAAAGGTTCCCCATGAGCCACTCGTGATACATAACCAATGAGAATATTACAAATCTGTATGTTCAGACTGCTTACAAACGAGAAAGAAGGACAAGGGAGAAGCTGGATGTTGGATAAATATAGCAACACGACTCATCTGGAATATATCCAACCTGGGAACAATAAGGAAAGGGAAGGAGCGGAAACATAGGGCCCCTGGAACCACATAGTATCACGCTGCAGACTAGGGAGCATCCGGATACAGTGTGTGACAGTGGCGCACAGACCAACTTTGTGCAGCGCACTACACACAACAACAGACAGGGGAAACACCGGGGGGGGGGGGGACACATAAAACATAGGGCCCTGCTTGTAGGGAATGGGGGAAAGGAGACCTCATGCACTCAACGGCGGTGTACCCTGATCTCCCTACTGTCTCTATATAGGTTCTTTCCCCCATCGCCGAGCAGCATACCTAATCCCTCGCTGGTCTTGATGCTAACCCTAAATAGGGAGATGGTTGGCGGGAGCACTAGTCCCAACCACTGCACTAATAACAACAACAGAGGAAGAGGAGGTAGACATGGAAACAGCAAAAACAACTTCACGCTTGCTGCCACTCTCTTGGGCAGCAAACAGCTTGGCAACGGTCAGTTTCTCCAGAGTACCTGTGGCACCCCCAATGATCAGGCGTCACATCGGGGTATTACACTCATAAAAGCAGTGTAATTTTCCCCAACTGCAAGTGGATGCTGGGCTAGTGGTGGGGCCCATTCCTGCACTCCCACACTAGAGTAGTGGTGGGAGGTTACTCCTGGGATGGATATAGTCACCTCTAGTGGGAGTAGTGAGAGTTGGAGGAAGAGAAGGGGATGGAGAGACAGAGTTAGAGTAAGGGTACCATTATACATCGCAACATTGCATGCAATTTCACTGGCAATTTGCTGGTTGCAGTGAAATCGTGACCACATTTTTCCTTTTTGTTGCCGTGTACAAAGTGGAACAATGTGTCCATGATTTCACTGCAACCAGCAAATTGCCAGTGAAATTGCATGCAATGTTGCGACATGTAACGGTACCCCAAGAGCCGAGGAGGAGTATGGAGCGAGTCGGGAGGTCTAACTGGACAGCTCCAGGCTGATCCTGAGGAAAGATGAAAGGGGATCCTGAGGTGATCCTGAGAGAGGGTGCCTGACACGTGAGTCTGGGCCCGAGAGAGAAAGGGGAAACTCCAGCATGGAGCGACCATACTCCAGGGAATTCCCCAGTCCACCACGGGAACACCGGAACCGAGGACACGGCCAGAGTCCAGCTCCAAGGTTGTCAACCGGCTGCTGCGGTCTGTTCACCGGCTGCAGCACCCTGCCACACGGAGCAGTCCACCTGCTTCTTCACTGCGAGGGAGGGGACCCCTAAAGTACCTTCAAGGACTAAATGGGTCTGGACTAATTCTAGGTGGGGAAGAAAGGACACGGGTTTGTCAACTAAGGCATACCACGGGTACTTCCATACCACCTGGCATCCACTTGCAGCCACCCGTAGGGCTACCTATTTGCTTAACATCTTGCTGGACTGTGGACATTGTATACTGCTGCTGACTGTTTAGAGTAAAGTACCCGGGAGAGTGACTTTGCCTCCGTGTCTTTGTGCTACCAAAATTCAACCTTTTTGCTTACAGCAACACTGCCCCGAAGGACCAGCTCCACCTGTAGGGAGCTTTGCCATCTATGCCGCAATACCATCATCCTCCGGAGGACTGTGGCAGCGCTGGTGATCCCTCACCAGTTACTACAGGTGGCGTCACGAGGCAACTCTTTATCCATTGTAGATAACCCCTCATTGAAGTGTCACCCAGGCCATGGGCTCAGGCACCGCCACCCGTGACATCTGACTCACCGTGGCCCGGGTCTTCACGCAGGCGTTGCTTCTCTTGTCACGGTTCCGCGCCTGTGGCTGTGGGGCCCGGTGGTCCAGATCAAAAGGGGTTTTGTTGAACGGATAGGGGTTAATTCATAGTTGTCGTGACGCCACCTGCGGGAATTCCGGTGATTTCACCGGCCCTGCTTGGGCCTCCAGGGGATGTACGGCAGCAAGATGGGACACTCCCCACAGGACGAGCGGGAGTCCCCGGGGCCAGGAGCTGCACTTGGTGGTATAGGGCAGCTTTTGCAGTGCTGTGGGTTAGATCCGGGAATAATGCGCTGACACACACAAAGTCTTTTAGGTACCTTTACTGGTGGCAACAGGTACACTCGGACCGGGTGATGAGGTTGACACTCCTGGAGTTTCCACAGCAAGCAGTGTGTAGGCTTCCTGCACTATTGTTCTGGTGGGGTCGGGTGGATATGGAATCCTGCCGGACCGGGTTGTACGTTCAGTGTAACGTAATTCACCTGGGTTAACTGCACTGAGGGCACTGTAAAAGGGGTGAGGTGCAATTACTTCTCCTTCCCTGCGCTCTCATCGGTGGGTGCTTCAGGTGTACAGGGGGCTAGACTCCCTGATTGTGATGCTGGGTTCTCTGTGGTGTACGTGGTAGTTCCCACAGCTCGGTTCCAGTAACCGGGTGGTTGGGAGAGTTAGGATAACTCTTCTGTCCCTGAGAGGTGCTCTTCTCCTTTCCTATGACCCCAGTTGCAAGGGTCTCTCACTGTGCTGGGTGTGCTGGTTTGGGCCTGTATAGCTCCAGTACCAGTGGTGGCACACTTCCTGCAGCTCTCCTAGTGTCTGCACACTCTGCTGTTTCTCTCTCCAGGACCCTATTTATAGGGGGTATTCTGTCCCCTTCTGATGGCTGTAATGTTGGTGCTGCAGTTATCAGTCCCTTAGATAATAGTATGCCCAGAACACTTACCCATCAGGGGAAAACAGATAGATTTCAACTCAGCCAGTACGATGACTTGTAGTAAGAGAGGAGAAATGCTGTAAATTCCTTCCTGAATCTTGTATTACAGGTTGTTCCCGTTCGTGGGACACAGCACTCCCCGTCTGAAGTTGTCCGATTTCACAAGTCTTGTGTGGTGTAAGGAGTCGTCTCTGTCCTCCATGATATAAAACTGTAATGAGAAGAGAAAACACAAATGCGATGGTAGTGCAGTAATTCAAGTCCATGCTTGACCGGAGACGCATAGTCTTTGTGTAAAAAAAAAAAGGAAAAATGAATGGTAGATAAAACTATGAGTTCAAGTTCAACAACCCATCTTCGGATTGGGGAAGCCGCAATGTGCCAACTCTTCCACCAACCCAACGGTCCAACAGTAGAATTTAGTCCAGAGGAAAGATTCATGGTAGATTGGACATCAAAGTTCTGTGTCCTGGTACGGCAGGGTAAGAGGAGGTTGGCTCCCCGCCATGACAGAATCCAGCAACAGAGTTTAGTTCATGTGACGTCCTCCTTTGGCAAAAGTAGCACAAGCTCGGTGACAGGACGAAAGAAGAATCGGGTTGAACCGCCCTTCGTCACCTTGACTTCTACCTTCCGAGTCTTCCCATCGTCGCTGGGTACCACCTTGGTGATAAGTCCCATTGGCCAGTTGTTGCGATGAGCCTCTTTGTCTTTCAGCAGGATGACATCTCCTTCTCGTAGTTTAGGAATTGACTCTTGCCATTTGTGACGGTTTTGAAGCAGATGCAGATATTCGGTCTTCCACCGATGCCAAAACGCGTCGGACAGATGTTGTACCTGCTTTCATTGACGCCTGCAAATGTCCTTTTGGTTGAAGTCCCCGGGAGGGACTGGAACAGCTCCAATTTTCTGCGTAAGAAGTGTTGCTGGAGTGAGAATCATTGGAGCGTCTGGGTCGGATGATACAGGAACCAGGGGTCTTGCATTTATTAAAGCAGACACCTCTGCGAGGAAAGTGACCAGCACTTCATGAATAAGGGGAACTTTGTGATTCAGTAGCATGGAATCAAGGATTCTTCGTGCAATTCCGATCATGCGCTCCCAGGATCCACCCATGTGCGATGAGTGTGGAGGGTTGAACACCCAGATGCAGCCGTTATCGGTCAAGAAGTTGTCTAGCTGCAGTACCTTGCAAGCTCCTGTGAAGTTAGTTCCACAGTCGGACCGGAGTTGTTTGGCGGGTCCACGGATGGAGAAGAACCTTCTTATGGCATTAATGAAGCAGGAAGAATCCATGGATTCAATCAACTCAATGTGAACTGCACGGCTGCTGAGACAGGTAAATAGAACAGCCCATCGCTTACTGCTCGCAGCTCCTCCCTGAGTCCTTCTTGTGATAACTGACCATGGACCGAAGACGTCTACACCAACGTACGAGAATGGCGAGTCTGTACTTAGACGATCAATTGGAAGATTCGCCATCTGCTGATGTTGATGTTTTCCTCTTAACCTTTGGCACTTGACGCATCTATGGAGCACTGAAGAAATGCATCTCTTCATCTCGATGATCCATAAACCGGCGGACCTGATGCTGCCTTCGGTAAGCTGTCTATCTTGATGCTGCACTTGCTCGTGATAGTGTCGGACCAATAAGGTAGCAACGTAGTGCCGACCTGGAATGATATTAGGGTTCTGTTCTTTGTTATGTAGTTTAGATTTCGCTATCCGGCCGCCCACTCTTAGCAGCTTATTGTGATCGAGTACTGGGATCAAGTTGAAGAGAGAACTGTTTTTAAACAGGTTGACGTCTCTTGCGATGCTGTCGATCTCGTGGCGATATACTTCTAGCTGTACACACCTGAGGATGACTTGTTCAGCTTGTTCCTTGTCGACGACGGAAGAATGCTTCTCACACATGTGCCAGCCGTGACACGTTGAGGACTTGTTAGTGAAACAGTGAACTATGTGGGTAAGGCGAGCAACGGCTCGTACTGCAGATGACCAGCTTGAGAAGCGTTTGAAGCGATGAGGTCTCAACTTCTGTTTTGATGTCACTGAAGTATAGCGAGTGGAGACAGTTGGTCTAATTTCCTTGTCGGATTCTGGTTCCACAAGTTCGTACATGTTGCTGACGTAGTTAACACAAGCATCTTCGTACAAGATTCTTGGAGGTGTCAACCACGTGTTGTCGCCGAGTTTGTATGCAGCTGTGAGTCTCTTTCCTCGGGCGGCTGGATTTAGATCGGTGGGAATGTGATGCCATTGTTCAGGATGAGCAAAGCTTGTGATGCGTTCTACTCTGTTACTCACATAGACATAGAACTGCTTTGTTTGATTATATATGTACCCCAGCACCACTTTACTATCGGTGTAGAATGTGAAGGAATCGATTGTGAGGTCCATTTCATCTCTCACTACTTCAGCAATTTCTACTGCCAATACTGCTGCACAGAGTTTGAGTCTAGGTACTGAGTGTGCAGGTTTGGGTGTGAGCTTGGCCTTACCCAAGATGAAACCGCAGTCCACTTCATTGCGCGTTCTCAAGGTCTTCAGATAAGCTACCGCAGCTATGGCTTCTGTAGACGCATCAGAAAAGATGTGGACTTCTAACGGCAACTGAAGAGGGCTTTGCAGAATAACAACGTGGAATTCGGAGTTGTTCTAGTATTTTCAGAGACTCCTTCCAAGCCTCCCATCACTGTTGTTTCTGGGACGAAAGTGGAGCATCCCAATCTGTATTTTCGGCAGTAAGCTGTCTGAGCATGATCTTGCCTTGAACAGTGACGGGTGCGACAAATCCAAGAGGATCGTAGATGCTGTTTATCATGGCTAGGACTCCTCGTTTTGTCAATGGTTTGTCACAGGGTGATACTTGAAAGGTGAAAGCATCCCGTTTGATGTCCCATAGCAGGCCGAGGCTGCGTTGCATGAGAGGAGTGTCGGAACCCAAGTCGAGGTCTTTCAAGCCTGTGGCGTAGTCTTCTGGTGGAAACGCTTCTATTACCTCAGGACTGTTAGATATAATCTTATGGAGTCTGAGATTCCATGAAGAAAGCATCTCCTGAGTTCTGGAAAGCAAGTTAATAGCTTCTTCACTCGTGGATAAGGACTTGAGCCCGTCGTCCACGTAGAAGTTTCTTTCCACGAATTGGCGTGCCTCATGTCCATACTCTTCCTCACCTTCACGTGCAGCCCGTCTCAGTCCATAGATCGCAACAGCAGGTAAAGGGCTGTTCCCGAAGACATGTACCCTCATCCGGTAGTCTATAACTTCATTTTGGACATTGTTGTATTTGTGCCATAGGAACCTGAGATAGTTCCGACTGTCCTCTTTCACGACAAAGCAGTGGAACATCTGCTGGATGTCGGCCATTATCGCTATGGATTCTTGCCTGAAGCGAATCAACACTCCTATGAGACTATTATTCATGTTGGGTCCAGTAAGAAGAAGGTTGTTAAGGGAGACGCCTTCGTGCTGAGCGCTGGAGTCGAACACCACTCTGATCTGGTTGGGTTTACGAGGATGGTAGACCCCGAAGGATGGAAGGTACCAACATTCTTCTCCTTCCTTCAGCGGTGGTGCCGGTTCGGCATGACCTCTGTCGAGGATATTTTGCATGAAATCAATGAAGTGTCTCTCCATCTCTGGTCTCCTTTTTAAAGTGCGCTTCAAAGAGGAGAACCTTGTGCTTGCTTGTTGAAAGTTGTTTGGTAACCTTGGCCTTGGAGAGCGGAAGGGCAACGGGGCTACCCAACTGTTAGAGTCGTCTTGAGAGAATTCTTCATCCATAATCCTTATGAATTCCTTGTCTTCTCTCGTTGGTGCCAACTTGTTGTCTTCACTCGTAGACTCGAAAACTGTTGACCCGATGACATCATCACAGAGATTGTGTGTGTCCGCGCAATCGGGCGGTTGTTGTTGCCACCTGGTGTTGCTCACTTTTTCTTTCACCCAGTAGTGATGTAGACATGGTTGAAAGCAGGTGCCACGACCGTTTGGAAGGATGTGTGTCTTGTAGGAGGAGATTACGTCGGGCCTCTTCATTCTGCCTATGCAGACATTTCCTATGATCACCCAGCCAAGGTCGTAGCGCTGAGCGAACGGCGCGTCATGCGGCCCATTGATTTGTTGGCGTACCTTGTGTAGCCGGAGGATGTCTCTTCCAAGCAAAATCAGGATTTTTGCACCGGGATCGAGAGCTGGAATCTTGCTGGCGATAGTCCTCAGGTGAGGGTGGTGGAGAGCCGCCTCTGGTGTCAGAATCTCTTCCCGGTTAGCCGGTATGTGGTTGCATTCGACGAGTGTCGGTAGAGGTATCTCTGTAGTATTTTCAAGAGATGTTACCACGAGACCACTGGCTCTTCTTTCGAAAACTTCTGAGGTGCCGCTGCAAGTGCCTAGTGTGTAGGGGTAGGTGTTTCCCTTTAAACCGAACAGGTCAAAGAGTTCAGACCTGGCTAGTGACCTGTTGCTCTGATCGTCCAGGATGCTGTACAGCTTCACAGCCTTTTCCGGGTGGTCTTTGGGGTACACCTTTACCAGGCATATTTTCGCACAGCATATTGGAAACAAAAGCTAAATGCGACAAAAACAACAGTACACTGCAGTAAAAATATTAAATGCGAGTGCAGTATAAAAAATTAATGTAACAAATACAGGGTACTTAGTCCATCCGTTTTTTTGCGCAAAAAAAGTTATTTCAAGCCACATCACTAACTTCAAAGTGTACCCATCTCTGACGCAGTCCTAACTGTTGTATTAAAAAACCTGACTAGTGTGAATGCTTACCAGTGAGCAGGAGCCAGCAGGACCAGTGTCTGACATGGACTGAAGGCGACGACAGCTATATGTGTGCAGGGCCCAAAAGAGGGGCGGGGAACTCCATCTCTTGCAGGGCAAGAGGCAACTTAATTAAAAACAGTTGAGTCCTGCACACAGCGAACAAGTCTGTAAGAGCATGTTCACACCGCCAACATATTGGAACTGCAGTAAAAATATTAAATGCGAGTGCAGTATAAAAAATTAATGTAACAAATACAGGGTACTTAGTCCATCCGTTTTTTTGCGCAAAAAAAGTTATTTCAAGCCACGTCACTAACTTCAAAGTGTACCCATCTCTGACGCAGTCCTAACTGTAGTATTAAAAAACCTGACTAGTGTGAATGCTTACCAGTGAGCAGGAGCCAGCAGGACCAGTGTCTGACATGGACTGAAGGCGATGACAGCTATATGTGTGCAGGGCTCAAAAGAGGGGCGGGGAACTTGCAGGGCAAGAGGCAACTTAATTAAAAACAGTTGAGTCCTGCACACAGCGAACAAGTCTCCAATATGTTGGCGGTGTGAACATGCTCTTACAGACTTGTTCGCTGTGGTCAGGACTCAACTGTTTTTAATTAAGTTGCCTCTTGCCCTGCAAGAGATGGAGTTCCCCGCCCCTCTTTTGGGCCCTGCACACATATAGCTGTCGTCGCCTTCAGTCCATGTCAAACACTGGTCCTACTGGCTCCTGCTCACTGGTAAGCATTCTAGTCAGGTTTTTTAATACTACAGTTAGGACTGCGTCAGAGATGGGTACACTTTGAAGTTAGTGACGTGGCTTGAAATAACTTTTTTTGCGCAAAAAAACGGATGGACTAAGTACCCTGTATTTGTTACATTAATTTTTTATACTGCACTCGCATTTAATATTTTTACTGCAGTGTACTGTTGTTTTTGTCGCATTTAGCTTTTGTTTCCAATATGTTGGCGGTGTGAACATGCTCTTACAGACTTGTTCGCTGTGTGCAGGACTCAACTGTTTTTAATTAAGTTGCCTCTTGCCCTGCAAGAGATGGAGTTCCCCGCCCCTCTTTTGGGCCCTGCACACATATAGCTGTCGTCGCCTTCAGTCCATGTCAGACACTGGTCCTGCTGGCTCCTGCTCACTGGTAAGCATTCACACTAGTCAGGTTTTTTAATACAACAGTTAGGACTGCGTCAGAGATGGGTACACTTTGAAGTTAGTGACGTGGCTTGAAATAACTTTTTTTGCGCAAAAAAACGGATGGACTAAGTACCCTGTATTTGTTACATTAATTTTTTATACTGCACTCGCATTTAATATTTTTACTGCAGTGTACTGTTGTTTTTGTCGCATTTAGCTTTTGTTTCCAATATGTTGGCGGTGTGAACATGCTCTTACAGACTTGTTCGCTGTGTGCAGGACTCAACTGTTTTTAATTAAGTTGCCTCTTGCCCTGCAAGAGATGGAGTTCCCCGCCCCTCTTTTGGGCCCTGCACACATATAGCTGTCGTCGCCTTCAGTCCATGTCAGACACTGGTCCTGCTGGCTCCTGCTCACTGGTAAGCATTCACACTAGTCAGGTTTTTTAATACAACAGTTAGGACTGCGTCAGAGATGGGTACACTTTGAAGTTAGTGACGTGGCTTGAAATAACTTTTTTTGCGCAAAAAAACGGATGGACTGAGTACCCTGTATTTGTTACATTAATTTTTTATACTGCACTCGCATTTAATATTTTTACTGCAGTGTACTGTTGTTTTTGTCGCATTTAGCTTTTGTTTCCAATATGTTGGCGGTGTGAACATGCTCTTACAGACTTGTTCGCTGTGTGCAGGACTCAACTGTTTTTAATATTTTCGCACAGGACTTGTCCCAGAGACCTTCTCCACAGACTTCGGTACACGAGGAAGATACTGTGAGATGGCTTGTTGCCTCGTCTGTACTCTCCCCGCCATGGCCTGTGGTGGGAGAAGACGTAGACATTGAGTCAGATTGTGGCGGATGGAGCGCTTGTACGTGGTCCTCGCTGTTGCACTCTATACACTGAATGGCGATGACGCAGTCCTTAGCAACGTGTTCAGTAGAGGCACAGCTCCTGAAGCATACTCCAAACATCTTCAAGAGTTCCTTCCGTTCTTGGAGGGGTTTCTTCCTAAAGCCGATGCACTGCTTCAGGAAATGCGGCAATTTGTGAATAGGACACTGACGGTTCACATTTTCTGCTTTCCCACCTTCATTGCCCTCGTCTGGTAATGATGTGGATCTAGGCAGAACTTTGGACTCTTTTGACACCGGACCGCTGCGGTTTCTGTCTGGCGATGATGTCGGGGTAGGCAGAACCTCAGTCTTTTTTGTAGACACTGGGCCGCTGCGGTTTTTGTCGTGAGAGCGTGAACTCTCGTACTTAGGAGATGACGCAGAGCCGCTGGTTTCTTCGTAACAGAAGCTGGGGTCATTTTTGCACTCTGCGATCTCCTTGATGAAGTCACAGAAGAAAGAGAATGGAGGGAAGGAAACTTGGTTTAGTTTTTTGTAGTTTGACTCTCGCATTGTCCACTTTTCTTGGATGTTGTAAGGCAACTTGGAGACGATGGGTTTCACCCCACGAGCGGTGTCCAGATAGCTGAGGCCAGGTAGATGTGTGTCAGTCTTGGCCAGCTGGAGCTCGGACAGGAGGTCGCTGAGATCCTGGTATTTTGAAACATCCTTACCAGATATTTTGGGAAAGTCATTGAGTTGTTTAAGCAATGCGTCTTCAATTGCTTCAGGACTGCCGAAACCTTTCTCTAGTCTTTCCCATGCGGTTGCAAGACCGGTTATTGGGTCGCCGATGTAAGCAGACCTGAGTTTCTTGATTCTCTCCATAGACCGTGGGCCTAGCCACTTGATTAGCAAGTCCAGCTCTTCAGCGGCAGTAATACCAAGATCACTGATTGCGGTTTTGAAGGCACACTTCCACCCTCTGTAGTTTTCGGGCTGGTCGTCGAACCTTGTGAGACCGGTGTTGATCAGTTCTCGGCGTATCATGTACCTCGCAAAATCGGACAGGTCTGTTCTTTCTGACCTTGGGGGCACATTTGCTGACTGAGTGATGCTGGTTGGATAGTTCGTAGCTTCTTGTTTCGGGAACATGGGAAGGAACGGAGTGGCATAGGCGTTTAGACCAGCAACTGATGTGGTGTGAAGGGTCCCTGTTGTATGCGGGGCAGGAACTGCACAGTTGTCTGGACTGTAGTGACTAACCGGCATGTTGGGTTGCATGTGGACACTGCCACACAGGGGTTGCAGAGGTGCAGGGTCGGGCTGTGCACTGAAGTGTGAAAGTGGTTCAGATTTGAATGTCTGAGGAGCGTTGAACTGACCGGTGAAGCTGGAAGCTGCAGGCGGATTGGCGTCTTGATGATCTGAAGAAGTGTTGTCGCCGACGGAAATGTTGGTGTCGATCGGCGGTTCGCTGGCTTGGCTCAGCACATAGTCTTTTGTGCGCTTAAGGGGTTCTTCCGTCTCGAGTTCGTAGGCGCTGATGCTGCCTCCTTGGCTCCCAGCTAGAGCTTGTTCGAAAACCTTTAGCCTTGCCATGGCTGCCGCGTGTTCACATTCCCTCTGCAGGACTTCGACTTCTGCCTTTTTACGTGCAGTCTCTGCTTCCATCTCCGCTTCCTCTGCTTCGATATCTGCCCTCTTGCGTGCTTCCTCTGCTTCGATGTCTGCCCTCTTGCGTGCAGTCTGTTTTCTTACGTGCTGATTCGACGACTGCACTCGTTTCTATCTCTGCTTTTCTTTGAGCAAAGACAGCTTGTACCTTCATAGTTTCTGCTTCAATGCGCGCTTTTATAAGCTGCTCACTGAGGGTTGAGTACTTTGATGAGCCCGATTTGAGCGAGTGCCTTGAGCTCTTAACAGACCTGGACTTGTGAGATGCCACTTCTGACGTTTGCTCCATTTTTCCTTCAATCTGGTTTATGATGTCACGTACAGTGCACTCTCGTTCAGCATCGAGCTGTTGGAAGTCCTGGAGTTCTTTTAGAGACTCGGACGTGTTTACCTTCAGCAGGGAAAGGGTGTAATCCTTACAAGTGCCTTTGTAACACTGGTATACTGAGTACAGTTTTTCTAGGGCTCCCTCTGGTGGTAGCTCATGAGAACCCGGCATAGATAAAACAGTCACTAATTTTGCAACTTTTTGCCAAGATGATGTTGTGAGGACAAGCAGTTCGCTTCTTTCTGCTTCTAGGTTCTCTTTGACCTTCCATGTTGGCTTGTTTAACCGTTTAGGTTTTTCACTGTGAGCAGACTGAGAGTCCATTTTCTCTTGCTGCTTCAGGATGGGTAATGAATTGCAGCTTGTCCTGTCCATTGTGCACAGGATTGTAAGGGTGGAGGCTGTTCTGTTGGTTGTCAGGGAGACGAATACAATGTATCAGTTTTCTCTGTTTGGGAGCAGCCAGGGCTTAAGATCTATGCAAGCTGCTGCAGTGGCTGTACTGCAAGTCTGTGTACTGCAACTTCACAACAATCCCCATAGATGATCACTTGTCAGGCAGGATTTATAACCTGTATACGTTCTTAATGACAGGGTATCTTCACTGAGCAGGTCTGAAGGATGATGTAGAGTAGACTGCTGTACAGTTACTGCTGTGGCTTGTTATCAGCTCTTGATGGATGATCCTATCTGAATTGCATGCAGTATACACCCTGGTAACAGGTTTTCCTTTTACTATTCTGTCCCCTTCTGATGGCTGTAATGTTGGTGCTGCAGTTATCAGTCTCTTAGATAATAGTATGCCCAGAACACTTACCCATCAGGGAAAAACAGATAGATTTCAACTCAGCCAGTACGATGACTTGTAATAAGAGAGGAGAAATGCTGTAAATTCCTTCCTGAATCTTGTATTAAATCCAACATAACAGCAGGTAAAAGGAAATAATCTGTACAGGGGTTACAGACATGTGAGATCAACAATGGCTTCTGCAATCTAACTGGGGAAGAAGGGAGGGGCGTCTATACAGAGGAAGAAACTAAGGAAAGAGGACAGGGGCAAACTTGATACCTAGCAAACAACAGGAATTTCTTGATTGGAGGAAATATATACAATGCAAGAGTAGACATTACAGGTTGTTCCCGTTCGTGGGACACAACAGGGGGAACTGGCTTACGGTGACCAGTGGAGCTCCCCCTAGAGGCCTGGGGTGAAACAGGGTGTTAAAGGTGTTTTTGTCTGTTGTGAGTGCTGCTTGCTGTTTCCACTCCATTTGTGTACCAGGAGTTCTGTGGTGCCCCAACCAGGGTGCCAGGGTGCCACACATTCCCGTGAACCCCTCTGAGCCTGATACCCGAGTACCCCCGGGCCTGGGGCTCGACATACCTTCTTCACCCTCATGTAGCTAGGCCAGGAATGAAGGTCAATTACCAGCAAGGAATGCAGTGTCATGTAACTATATAAAGGAGCTGGGAATGATCACAAAGTAGCCACACCTGGGAAGAAAACTAAGGAGCATTGCAGCAACAGAAACTGGCATTAACTCCTACACTGCCAAAGGAAAGAAACACATTTGAAATGAAGTCTCAATACAGAAATGAGACACAGGTTACAAACCTGTCACAAGTCTCCAAAGTAAGAGAGACCATCGTGACAGATAGATTCCCTAGATCATTTTCATAATGATAATGAATACCAATTTTATGAATGTTGCTGCATCAGTCAAGCACAACCTGACTCCTTACAATATTAAGTATTGGGGATTACTCACTGAATGCTAAGTCTAACCACTGAAATTAGAGATCATTGAATCTTTTAAAATTTGATTTTTTTTTTTTAAATATGATTTGCAGTAAATTGATTTGCTACAAAGCCCATGCACTGCTAAGCTGTTATTTCCCCAGAAATCGTCTATGCAAATTGTCTCTTCAGGGAGGAAGTAGATGAAATCCAGTGCCATCTATTGGAAGCAGCAATCTGCAAAGTCAAAAACTACCCTTTAACGAGCCTTGTCATATGACTTAGGATTTAAACCAGATCAGAATCTCAATTTCAAGACATAGTGTTTTGGGGCATTGCCGCTCATCAGTGTAAAGTATAAGATCTGATCTGGCTGTATGGGAGGCAAAGTGGGGTCTGAGGGGCAAGCTTTTTTCATTGTGAAGAGTTATACACCAGGTCTGGCAAACCAGTAATGAGGAGACTTAAAAGCCACAATGCTCCTCAGGCTAATAAAATATGCAAATTGTCTATTCAGAGAGGAAGAAGGCTTGAATTCTAGTGCTAGCTATTGGAAGTAGCAATCCTAAAAGTCAAAAATGACTCTTTGACGAGTCTTGTCATATGATTTAGGATTTAAACCAGAAAGATCTCATACTTTGCACTGATGAGTGGCAATGTCCTGAAACACCATGTATGCAAATTTAGATTCTAATCTGGTTTAAATCCTAAATCATATGAAAAGGTTTGTTAGGCTGCCTTCAGATTTGCAGATGCCTCCGCAGCATTTTGCGGAGGCATCTGCAAGCATCTGCATGCAGACCACAGCCCCTATGTTTATAATGGAGCGCACGGCGGTCTGCAGATGCTTGCAGACCGCCGTGCGCTCCCATTGCCCGCCATGAGTGATCTGTGCGCAGTCGGATGCCTGCGCACAAATCACACGCTCTCGCCCGCACCAGGGACGCAACATGTCGCGTCCCTGGTGCGGACGAGAGTGTGTGATCTGTACGCAGGCATCTGCCTGCGCACAGATCACATATAGGAGTGAATGGGTGCGCACGGCGGTCTGCAAGCATCTGCAGACCGCCGTGCGCTCCATTATAAACATAAGGGCTGCGGTCTGCATGCAGATGCTTGCAGATGCCTCCGCAAAACACTGCGGCGGCATCTGCAAATCTGAAGGCAGCCTTAATGGGTAATTTTTGCCTTTTAGGATTGCTACTTCAGAGGAACATTGCGGTTTTTATGTCTCCTCATTACTGGCATGCCGGATCTGGTGATCTGGTGTGTTACTCTCCACTAGGGAAAAAGCTTACCCAAAAATGATCTGAAACATTGTGACATTTCCTAGGGTTGCACTGCACCCCTTTCAGTCTTTTAAGGCAAATATAAAACTTAGTAATGTCAATTGACCTCAACAAATGAACAGATGGTAATCCATGGTTACCAATAGCTTGTTTAATAACACACAGCACAGACAGACTTTTTATGCCTTTTTAATAAAAAAAAAATGTCCAAAAATTATCCTTCTTAGTATTTTGGGATCAAGAACACCTTTCTTTCAGTGTCTGTAACTTAATGAGAATGACTAAAATGTCTGAATTCAGTATTCACCTAGGCTTGTGTCTTACTCCAAAACCTGATAGACCATACATTATATAAATGATAAAGGGTCCTAGACTTAAAGGGGTTTTCCCACAAAAGTAGTCAATTTAAATCATATATGTGTTCCTGCTAAGTACTGTGTAATTGATGTGTCTGACTGTACAGGGACATGGTCTGATCATACCATATCTCCTGTGCTGAGATAATCTTATATACTGTATGTGTCCCTGCTATGTACTGTGTAATAGAAAAGTAAAAAATGTGTTGCGTTACCTGTGGACTTATCCTGCT
Source organism: Allobates femoralis (assembly GCA_033576535.1). NCBI lineage: Eukaryota > Metazoa > Chordata > Amphibia > Anura > Aromobatidae > Allobates > Allobates femoralis. The sequence continues at coordinate 73,247,541 of JARQOC010000003.1, read as the reverse complement.
ATTATAAGGTTGCACTTAGGGATCAACTAACCTTTTATGGTTGTGCCAGTTCTGCACAACCAGAATGTGGGTGTGTGTTAAGGCTCAGGCTGCCAGCCTCGGACCTGTATCTCTTCCGTGTCCTAGATCCTCTCAGCTTCAGATCATGTGCCGATCAAGTGCTCACTCCAAGGCCAGGCCGGACGGCGTCAATCAGGTCCTTTCCCTCTGCAGCTCTGTTAGACCGCTTTCCCGAAGGGAGATGTATACGAGTAGAAATTGTTTAAGCGGTTCTTCGGTAGAGCGCTGAGATTACACGAACACAATTATCTCCAATCTCTATCTTTATTCTTTAAAAGATGATGCTCCAAACTCCAACCCAGTGGGTTGGAGTTTGGAGCATCATCTTTTAAAGAATAAAGATAGAGATTGGAGATAATTGTGTTCGTGTAATCTCAGCGCTCTACCGAAGAACCGCTTAAACAATTTCTACTCATGTACTGTGTAATGGCTTTGTCTGACTGTACAGGAACATGATCTGATCATACCACATCTCCTGTGCTGAGATAATCTTATATATGTGTTCCTGCTGTGTACTGTGTAATGGATGTGTCTGACCATACAGGGACATGGTCTGATCATACCACATCTCCTGTGCTGAGATAATCTTATATATGTGTTCCTGCTGTGTACTGTGTAATGGATGTGTTTGACTGTACAGGAACATGGTCTGATCATACCACATCTCCTGTGCTGAGATAATCTTTATATATGTGTCCTGCTATGTACTGTGTAATGGATGTGTCTGACCATACAGGGACATGGTCTGATCATACCACATCTCCTCGGCAGGGAAGAAGCAAAAGAAAGGACATCAATAAAATCACAGCTGATTATTTTCTTTGAGGTAAAAAATAGTTTATCCTCTTCATAACCAAGGATGTATAGGTATGTCTTAGGTCATGTCCCTGACTTGGATTTGAACTCACTCGCTAAGCTCACATCATTCCCCATTGATATCGGCTGATTTGATCAGCCGACATGTGCAGCTAAAGGCCCAGTTACACACACAGATAATTGTGCAGAGATTGTTCGCAGATCTCTGGTTGCAGTGAAATCATGGACACATTGTTCCATTTTGTGGCCGTGTACAAATATAACAATGTGTCCATGATTTCACTGCAACCAGAGATCTGCCAACAATCTCTGCACAATTATCTGTGTGTGTAACTGGACAGAATTGGAGATACACCTACGTGATCTGCGAACAATCTCTGCACAATTATCTGTGTGTGTAACTGGACAGAATTGGAGATATACCTACGCCTGATAACTAGTGTTAGGTCCCCTGGCACCACTCACCAGCTCACGTCTCCCGGGTCGGCATCCTCTGCTCCTTTGCCGACCGGGCATCCGGCATCAAGGCATACTGTGTCTCGGAGCCGTCACCGGGTTCCCTTCCTGTCAGCTGACCACTGGGCTCACACATGAGCACATTACAATGGTCGTGTTCATGTGACCAATCAGCGGTGCACTAGGTGCACTCCTCCCCTGTGACTCTAGGGCCGGCATGGTCCAACATGACACTTCCCTTGACCAATAGCTGCTCTTCCTCTGGTATATCAGGTCACCTCCACTGATGGGAGGTGCCTGATTATTAAGTCAGTTTGCTTCTGCCTTGCTGACTGTTGGTCAGGCCTTCCTTGTACCCTGTTACCTGAAACCCTAGTTGTGCTCTTCCCTGGTAGCTCCATTCCTGTTCGCCTAGCCTTGTACCATTACCAGGAATCCTTAGCTGTGCCGTAGCATAGGCTAACCTTTTGAGCCGCCCCCCTGGTACTAGCAGCCGTGGTATTTAGACCCCCTGGGCTTGCCCCTGACAATCAATGTATAGGGTTTGGTTAAACTAGGACCAGCTCACCCAGGGAGTTCAGTACCATGGCCCAGTGGGTCCACTCTAGGGCGCCTTCCCCCGGAAGCGTGACAACTAGTTAGACAGAGTTTGACAGTGCGATCCAACACGCGGCAACAGGGATCGTGCCGTGTCCTCACTGCCATCGACGACTCTGTGATGTGCTTAAGGGGCGCCGATAGGTTGTTATGACAGCAAGAGGTTATCTGATGACCCCTATCACTGTAATTGTAGTTCCTTTGAATGCTGATTGAGCATCGGTTCAACAGCAGAACCAGTTGGACAGTGTAGGCTTTAGGTGCGCTAAGGTTGCCAGTAAAATTAGTAAAAAGTGTAAGAAGAAAGTCTGTAAAAATCAGAAAAAATAAACATAAAAGTTCAAATCACCCCTCCCTTTTTTCCCCATTGAAAATAAAACTATTGAAAAAAATACACATTTGGTATCACCATGTTCAGAAAAGCTCTTGGAAGAAGGGGAGGAAAAAGCAAAAAATGGAAAACCATCGGGGTGTGAAGGTGATAAAAGCAGGCAGTGAAATGTTGTACCTACCAAAATTATCGGCTGCATTTCGGGCTGTAATGTCTGCATACTCTTTGTGGTAACTTCCTGAAGATGCAACTATCTGCATTGAGCAGGATCTACAGCTGCATCTCAATGAATTAGAATATCATCAAAATATTAATTTTTTTCAGTAATTCAATACGTAAAGTGAAACACATATATTATATAGAGTCATTACCCACAGAGTGATCTGTTTCAAATGTTTATTTCTGTTAATGTTGATGATTATGGCTTATAGCCAATGAAAATCCAAAAATCATTATCTCAGAAAATGGGTCCCAGTATACTGAATATACCCGTATTTTTCCTTTTATAAGACGCACTTTTTTTCCTCCAAATTTTGGAGGAAAGTGGGGGTGCGTCTTATAATCGGAATATAACATTCTGGCATCCTGGGTTACTTGGGGGGGGGGGGGCAGCGGTGAAGTGGGGTCAGAAGTGGCAGGGAATGGTTCCCGCTGAAGAATCAGGCGGCAGGAGAACCACGTGTCCCCGCTCATTACCGATATGAATATTCACTTCACTTCTCCATGCGCACTGAAGACAGCGCACAGAGCTGGGCATGGGAGCAGGGGGCGCTCCTTTACTCTAATAGCCGGCACATTTGGCTGCTCCCCAGCTTCCTTCAGCTGCTGGGGAGATCGTGCCGGGCTATTAAAGTAATGAAGGAGCGGGTTGTAGCAGCAGAGGCAAGTGAATCAGCACTAAGCTTGTGCTGAATCACTGCCATGATGACAGGGGCAGAGCAGGGCAGATCCGTACCTTGTGTCAGCATTCCAAGGTCCCTCTGCTCTGTTTGCTAAGCCCCTGTGTCACAGAGCTGGGACCCAGGAAGTGGCCGATCTTCATTCACACTGCACTAGATCTGAAGCTGGCAGGGGTGGAGGCCGAGCATCATCACTACAGCACAGCTCCTCCGGTTCTTATATTACAGGACATTGCACTACAGCACAGTGCAGAGTGCACAGCTCCCCCAGCTCTGCCTCTGTATTACAGGACATCACAGTGCAGAGTGCACAGCTCCCCCAGCTCTGCCTCTGTATTACAGGACATCACAGTGCAGAGTGCACAGCTCCCCCAGCTCTGCCTCTATATTACAGGACATCACAGTGCAGAGTGCACAGCTCCCCCAGCTCTGCCTCTGTATTACAGGACATCACAGTGCAGAGTGCACAGCTCCCCCAGCTCTGCCTCTATATTACAGGACATCACAGTGCAGAGTGCACAGCTCCCCCAGCTCTGCCTCTGTATTACAGGACATCACAGTGCAGAGTGCACAGCTCCCCCAGCTCTGCCTCTGTATTACAGGACATCACAGTGCAGAGAGCACAGCTCCCCCAGCTCTGCCTCTATATTACAGGACATCACAGTGCAGAGTGCACAGCTCCCCCAGCTCTGCCTCTTATTACAGACATCACAGTGCAGAGTGCACAGCTCCCCAGCTCTGCCTCTATATTACAGGACATCACAGTGCAGAGTGCACAGCTCCCCTCTGCCTCGTATTACAGGACATCACAGTGCAGAGTGCACAGCTCCCAGCTCTGCCTCTATATTACAGGCATCACAGTGCAGAGTGCACAGCTCCCCAGCTCTGCCTCTGATATACAGACATCACAGTGCAGAGTGACAGCTCCCCAGCTCTGCTCTATTACAGGACATCACAGTGCAGAGTGCACAGCTCCCCCCCCTGCCTTATTACAGGACATCAACAAGTGCAGAGTGCACAGCTCCCCACCTGCGCTCTATATCAGGCACATCAGATGGCAGAGTGCACGCTCCCCCAGCTCTGCCTCTATATTACAGGACACACAGTGCAAGTGCACAGCTCCCTCTGCTCTGATTACAGGACATCACAGTGCAGAGTCACAGCTCCCCCAGCTCCCTATACAGACATCACAGTGCAGAGTGCACAGCTCCCCAGCTCTGCCTCTGTATTACAGGACATCACAGTGCAGAGTGCACAGCCCCCAGCTCTGCCTCTGTATTACAGGACATCACAGTGCAGAGTGCACAGCTCCCCAGCTCTGCCTCTGTATTACAGACATCACAGTGCAGAGAGCACAGCTCCCCCAGCTCTGCCTCTGTATTACAGACATCACAGTGCAGAGTGCACAGCTCCCCCAGCTCTGCCTCTGTATTACAGGACATCACAGTGCAGAGTGCACAGCTCCCCAGCTCTGCCTCTATTACAGGCATCACAGTGCAAGTGCACAGCTCCCCAGCTCTGCCTCTGTATTACAGACATCACAGTGCAGAGTGCACAGCTCCCAGCTCTCCCTTATACAGGACTCACAGTCAGAGTGCACAGCTCCCCAGCTCTGCCTCTGTATTCAGGACCTCACAGTGCAGATGCACACTCCCCCAGCTCTGCCTCTGTATTACAGGACATCACAGTGCAGGACAGCTCCCCAGCTCTGCTCTGTATTACAGGACATCACAGTGCAAGTGCACAGCTCCCCCAGCTCTGCCTCTGTATTACAGGCATCACAGTGCAGAGTGCACAGCTCCCCAGCTCTGCTCTATATTACAGGACATCACAGTGCAGAGTGCACAGCTCCCCAGCTCTGCCTCTGTATTACAGGACATCACAGTGCAGAGTGCACAGCTCCCCAGCTCTGCTCTATATTACAGGACATCACAGTGCAGAGTGCACACTCCCCAGCTCTGCCTCTATATTACAGGACATCACAGTGCAGAGTGCACAGCTCCCCACTCTGCCTCTGTATTACAGGACATCACAGTGCAGAGTGCCACTCCCCAGTCTGCTCTATATACAGACTCACAGTGCAATGCACAGCTCCCCAGCTCTGCTTATATTACAGCATCCAGTGCAGATGCATGCTCCCCAGCTCTGCCTCTATATTACAGGACATCACAGTGCAGAGTGCACAGCTCCCCAGCCCTCTGCCTCTGTATTACAGGACTCACAGTCAGAGTGCACAGCTCCCCCAGCTCGCCTCTGTATTACAGACATCACAGTGCAGAGTGCACAGCTCCCCAGCTCTGCCTCTGTATTACAGGACATCACAGTGCAGAGTGCACAGCTCCCCCAGCTCTGCCTCTGTATTACAGGACATCAAAGTGCAGTGCACAGCTCCCCCAGCTCTGCTCTGTATACAGACATCACAGTGCAGAGAGCACAGCTCCCCCAGCTCTGCCTCTGTATTACAGGACATCACAGTGCAGATGCACAGCTCCCCACTCTGCCTCTGTATTACAGGACATCACAGTGCAGAGTGCACAGCTCCCCCAGCTCTGCTCTATATTACAGACATCACAGTGCAGATGCACAGCTCCCCAGCTCTGCCTCTGTATTACAGGACATCACAGTGCAAGGCACAGCTCCCCAGCTCTGCCTCTTATTACAGGACATCACAGTCAGAGTGCACAGCTCCCCAGCTCTGCCTCTGTATTACAGGACATCACAGTGCAGAGTGCACAGCTCCCCCAGCTCTGCCTCTGTATTACAGGACATCACAGTGCAGAGTGCACAGCTCCCCCAGCTCTGCCTCTGTATTACAGGACATCACAGTGCAGAGTGCACAGCTCCCCCAGCTCTGCCTCTATATTACAGGACATCACAGTGCAGAGTGCACAGCTCCCCCAGCTCTGCCTCTGTATTACAGGACATCACAGTGCAGAGTGCACAGCTCCCCCAGCTCTGCCTCTATATTACAGGACATCACAGTGCAGAGTGCACAGCTCCCCCAGCTCTGCCTCTGTATTACAGGACATCACAGTGCAGAGTGCACAGCTCCCCCAGCTCTGCCTCTGTATTACAGGACATCACAGTGCAGAGTGCACAGCTCCCCCAGCTCTGCCTCTATATTACAGGACATCACAGTGCAGAGTGCACAGCTCCCCCAGCTCTGCCTCTGTATTACAGGACATCACAGTGCAGAGTGCACAGCTCCCCCAGCTCTGCCTCTGTATTACGGGACATCACAGTGCAGAGTGCACAGCTCCCCCAGCTCTGCCTCTATATTACAGGACATCACAGTGCAGAGTGCACAGCTCCCCCAGCTCTGCCTCTGTATTACAGGACATCACAGTGCAGAGTGCACAGCTCCCCCAGCTCTGCCTCTATATTACAGGACATCACAGTGCAGAGTGCACTGCTCCCCCAGCTCTGCCTCTATATTACAGGACATTGCACTACAGCACAGTGCAGAGTGCACTGCTCCCCCAGCTCTGCCTCTATATTACAAGACATCACACTACAGCACAGTGCAAAGTACACTGCTCCCCCAGCTCTGCCTCTATATTACAGGGCATCACACTACAGCACAGTGCAGAGTGCACTGCTCTCCCAGCTCTGCCTATTCACTAGTCAGTGTGAAATACGACCAAGTTGGACGTGTCATAGATGATTAAACTGGAATGGCCTCCCCCTCTCTGGACGTCTGGATGCGAGCGTCAGCTGCAAGTGTTTTTAAGTAGCTCCACACTCCTGTCCTGACAGGGGGGGGAGGCCATTCAAAGTTAATCATGTGTGAAACGTCCAACCTAGTTGTATATCACACGGACAGTGTGATACCAGCCTTAGACGGACACTGGCATTATAAGACGGACCCCATTTAACATTAAAAAATATTTTTTTTCTCTTTTCCTTCACCAAACTTGGGGGTGCGTCTTATAATCAGGTGCGTCTTATAAAGCGAAAAATACGGTACATTTGAGAACCCAAGCCGGGCTCCATACTTTTGTCCAGCATCACACCGATTATCGAAGTCCAGATGCGATTTACCTCGGGGATACCCATAACTAACCCCATACCTGTCCCACACTAAGAATGGACTCTAAAGGTACCGTCACACGCCGCCATATCACCGGAGATTTGGGTGGCAATTCCCGAATTCGGCGATGTGGAAACCATATCGCCTGTGCACAGTGGCGTGTGACTGGGAGATTCTACGGCGATAAATCGCCGGTGGAGTATCGCCTGATTGCCCTGCACTGCAGAGAAATCAGGCGTCATCCACCAGGCAATTTCAGCGCATGGTGGCGTGTGACAGGGCGATAGCGACATACACAGTGATCGTGAAAGAAATCAAATAGGCTTGCTTGGATGTTGTGTTATCCGATTGGTGGGTGATACTGCGTTCTGATTGGCTGGCTGTATTTGATAACCCGTGCGTTCATGCAAGGCTGACCAATAAGAACGCAGTTACGTCCACCAATCTCATTGATAGGGGCGCGGTGAAAAACAACGCTAGCACGCCCCTATCAAAATAGCATGGCGACATCGCTGAAACAATTGTGCCATGTGACACGGCGATGTGTGAAGGGAAGATTGCTTCTGGTCTTCTGCAGGCGATTTCCGGAACGCAGGATCGCCGTAGAATGCAGACGAGAACTCTATGTGTGACAGGTCGACAGCGATCAGAAAAAAGTTCCCGAAACGTGCGCGCTCACGTCAAATTGCCGGCGATATGGAAGCCATATGTTGGCGTGTGATGGTACCTTTAGAAGAATCATTCATAGAAAAAATCTTGTGTTGAGCCGAAATGTTTGATTTCTTCAGATATCACATCGCCTGTGCACAGTGGCGTGTGACTGGGAGATTCTACGGCGATAAATCGCTGGTGGAGTGTCGCCTGATTGCCCTGCACTGCAGAGAAATCAGGCGTCATCCACCAGGCAATTTCAGCGCATGGTGGCGTGTGACAGGGCGATAGCGACATACACAGTGATCGTGAAAAAAATCAAATAGGCTTGCTTGGATGTTGTGTTATCCGCCTCGCATCTGTGGCGATTGGTGGGTGATACTGCGTTCTGATTGGCTGGCTGTATTTGGTAACCCGTGCGTTCATGCAAGGCTGACCAATAAGAACGCAGTTACGTCCACCAATCTCAGTGATAGGGGCGCGGTGAAAAACACGCGAGCACGCTCCTATCAAAACAGCATGGCGACATGGCTGATACAATTGTGCCATGTGACACGGCGATGTGTGAAGGGAAGATTGCTTCTGGTCTTCTGCACCTGAACGCAGGATCACCGTAGAACGCAGACGAGAACTCTATGGCCATGTTCACACACATGCGTTTTTTTGACCATCTCTGCGTTTTTGGGCTGTTAAAAAAAACGCAGGTGCGTTAATGCAGGGTACATTTGAGTATAGCTGCGTTTTTCAGCTCCATTTGCGTTTTTTACCCCTAGTCCAAAAAACGCTGCATGCAGCGTTTTTGGGTGCTGTAAAAAAAATGCATGTGCGTTTTTCCAAAAACGCATGCGTTTTTTTAACATGGGGCCCTATGGGAAACGCATGCAAAAACGCATGGTACATTAGTACCTTTTAGTGCCATTCAAAAAGGCATGCGTTTCCCATAGGGGCCCATGTTAAAAAAACGCATGCGTTTTTGAAAAAACGCACATGCGTTTTTTTAACATGGGGGCCCTATGGGAAACACATGCGTTTTTAAAAGGCACATTTATGCCCACTGCGTTAACGCTTGCGTTTTTGCCTGCGTTTTTGGTGAAAAAATGACTAAGTCCAAAAACGTGGCAAATCCTTTCAGACACACAAGGGACATTTTTTAGCACTCTAAAAAAAAACGCAAGTGCTTTTAAGAGTGCTAAAAAAAACGCAAATTGTGTGTGAACATAGCCAATGTGTGACAGGTCGACAGCGATCTGAAAAAAGTTCCCGAAACGTGCGCGCTCACGTCAAATTGCCGGCGATATGGAAGCCATATGTTGGCGTGTGATGGTACCTTTAGAAGAATCATTCATAGAAAAAATCTTGTGTTGAGCCGAAATGTTTGATTTCTTCAGATATCACTGCAAAATAAAAAAAAACCTGAAAAGGAAGCATTCTTCTCCAGTCGGTAGAAATGGCTCAAACTCAAGGTCGACCGAGTTGGAGGTCCCTTCCAAGTCTAGCAATTCTATGATTCTCAATGATCACAGGTATCCAGCTCAAAGATCAATGTGGTGTTTCCCCAAAAAAATCTTTCATATATTCTCATCATATATGTGAAAAAATGAAATCAATAAAATCAAATGCGTTTTGGCACATTTTTCCAAAATTGCCTTCTTCAGGTTAGAAAATAAAGTCAAAAGCACAAAAAAAACCATGGTCCTTGATGAGGATATATGAAATTTTTTTGGGGAAAGCACCACATTGATCTTTGAGCTGGATACCTGTGATCCTTGATGTTGCACTACAAGATGGCGTCGATCAAGGCTTACATAAGTTGTTTTTCTCTAAAAACAAGTAAACATGTTTTTGATTATGCCACTCAATAATCCAATCTGGTCAAGCTAAGACAAGCCTAGTTTCGGGGGACTTTCCATATTCCTCAATAACCTCATCCACCCTGCCAATTCTAGGAAGTATTGTTGATGTCATATAGTACCAATGTGAAGGGCCAATTAACAAGTAGTAGACTGGGTGTAACCAATAACTTTGAAGTTGTATTTACTTGTATTAACATTTGCCTATAAATAAATCCTATTGGGGTGTCACCCGTAGGAATGTGTTAATTTACAATCTGCTGTCGGTCACATTCCTCCGTGCACGTTAGTCTCCATTACGTCATGCTGAAGCAGATTGAGCAGATTGCCCTGACAATATCCTTTGTTGGGAATGACAAAGGTCAAACATTTTCTGTAAGTCTTCACAAGGTTGGCACACACTGTTGCTGGTATTTTGGCCCATTCCTCCATGCAGATCTCCTCTTGAGCAGTGATGTTTTGAGGCTGTCCCTGGGTAGCACAGACTTTCAACTCCCTTCAAAGGTTTTCTGTAGGTTTCAGATCTGGAGACTGGCTAGGCCACTCCAGGACCTTGAAATGCTTCTTACGAAGCCACTCCTTTGTTGCCCTGGTGGAGTGCTTAGGATCATTGTCATATTGAATGAACCAGCCATGATACGTGGCCCCATTCATTCTTTCATGTACACGGATCAGTTGTCCTGGTCCCTTGGCAGAGAAACAGCCCCAAAGCATGATGTTGCCACGGCCATGCTTTACAGTAGGTATGGTGTTCTTTGGATGTAACTCAAAATTCTTTCTCCTCCAAACATGACGAGTTGTGTTTCTACCTAACAGTTCTACTTTGGTTTAATTTGACCATATGGCATCTGCAAAATACTCTTCCAAATGCTTTCTAGCAAACTTCATACATGGCCGGACATGTACTGGCTTAAGCAGGGGGACATGTCTGGCACTGAAGGATCTGAATCCCTGGCGGCATAGTGTGTTACTGATGATAGCATATTTTACGTTGGTCCCAGCCCTCTGCAGGTCATTCTCTAGGTCCCCACACCCCCTGTGTGATTCTTGGATTTTTGCTCACTGTTTTTAAGATCATTTTGACCCCACGGGGTGAGATCTTGCGTGGAGCCCCAGATCAAAGAAGATTATCAGTGGTCTTGTACATCTTCCATTTTCTAATTATTGCTCCCACAATTGATGTCTTCACACCAAGCTGCTTGCATATTGCAGATTCAGTCTTCCCAGCCTGGTGTAGGGCTACAATTTTGTTCTTGTTGTCCTTCGACAGCTCTTTGGTCTTCATCATAGTGGAGTTTGGAGTGTGACTGTTTGAGGTTGCAGACAGGTGACTATTATACTGATAATAAGTTCAAACATGTGCCAGTACTACAGGTAATGAGTGGAGGACAGAGGAGCCTCTTAAAGAAGAAGTTACAGGTCTGTGAGAGCCAGAAATCTTGCTTATTTGTTTGGTGACCAAATCATTATTTTCCACATAAATTTGAAATAAATTTATTTCCAAATCAGACAATGTGATTTTCAGGATTTGCTTTCTCATTTTGTCTCTCATAGTTGAGGTCACCTATGATGTCAATTACAGGCCAACCTCATTCTTTTTAAGTGGGAGAACTTGCACAATTGGTGTCTGAATAAATACGTTTTTTCCCACTGTATATGTGTGTGTGTCATAGCTCTGCCCACTTCATGTAGCCATACCCTTCCACATAGCTCCACCCATCATGATACCACCCCCAGTCACATAGTCCCGCCCCCAACAATGTCACAATAAAATGTAGAATGTATAATATAGACACATACATACACTCAGCTTGATATATCTGATGTATGTATGTGTGTATGTATGTGGCAAAGCCACGCCCACTCCACATAGCTATGCTCACTCCACATAGCCATGCCCACTTTGCAGCCTGCATTTGGGAGGGGACAGGGCTATAATACATACACACACACATATACATACATCTAATATATAAATCTGAGAGCATGTATGTATGTATGTGTGTATGTCACAAAGCCTATGGCCCCTCCACATAGCCCCACACCTTATAGCTCCACCTCTCCACCACCTCCACATAGCCTCATTACCTGTGATGTCACAATAGAATGTACAATGTCTAACATATCAAGTTCAGTGTATGTATGTATATATGTGGCATAGCCCTGCCAACTCCACATACCCACACCCACTTGACAGCCTGCATATCCACAAATCCCTGCCTCCTCCACATAGCTCCGCCCTGGACTATGTGGATGGGTTGAGCTATGAAGGGGTGGGGCTATGTGTGAGGAAACACTATAAAAGGGGTGGTGCTATTAGGAGAGATGGGGCTATGTGTAGGGGTGGAGCTATGAATGGGCAGGGCTATGATGCATACACATACATACATTACCATATATGGGCAATATTACCATATATGAGAATTAGGGTCATATATGGGCATTATGCTCGGGCAACACCGGGCTCTATAGCTAGTGTAATAATATTGACATCACGAAGAGACTGGAGCCACATGGAGCCAGTGGAGGAGTGGGCAGGGGTCTGTCAAAGTGAGATGTGAAAAAAGAGCTGAATATACAATTTTTTAAATATTTTTTAACCCCTTTCATGCCTGCCTACAAGTTGGCTGCCATTTTGCCGGTCTCGTATGAAGCGAATCACAAAAAAAATCATATCTGCGTGAATCCAAATTTTTTTTCCGTAACATTTCAGGTGAATATGATTTACCTTCAACAATTTCTTTTATCTCTAATAGTCGTCTGGATCTGAAAAGTACCGTGTATTGAAAATTCTTTACACCAATGTCAAATATGTAAATGTGAATGTATTTGCTGATTTCCTTTATATTTAGATGCCTGAGGTTAGCATAACGGACATGCAAATAGGTAAAACCCATTCTGCAATAAATGGGAAATACAAATGATAAAGCCGGCGACCTCCAGAAAGCTCAGGATCTGCACAGAGAAGCTTTTGCTAATTCCTGCCAGCATTCAACAGCGAATTTCATAATATTCTTTTAATGTTGAGAATGTAAAGTGCCTCACAAAACCAACCAGGGCGACCTAAAGATCAAATAGGACATTACAATAGTCGACATGTCAACAAGAAACTCCAACCGAAGGGAAAGAATATAAATGAACTAAGGGCTTTCTGACACAACTGGTGCTATTTTACTTAGGCTATGGCTTAAGAAACTAAATAGTGAATAGGGACTTTTACTTAAAGAGTAAATGTTATTTCACTGTGAAATAAAAACAAAAACCAATACTGCGCTGGTTGTTTTAATGATGGGTCACATAGCAGCTAAGATAATGTTTTTTTTGTGCGATATGACTTATTTGCTTACATTTTTCTGTGCTGTTTGAAAAGCTGCATTTTCTGCCTGTGTGGGCATGGCCAGTAGCTGATAGGGAGCAGTTCAATGTGTTAGCAGAGAAAGGGCAAGAAAGATGCTGAGCTGTGTGGAGAGCCAGAAGACAAGGTGTTAACAATGATTGTGACAGATCTTTCCTTGGCACAAATTAGTTTGACCTGATCCTGAACTCTGACCTTGGTTAGCAACTGTGCTGTTAGCTCAGCCTGCTCCGATACATTGTTTGCTCATTAGCGAGTGTACCCTTATATGGTTATATGCCCGTATTCACTGTGAAGATGGATCTGACTGAGAATGAACATATGTCTGCTTCACTTACAGTGTAGTGGGGACACCATGTGGAAGTTTTATGAATTGTTTTCCATCAGAATTTATTAATGAAGTACATTGCAGAGTTTATTAAAATCACTTGCTCTACAATGTTATCAAATAAAAATATAAACATCGTTTACGCTTTAAAGGGTAAAATATTATGAAATGCCAGTTTTATCAAAGGCATTAACACTAATATGTTATAGAAATAGTACTTCTGTGCTTCCTTATACAGACTAGCAAAATATATGTTCAATTAATCAGCATATCATTTGCCAAAATTTTAAATTAATTTTCAAAACTTGTCAATGGTGCAGCTCCTCATTATGCTTTTACCCAGGCTGGCGTAACAATCGCTGTTATAGAGAGAGCAACCACAACAGGACCTGTGCCGGAAGCGGGCCCCCAATGCCAGTGGTTATTTTGCCTGAAATATATTGCGGTGCAGATACCTGCTGGGTCCCTGCCCTGCAATATATGCTGCCGGCCAATCAGAGGCCAGCAGTTGAAGTCAGCATGCAAGTCAGTGGTGGCACATGGCAGTGCAGTGACATCATACACTACCCGTTAATTGCACTCTGAAATTAGCTGCCAGCTTCTACACCGGCTATGGGAAAGGACAACACACATCGTAGGAGAACGATGGAGAAGATATATGTTGGATACGAGCCACAGAACAAGGACATTATTACTGGATGAGACCCAGAATGGGGGTCATTATACCAAAATAGGGGACATATATTGGGAAGGGATCCAGATCACAGGTCTCTGAAAGGCGTATCCATGCCAACTAGTTAAATTGCCGAACTTTATCCCAGGTTTCCTGAAAAACGGGTGCTGAGTGTCCAGAGTTCTCTCCTCAAGAAGGGTGTACTGTCAGGTCTGGAGGTTCTATACCCAAACATTGCCATCATGCTTCTCAACATGCTCTGGCCCTTTTTCAGGGCGCCTGTCACCCTTCACTGGTCATGAGGGGTGGATGTGTCACCTCCAGGGGTCACAGCTAGTGCAGGTGCTTGCTCTGACCGGGTATTGCACTCTGGGAGATTTACTTTTGGTAATGATGGGAGGCGGGATACTGTCACTCCCAGCAGTTATGCTGTTCAGGGGCCCCAGAATGCCGGGTCCCCTTATGTTAGCTGTTACCAGCCGATATATGGGACACCATGTCTGCTGAGTAAGCTGGTTGGTGGAAGGTTCCTTCCACTTCCCTCTTCTCCTCTCCTACTTTGTCTCTTTGGACTGAGGGTAGAGTTCGGGTATTGCCTCAGTGACATCAAGTGATCTCTCAGAGACAGATTTACACCTGCTATATTCTCAGAAATGTGCTTAATATTTCCAGGGCTTCCACTAGGAATTTCAGGGCCCCTGACTGGCAAAATTTTGTGGCCCCCGGAGACTCCACCCCATCTCTCTGCCTCCACCCAGGCTCCACCTACATCCCTCGAACCTTCCATAGTTTCACCGCCCACTATTGGAAAAACTCCCCTTCTGCACCACGTCCTCACCAATCACACATTAATCTTTTTCTATACATTGTTCTTTATTAGAGCTGAGGAGGGATGTGAACAATAATGCCCCATGAGGCAGAATAATATTGGTGCTGTTATTCATTATCTTGTACAGGGGTGGGAAACCTTTTTCCTTCCGGGGGGACATTTGGAAATTTTTACCGTCATTCAGGGGCTGCATATCACCATGAAAATTACCCGGCTACATTTAATTAATGAATTCACCTAATTTGACGGCTGAAACTGCTTCTCTGTGCGCCTGCGATGTTCAGTGATAACTGATCTTCCAGGTTTGTGTTGGTCTGGAGCGCAGTCAACTCTGTGATAATAAGTTTTGTAAATCAAATACCTCACATAGGAGATGACTCACCGTAGCCGGGTTCTGCACGTCGCAGGCGTTGACTCTCCTTTGTCACGGAACCGCGCCTGCGGCTGTGGGGCCCGGTGGTCCAGATCAATAGGGGGGATGGCTGAACAGTAGGGGTTAATTGTGTTCGTGACGCCACCTGCGGGTGTTCCGGTAACTGTACCAGTGCTGCTAGGACTCCGGGGGATGTTAGGCAGCAAGATGGGACGCTCCCCACAGGATGAGCGGGAGTCCCCGGAGCCAGGAGCTGCACAAGATGTTGTGAGGCAGCTGCGGTAGTACTGCTGTTAGGCCCAGGAATCACTCGCAGACACACCAAAGTCTTTTAGGTACCCTTACTGGTGGAAAGCAGGTACACTCGGACCGGGATAGTGAAGTTGACACTCCTGGAGGTTCACAGCAAGCAGTTAGTGTAGGCTTCCTTTCTCTGTTTCTCTGGGTAAGGTCGGGTGGATGTGGAATCCAGCCGGACCAGGCAGTGTGTTCAAAGGAACTTGATTCACCTGGATGGCAGCACTGAGGGCACTGTTAAAGGGTCTGAGCAGGATCAGTACTCTTCCTTGGGCTCTCGTAGGTAGGTGCTTCAGGTGGAACAGGGGGCTAGACTCCCTGTGCAGGATGCTGGTTCTCTGTGGTGGCTGGGTAGCTCTCACAGCTTCGGTTCCAGTAACCGGTGGATAAGGGAGAGAGTGTTTGGATCACTCTGATGTCCCTAAGAGGTGCTCTCCTTTCCTATTACCCCAATTGCAAGGGTTTCCTCACTGGGTAGGTGGGCTGGTTGGGCCTAGTGTGTGTCTCAAAAGCCAGAGATTACATACAACCTCCAGCTCTTGTAGCGTCTGCACACTCTGGAGTTTCTCCCTCCAAGACCCTATTTATAGGGGGAACTGGCTCAAAGTGACCAGTGGAGCTCCCCCTAGAGGCTTGGGGTGAAACCAGGTGTTCTAAGGTGTTGTTGTTTTGGTTGTTATTTGTGAGTGTTGCTTTGCTGTTACTTACTCCATTCATGTCCTAAGGATTCTATGGTGCCCAACAGGTGCCAGGGTGCCACAGAGACTGCTATATATACAATATACAGGACAAAGAGAGCATATACAACACTGCAGAGGGCTAGGGGGCACATAGACTGGGGGTGAGCTGAGCTCTGTGGGAGCAACAGGGATGTATGATCTCTCCCCGGGCACCCACCCATTGAGGGGGTGAGCTGAGCTCTGGAGGCAGGATCCACAAGTTTCCAGAAAATGGACTCAGATCTCGATCTGTGCATGCACTGATTCGGTGGCCATTCTGGAAGTCTGGACAATAGAGGCAGAGTCACAGCTTGGCAATGCCCCTCTCTGTGCATGTCTCTCCCCCATGTGTGCAGTCTCTACCATCATGTGTCTGTCAACCCTCTTTGTGCAGTCACTCTCCCCTGTGCACTGTCTCTGTCCCTCCTGTTTGCTGTCTCTTCCCTGTGCCTGTTCCCACCGTGTGTGCTGTGTCTCTCCCCTGCTCCTGTCTCAAACCTGTGCACTGTGTCCCACCTGCGCCAGTGTCCCACCTGCGCGCTGTGTCTCTATCCTGCACCTGTCTCCCCCCTGTGCCCATCTTCCCCCTGTATGATTTGTCTCACCCCCTGCACTTGTCTCCTGCTGTGTGCCTGTCTCCTTCCTGTGTGTTGTGTCCCCTCTGCATGCTGTCTTCCCCTGTGCCTGTCTCACCCCTGGGCGCTTTGTAATTGGCCCCTTACAGGGGGCTTCCTGGGCTCGGTGCAACTGGCCCCTGAGAGGATGCCCCCTAGGCTTGGTGCAACTGGCCCCTGACAGGGGGCCTCTTGGGCTCGGTGCAACTGGAACCTGAGAGGATGCCCCATAGGCTTGGTGCAATTGGCCCCTGACAGGGGGCCTCCTGGGCTCGGTGCAACTGGCCCCTGAGAGGATGCCTCCTAGGCTCGGTGCAACTGGCCCCTGACAGGAGGCCTCCTGGTCTCGGTGCAACTGGCCCCTGAGAGGATGCCCCCTAGGCTCAGTGCAAATGGCCCCTGACAGGTGGCCCCCTGAGCTCAGTGCAAGTGGTCCCTGACAGGGGGCCCCTTGGGCTTGGAGCAACTGGCCCCTGACATGGGGCCCCCTGGGTTCAGTGCAACTGGCCCCTGACAGGGGGCTCCCTGGGCTCGGTGCAACTGGCCCATGACAGGGGGCCCCCTGAGCTCTGTAATTATCCCCTCATATTCTCCCATATCCCCCCCATACTCCACTCATATTCCCTCATACTCCCCCATATCCACCCATACTCCACTCATATTCCCTTATACTCCCCCATATTCCCTCATACTCCCCATATCCCCTCATATTCCCCCAAATCCCCCCATGCTCTCCCATATCCCCACATACTCCCCTATGTCCCCCCATACTCCCCCATATCCCCTCATACTCCCCCACATCCCCTCATATCCCCTCATACTCCACCATATCCCCTCATAATCCCCCATATTCCCCCTCCTCTTACCTAAATGAAGGAGTAGATGAGGAGGATACTCTTAAGGCAGGTGATCACCGGCTTTGTCTTGAGTTTGCTGAACAGGGACGCCATGATGACTTCTCCGGAGCGAGTGCCGGAAATTCCGGAAGACACAGCGAAGCAGGCTCCGGAAATTCCCGAAGACACTTGGCCACTCGGTTCCCTAACAAATCGCCTGAGACGACAGGACCCACCGTGTCCGGAGACGGCTGTCAGTTCAGGTTAGGGGAAGGAGCGCTCACTCAGCTTAGGGGGCGCCCTGGCCGGGGGGTGGGCCTCATTGCTTCAAATGGCCACCCCCCCTGCTGGCATGGCCGGGCGCCTCTGCCCCTGTTCCAATGGCCACGCCCCTCCAATGACAGGCGGACCCCTCACTGATGGAAGACCTGTCAGGCTCTAGTGGCAGCTCTCATTATTTCAGTTGTGTTTGAGAGGTAGAGGTTAGCTTTTGTTCTACTTCTTAGGTGAGCTCTTTGCTGCTTCTGGTCCTGGCTTTGTCTCTGTTTTCCTTACTTAGTTTTGGTCTGAACTGTTTCTTACATTTTACTGGTGTGTTTAATCTGGCTGTACCTCTTGTGCCTGGTCACCAGAGACTGCACTACTTGTCCCCTGGGAAGGGCTCTGCCAAAGTCCCCCCTTTCCAGGACCAGGAGGCAGGTAAAAAGTACCCTTAAAGAGGAAAACTGGAATTTGTCCCCCTCAAAAAAATATTGTGCCTACGCACTAGCAGGCAGATAGTTGGCACCTATCTGCCTGTTCTGTCCAGCGCTATTCAATACCGACATGGAGCGATCGGTCTACAATTTTGCCGTTTCCACTGACGTCACGTCAACTGAGGGGCCGGCCACTCAACTCTGTCGACGAGCGTCAGAGTCGACATCATGCTGATAGACAGCCGGCTCCCCCAACCAGGTAGCCCTCTGCTCTTCTGCTCTGCTCTGTTTACACGGCCATGCTGTCCATAGCAGGAGTGGTCTGTGACCGCTCTATGCCAGGAGTGAACTCTGGTGAATGGCGTCGGACACAACAGGCAAGTAGGTGGCAGCTACCTACGTGTCAGCGCATAGGCATTTTTAATACAAATCAATTTCCAGATAACCCTTTAAGGGTGAGCAGTAGCATGATGGCTAGCACAAAGTGTGACCGGTATACTGTACTTGCTACCTTGCAACCCAGTAATTCCCCCACTATCCTTCATGTGGGACATTTCTACATGAGAAGGGAACACGTATGTCTTCACAGGATCTGGAATGCTACATGAGCCCATACAGCTGATCAACATAAGGGGAAGCTGGTGTGCCCAGGTCCAAATTTTGTATAGGGTCCCATCAAATTGTAGTCATTCCATCATACCGGCTAGACCTATAGCATTACCATAAGTCAGAGAGCTAACCTTGTATTCAGAATTTGTAGTGAAATGACACATCCAGTTAATATAGAATGCCTATTTTGCAAAAAAAAAGGAACAGAGAACAGAAGGTACAATTTATTATCTTGGCAAATGGTGCAGCTGGGAAATGAATGAGTTAAAAGATTAATCCAATGAGAATTCTGCCTTGAAAAGCTGCATTGAGAATCCGCTGTGCAGCTCGGAACAATGGATTTCTCTTTCCCGGCTCGGGTCTTAACTCTATGATTTCCAGTTTGCTGAGGCTAGAAAATAAATACCCAGAAGAAAATTAAAAAATAAAAAAGAGAATTCAGAAGTCATTTTACACTATATTTAATATCTAGGCGGGAGATTGGTGAACTGAGAATTATATTTTTATACATATAATAAATGCTTATTAACACAGAAGACTGATGGGTTTAAAATCTCAGTTCATACAAGAAAAAATGATGCCCTGTAAGAAAGGAAAGGGAAGAAAGGAAGGTGCAAGTATTAAAGGGAAGGAATTGGAAAGGGAGGGAAGAAGGAAAAGTGGGGGGAGGAAGGAAGGAAGGTAAGGAGGAAGGAATAAAGGACAGAACAGAGGAATATATAAAAGAAAGGAAGAGCAGGGAAGGATGGCAGCAGAGAAGAGGAGTCATAGTAAGAGGAGAAGGCAAGGAAAATGGAAGATCCAAAGAAAGTGATGGGAAACAAAGCACAAGAAGAAGGGAAGGAACAAGAAATGAAGGGAGGGTGAAGGAAGGAAGTGGAATTAAGGAAGCAAGACAGAGAGGGAGGAGAAGGAAAGGAAGTAAGGGGGAAGGAGAAAGGAAGGAAAGGGTGAAGGGAAGGAAGGAAGGAGAGAAGGAAAAAAGGAAGGAAGGAAGGAAGGAAGGAAGGAAGGAAGGAAGGAAGGAAGGAAGGAAGGAAGGAAAACAGGAATAAATTAAGGAAGGGTGCAAGGTAAAATAGAGAAAAGAGGTGAAGAAAGGAAGGCTGTAAGAATGGCAGCAGGGGAAAGAAGGAAGAAAGGAAGGAATAAGAGAAAGATTGTTCATGTTCATTTTACGCACTATGTTATTAGAAATGTAATGGAAGATATTTTCTCTATACTTAGTGGATTTTCAATTAATTGAGCTGTTTTCAAATATTTTAATACAGACAATAACTTCTCCCTTTAAATGTCTTAAAGGGAAGCTGTCACCAGGTTTTTGCAACCTAATCTGAGAATAGCATAATATAGGACCCGAGATCCTGATTCCAGCGATGTGTCACTTACTGGGCTGCTCAGTATAGTTTTGATAAAATCACTGCTTAATCAGCTGGAGATTATCATTAGCTGTCTACATGGCCTGCTGCCAGGTAGTCTGACATATTCACAGACTGCTAAATCTGCAACAGAGAAAACACTAAGTTTATCAAAATGACATCAAGCAGCTCAGTAAGTGACACATCGCTGGAATCAGGGTCTCTATCTCTACAATATGCTGCTCTCAGATGGGATGGCAAAAACCTGGTGACAGAGTCCCTTTAAGTATCTTCTTTTTTTAAAAAAACCTAATTTTGTATATTATAGGGTGTAATCCATAATCCACTTTTCTTTTCACATTACGGTATATTTCATTAGCTAACAAATTTCCTTCCATAAAGCGATATTTCTACAGCTGGAGACTGAAATAGGGATTATTTGCTATATTATTTTAGTCTGTATTGTGTGATATGAGGGAACTATGGAAAATAACCCTATGTGTGAAGCGCTGTGAAATAAATATGAAGACGTTCCAATAGCAGAAATAACACCCTGACTACTCAGTGCCAAAATAAGGGAATCCATGTATCAGGAGCAAAGATGAGGCTAGAAAAATGTTTTTGTAGGACTAATTGTATGGAAAGATGATGATTCCACTCTTGTAGGAGCATTGTTCGAGTTGAATTCCTTATTGTTAGAAATTACGTATCTAAATTCTAAATAATGTACCTATCTATAAACCAAATGAAGAAATGAACATGAGTTGAGAACTTGAAGACAAAAACAAGATTTTCCTTGGCAGAAACATGCTTTTTAATACAACAACTTGCTTGAAATCTCCTGAAATGGAGAAGTTCTGTCATAGCTGTAAAACCCAATTACATTCAGAACGGCTGAGTTTCTTGACCCTTTCACTGCTAGAAATTAAATCTGCAGCTACATAGTAGGTTGAGCACTGTCATGAAATTCACCCATTCACCTATTTACTACCAAAATTCAGACCAATGGCTTTGCACATTGTGAAATACAGCTTTATACAAATGCAATATATTATGGAGTAATACAGGGACAAAGTGTACCTCTATATGCCTCGAACTTCAGATTGACTTCCACAAAAATGGATGGAAGAAAAGAGTCGAGAAACAGTGCAATGTGACAGCAGAGAAGGGGTTAACAGAGATTTTGACTGAGCTGTGTGGAGCCAGATGACAGATCTCTCCTTGGCACAAATTTCTGAAGAGTTTGCAGTAATCCTGACCTTTTGACACTGCTTAGCAAATGTGTTGTATGCTGAGCTAATCTGATACGTTGTCCCATCATCAGCTACAGTCCAGAGTGTAGGCCACACCCCCTTTAACTTATATGGTTACATTCCCCATATTCAGCATGAAGACGGATGTGACTGATAATGAACATAAGTCTGCTTCACACACAGTGCAGTGGGGACACCTTGTGGAAGGTTTACGAATTTGAAGTATATTTGAAAGTTTATTAAAATGACTTGCTCTACATTATTATTAAATAAAAATGTAAATGGTGGCTACGCTTTAAGAGTTGTATTAGGTGTATAATGTTTGTGCTACTTCTCCCTGTTACTCAGGTTAGCGTAGTTAGTGAGCCAGAAGTGAAAATGTTACTAGTTTGGCTAGTGAGTCACTACGGGTGGGGCTAAGTAAATAAAAGAGGTCTGCAGGGTAGATTTAGGAGGAGAGTCCCCTAGTAGGAGATTGTATCATTAGTTGAAGCCCCCCATTAAATTGTTTGGACCCTGGGGGTCACTCCAAGATTTAGACTGATGTTTAGAACCTCAGCCAAGTGCGTTTCCCCAATGTTGGTGCCCGATGTCTGCCCCTGGCTAATACCCAGAAAGAGTTGGCCCCCCTGGTGTCCATTTAGTGCGTCCTTTGCACATACTCGAAGACGAATGGATCTCCATTGTGAACGTCATGGTGGAATCATGTTTATTAGTTCCCTGGTGGTCCTGTGGACATGCCCCAACGTGGGGATAAAACAGATAAAAGACTTTTTTATTCACGGTGTGTAACGTTGATGCTGAGGGATGCAAGTCTGGAGGTATCTGGATGAGAGGAGCAGCCTGAAGCCAAATGTGTCATTGTAAATAGTCTACCTCAACTCCCAATTCAACTCTTCCAGTTAAAAAAAGTTAAAAACTTTTATTGACTCTGTAACTAGTTTGTACGTCAACAAGGGTACCAAAGAATTGAATCATTGCATGGAAGAGCCGGCTGGGGAACGTTCAGCCCGGCCATGCCTGCAATGCGATTTCGGTCCTGTCTTGCCCTTGACCACTGCAGATCCATGCAGTCGACGACTCAACATGTGTAAAGATTCCAAGGTTAGAGAAGTGCTTCCCGATAATGAGAGGCAGGCCTCAGTTGATGTCTCAAACATGTGACAAAACATTGCCATCCATACTTGTACCTAGTACGGTATGGATAATAGACATGAGTCTAGTGATGGGCGAATCCTAAATTACTCGGAATCGCTTGACTCTAGCGAGTCCGAGCCCGGGACTCGCTACTCGTTGCGAATCTAGCGAGTCCAATGTTAATGAATGGGGAAGCGAGTAATAGCGAGTAGTGTGCGATTTACAAATCACAGATGTGTCTCGGAAGCTTCAGCCTGAAGCAATCCTAGTTTTGCCATTGATTTGCATTGGACTCGTTTACTTTGCAAGAAATCGCTGGGAAACTCGCACAGATAAGAGTCCTGTCTGCTCTGTGTGCAGGCTGCCGCAGCTCCAGGGTCCTAGAACCCGCCTGCTGCCTGATGTAGCAGAGCTGAGATTGTTCTCAGTCTGCTCATTCCCTGTGCATAGACATCTATATCTATGCACAGGGATAAGCAGTTCACGTGTGCTTCGCCGTATTTCTGGAACCAGCCGGATCCAGCAGGCAGCGAAGGGCTGCCCCCAACCCCCAGGTGCCTATTTGTACCTGGCCGGACACAAGAATATAGGGGAGCCCTTTTTTTTTATTATTTCATGAATTTCATGAAATAATAAAAAAAAAAATGCGTGGGGCTCCGCGCAATTTCTATGTCTAGCCAGGTACAGCTAAGCAGCGGGGGGCTGGAATCCGCAGCGCAGGGATGCCCAAGCTTTCTGGGCACCCCCCGCTGCAAATTGCAGACCGCAGCCGCCCCAGAAGATGGCGCGTTCATTGAAGCGCCATCCTCTGGCGCTGAACCACGCTCTTCCAGCGGCCCTGGTGGCAGTGGCACGCTGGGTAATAAAGAGGTTAAGGCCAGCTTTGTATTATCAGCTGGCCCTAAGCCCAAAATTTATGGCGGTCACGCCAATATTAGACATGACCGCCATGAATTTCTATTAAATTGTTTTAAAAAAAACACAAACACAGAGAAAATTTTTTATTAGAAATAAAAAAAAAAGCCATTAGGGACTCCATCTTTAATTAAAAAAATCCTCTTCCGTCCGACGCAGTCCAAAACGCAATGTCCTCTCTGCTACATCCCCTGTGCATAGATATAGATGTCTATACACAGGGAATGAGCAGACTGAGAACAATCTCAGCACTGCTACATCATCTCTGTGAGCAGGCGGGCTCTAGGACCCTGGAGCTGCGGCAGCCAGCACACAGAGAAGACAGCTGGACTCGGCTCGCAAAGTAACAGCAGTTACTTTGCGAGTTTCCCTGCTATCACTGGCACAGTAGCCGAGTCTAATGCAAGACAATGGCAATCCTAGTTTTGTCAGCGTTTGCCATTGATTTGCATTGGACTCGTGCGAGTAAACGCTGGGAAACTCGCAGAGTACCGAGTCCTGCGAGTCCCTTACTACTAGCCGAGTAACGAGTCCTAGCGAGTAGATTCGCCCATCCCTACATGAGTCCTTTAATTAACTAGGTTTAAAGCATCAACACACTGTCATTTAGTTTGCAGTTCTCCCTCTCCGTTCTACCTGTTATATTTGGATTGGAGCATAGTGGTTGGCTCCATAGGACCTAGCACCAGCTACAATTAGAGCTTCAATTCCCAAGCTTTTATTGAATTCCACAAAAATTGATGCCTTTTAATGTAGAGTTGGTGCAAATCTATTCACATATTTCAGTCCATTGGGCACAACAGTGATCTGTGGCTGGCCGGCTAATCAAAGGAAGAACAACTGTAAGAGGCGATTCTCCAGCTCCCAACCAGCAGCTAGAGCTTAATGTTAAGGCGAATGGTGATAGATTCACCCCGACTCTCTGTAGTCTTCATAAAAGAATGCTCTTCCTTAACTTATTTTTAAACGCTTTATAACCTAAGATGTATTTATTACCGCAGATACTATAAGATGTAAAACAATGATAAAACAAAATTGTATTTGCAACAGTTATTCAATAAATGTCCGATAAATGGGGGTCCCAATATACAGAGGTGCTGTAAAAATATAAAGAGCCTCACGTGTGCAGCTGCCTCTTTATTTCAGGCTGTGCATTGGGCTCCTTTCTTAAAATAGATATCCCTTTGATGGGTCCCACATCTATCTGACATTTATGAAATATTCTAAGTATACGAAATAACTGTCCAAGATGGGAACAACCCATTTACGTGTGGATACATCTGTATGTTGATATATTTAAAGCGCCATGATTCCAAAATAAGAAGCCGTAGGAAGTCTGTACGGAACTGATTTAATGTATATGGCTCTGCAAGTGCGTGACCCTAAGGGCTCTTTCACACATCAGTTTTTTGTTAGCTACGCTATCCATTTTTTTGTATTTTTACACGATTTACCTTCTTACATGTTTATAAATGCGGATCAATTGTCCTTTAAAATAAAGGACATTTTCTTCATGTTGTGGATGAAAGTCAGCATCTCACCAATGCAAATCAATGGTGTCACGATTCCTCCCACTCAGTGCATCTAGGCCACAATGAGTGACAGTTTGCTTTAACTATGGAATAAGAGTGTGTACTGTTGAGCTGTCAGTTTGGTGAATGACTGTTCAACCGTCCAATCTGGTACTCTGGCGAGCTGTTGGTGTGTTGAGTGACAGCTCAGTCGTCCAATCTGATTCTGGCGGTTCTGGTTTATTCAGGTGTTCCTTGTTCCCGGTTATAGCCTAGCTGCTATACTGGTTCCACACTGCAGTTTTTTCCCTGATCAGGTTCCATCCGGTTTGTGTGCCAAAACCAGGAGAAAAATTATAATTGAAAGATTGACACCTGATCTGAGTTTTGGAGACACTCCTGGTTTTTTCACACAAACCTGATCGAACCTGATCAGGAAAAAAACTGCAGTGTGAAACCAGCCTTAGCTGATCAGTTTTTCTCAGAACTCTGCCAGTCGTAGCATTCTGTTCAGTGGTCCTGGTTGGCCTGTATTCCTGTGCTCTGTTTGATAGATTGATCTTGGTCTGGCCATGTGGTTGTGGAGCCCCTATAATCTTATCCGCTACTGTCCTGGTATTCTGGCTCCAGACCATGACCTGACTATGTCTCTGTTTATCCTCTTAATCCTTGATGTGCTCTTCAGACACCTGACCTTCGGAACGCTTGACTATTCTGCCTCACGACTAGCCACTGGTGACTAGCATCACAAATAGCCCCATGTACTCTCTGCATTTTTAACTATTTAAGGTGGAGGAGAAGCTGATCATTTTTTTCCTCTTATGAAAAACGACAGATGTAACAAGGATGGTAAAAACTGACACACTGACCGAAAATAGAGGCAGCACGCTAGCTAAAAAGACACCATTTTTCACATACAAGAAATATGTTTTTGCTGGGATGCTTCTTTCTATCCAAACAAATGTATTTTTCCATCCTTGTATGGTTTTCTAATCTCTACGAAGAAGCTTCATCTAAAACTGGATTTTTTTAAGTATAATATTGGGGACCAAATGTAAAGATATGAAAAGCAAAAGAAGAAAAATATGTTTAGCATCTACTGCAAATCAAATGGTAGCCTGGGCTAAAGGCATATGTTTATAATTATGATTACTAAGGGGAATTCAAGACTGGATAGAAAAGGAGGCCAGAGAAAGGGGGAGTCTCAAAAATACATAAAAGAAAAAAAAAAAAAAAAGTTGGACTGGGAAAACCATTTAAGGATAATGGAAAAAACTTGGTTGTAAAAGCTCCGACTAGTTCTCATTCTTTACTGCTGCACCAATTTCATCCCTTCAGGAAATAGCGAGCCACCGCATGAACATGGAATTCCTGGTCGTATTCTGTGTTCACCATCAGCTTTGATATATCAAATTAGTTTTAATATGCAATGTTTGACTGCAAGGCTTCTTTCCTCCATGAGAAAATGTATATAAACCATAATCAGTTTTCATTTAAAAACTTTAGTTGGCATAGAGACAAACTAAGCTCCTTAAGAAAGGAACGAAAACATGAAAAAAAAGGACGTTAAATGTCTTTTTCTTCTGATTAATTAACACGTGTTGCATTTTTTATCATCTGCTATGTGGAAAATGAATTGAAGAAGGTCAAGCTGAAAATGTAAATCTTAGAAATGCGACAAAAACTGTGTTTATAGATGAAGAAATAGGTTGAAAAAAATGATATTTACTCTTAGAGTATATTTATTTTTTATTCTGTTTATATTCGCTGAATATATTTGGCTAGTACTCTCAGGCTTATTTTTATTAATTTACTATTTATCACCGTACTGTTAGTAACGCTATGCTTGTCATTTGCTTTCGTGTATATAAGCGCTCTCATTAAAATTGTAAGCATTTGGTCTCTCTTACTTTGGAAACTTGTAACAGTTTTGGGACTTGTGTCTCATTCCTGTATCGAGACTTCATGTTAAACGTGTTTCTTTCCTTTGCCAATTTAGGAGTTAATGTCAGTTTCTGTTGCTAGCAAGCTAGCTAGTTCTTTTTTCCAGGTGTGGCTACTCTGTGATCACTCCCATCCCATTTATATGGTCACATGGTTCCAGCATCCTTTGCTGGTGATTGAACTCCATTCCTGGCCTGTCGACCTGAGGTGAAGGAGGTTCTCTGGAGAGCCTGACCGTTGCCAAGTCGATTGCTGCCTAGGAAAGTGGCAGCAGGCGTTAAGTTACCTTGTTGTTTCCCTGTCTGTCTCGCCTTCCCTCTTGTTGTTATTATTGCAGTGGTTGAGACTAGTGCTCCCGCATGCCATTTTCCTATTTAGGGTTAACATCAGGGCCAGCGAGAGATTAGGTATCGTGTTCGGCGATGGGTTGAAAAAAACCATAAAGGGATGATGGGGAGTTCAAGGCACAACCGCAGGTTAGTGCAGGAGGTCACTTCTTCCTCCCCATTTCCTTTGAGCAGGGCCATCCGCTGAATTTGTCCCCCGATGTTTCCCCTTCTGTTTTGTGTAGTACGCCGGACATTGTTGGACCGTGCATCCACTGTCACGCATGGTAGCCAGACACCCCTTTAAGTCCAGTGTGACAGCATTCTATCAAATGAAGTTATTTAACAGGCAATAATAAGAGTTGCATCTATATTCTTTATATTTTTACAATATATCTTACATTAAAAAGTATCAACGTCTTTACAATAAATTATTTTTCATCATTATTTTTCGTTTGTCTATAACACATTTGGTGTAGCCTAATCGTTCCTTCCATCTGTCCCTTAGTTCTAAATACATTTATGTAAGTCAATATAAGGAGACAGGCGGAAAGGAGGATGATGGCAGAATCCCACTACCACCTTTTTTCTTTTATCGACGGTGTCAGTGGAGAGCCATAGGTCAGCACAGCAGCTGAATACACAAAATGATACATTTTTACAACGTTGCTTAATTTTTAATAAATTTTATTTAAATTAGTCAAATAAATTGGTCAAAAATTTGGATTTTCCTTTGAATTACATTATTAGGCTGTCGGCTTTTTGAGCTACAATTTTTCTTTCTTTAAAAAAAATAAAATTAAATATGTAAATATTTAAAGGGGTTTTCCACTACTTGAACAACCCCTTCTCATTCCCCTTGTGGGCCCCCATAAAAATAATTAATAACGAAAGGAAAAACGTATGTTTATTAACTTATTTTTAAAACGTGATAAATATGTGCAAAACGTTACAAATATCTAACCCAACTCCAACACAGACAAATAATGATAAGATTATACCCCACTCTTGACTTCTCGAATTGGTGACTAACTGACTACCCTTATACGTCAGTCTGTCCAAGGTCAGTCCTTATGGTCGTCAGTCCTATAAGAACATGTTAAGCCCACAGAGTGTAATATAGATGGCTAAGCCATACAGTAGAAATCAGAGTGCCTCAGCACAATTGTTACAGTGCCCAAGCCCAATGCGTTTCACCCCTTCTCACTTAAGGGGGCTCATCAGGGGCAACATGTCTGAATACATTAATAGGTGGTTTTATGCACAGCTTCACATAGCTGTGTCTTAGTACTTTGTGGCTTTTGTTGGTTTTAGGTTCTCTCATATTGTCCACTTTGACCTTTGGATTAATGTTCCTCTTCAGAATTTATGAGGTGTTTTGTATAGGAACAGATATACCCTTGAAGTAGTTTTAATGTAGATACCAGTATTGTATACCGTAACCAGTGGTAGGGTAGCTGCTCCCTCGCTCCACTCCTGAGTGCCACCCCCCAAGTCTGCATGTCCACCTACCAAGTCTGCCTCCTTGGAGATTTGCCATTCTTCAGTAACCTGTATACTGCACCCCATCAGCATAAATGTATTTATTTTGCTAAAGCATAAATGTGTGATTGCCTATTCGCGGGCATATATAAGCCCTACACCAAAAGTAAGCCCTAGCCATTTTTTTGAAGGTTGAAAAAATATAAGACCCTTGTGTTATTTCTGGAGAAACACGGTAGCTGCCATAACTTTGGCGGGGAGGAGCCTCCACCTCAGGGCCTGATACTTCCTGTAAATCGGAACAAACAAGTCCTGTCTAGTCAAGAGATAGGGAGGAAGCACTACTGCTCCCAGAATCTCTATCCCAGTTCAGGCTGAGGGGACATCATTCTCTTCATATAATTGCATCCACAATGGAATGAAGCTTCTTACAGCCAGGAGACATAAGGCTGAACAGGTGTCTCCTGCATATATCAGCCGAAGCCATAGAAACGTTATTTCCATGCCACAAAATCTGTCTGCCCCAACCCCCTGCAATAGGGAATGAAAGCACCAAAGTAGTAGTAGTTCCATAGTTCCATACCACTAGTGTGTCGCCACAGGGAGCCTAGCCGTGAAGGCCCCTCCACCAGCATAGTATTACCTGGACTGTGCATTATATTTCCTTCAATAGCAAGTGAAGAGACCTGTATTCCAGCCGCCTGAGATGCCCTACATTTGCTTGTTTCATGAGAAGAAGACACCCTTCAGTAAAGTGTTATGTTTGCAAATTCATCCATATGTCTGGCTGCCTATAATTGCACAAACATCATGAGCGCTACAACACTTGCACCTAAATATCAAAACTACAGTAGCACCCTCGGGGGTCATATACAACAACTGCACCCAGACATCACCACTACAAGAGCAATCCAAGGGGTCAAATACAACACCTGCACCCATATATCACCACTACTGGAGCGCCCGTGGGGGTCATATACAACACTTGCACCCAGACATCACCGCTACAGGAGCAACCCCAAGGGACAAATACAACACCCAGACTTCACCTCTACAGGAGCAAGTCTGTGGGACAAATACAACACCCAGACTTCACCTCTACAGGAGCGCTCCCGGGGGTCATATACAACATCTGCACCCAGACATCACCACTACACTGCAGATCGATTCGCTCACATCTGGTCACTATGCATTATAAAAAAATAAATTCTTAAACAAAGACTTTTTCTTATATAATAGAATTGAAAATTTTAACTAAGTGTCGCACCCCCAGGGGATGGGGTACTCAGAGCCGGACCGTTCTGTATCTGGGGTGCCACGGCGACGTGGCCCGACTCTGTTGTCCCAGGTGCAGCAATGCAAAAAGAAAGGGTAAGAACAACTAAAATTTATGGGGATATTCGTGACGCCACCTGTGGGTCACGGCCAATGTACCACTGCTGCCGTGGAATCCACCGGAGACGCTGGTGATGGCGGCAGCCGGGATGACGATGCCTCCACAGGTAGGGTTGGGTCCCCGGGCGGTTATACAGATGCTCCGTGCCTGGGATGCTGCACGTATCTTCCCTATGTAGCTCCTCCGACCAGCACTTGCAGGAGTCAGGGTACCACTCAGCAGGCACCGCTGCCTCCTATGCAGCGGCTCACACAGCCTGTCTGTGGGCCCGCAGTCTCAACGCTGTTGGAATAACAGTCACACACAGAGCTTGAGTTGACCGGGTACTTTACTCCACTTGTTAACTCAACACACAGTTCACAGTAGATCACAAACACGGTTCCTTGTACACAAGCTGTGGACCGGGTCCACTCAACAGTCACCAGCTGGGGCTCTTACTGCAGTGGGGATGGTTCCTCTGCATCACTCCCCTCAGTGTACCTCTCAGGCCCTTCTGTTCTCTCCGCTATTTCGGCTACGGATTTGGTCCGGCTGTCACGGGCTCTACAGTGAATCATCCCACACTCTGGGTCACTAGCCCTAGTCCGAGGCTTTGTCCTACTCCGTATCGGTTGTATGGTCTCGGGGACTTGGAGTTCCCACACCCCGCCAGGTGTCTCGTGGTTAGGGGCATAAAGCGTTCCTGGCCACATCTACAGAGCCGGCTCTCTGGTTTCTCTGGCCTAGCCACCAGTGATCCGGGTTCGTCGGGCTCACCTGGCTCCTTGTACCGTCCACGGTTCTCAGCTTTTTGGGTTCCCGGCCA
>JARQOC010000003.1:73167712-73216296 GCA_033576535.1 Allobates femoralis | reverse complement strand
ACTGCTTGATGAAGTTGTCTTCCAGAAACTGGCAGTAGGTCCGAGAGTTGAGCTTCACTCCATCCTCAACCCGAAAAGGTCCCACAAGTTCATCTTTGATGATACCAGCCCATACCAGTACCCCACCTCCACCTTGCTGGCATCTGAGTTGGAGTGGAGCTCTCTGCCCATTACTGATCCAGCCTCTGGCCCATCCATCTGGCCCATCAAGAGTCACTCTCATTTCATCAGTCCATAAAACCTTTGATAAAACAGTCTTAAGATATTTCCTGGCCCAGTCTTGATGTTTCATCTTATGCTTCTTGTTCAAAGGTGGTCGTTTTTTCAGTCTTCCTTACCTTGGCCATGTCCCTGAGTATAGCACACCTTGTGCTTTTTGATAATCCAGTAACGTTGCAGCTCTGAAATATGGCAAAACTGGTGGCAAATGGCATCTTGGCAGCTTCACGCTTAATTTTCCTCCATTCATGGGCAGTTATTTTGCGCCTTTTTTGCCCAACACGCTTCTTGCGACCCTGTTGGCTATTTGCCATGAAACGCTTGATTGTTCAGTGATCACGCTTCAAAAGTTTGGCAATTTCAAGACTGCTGCATCCCTCTGCAAGACATCTCATAATTTTGGACTTTTCAGAGCCCATCAAATCTCTCTTCTGACCCATTTTGCCAGAGGAAAGGCATTTGCCTAATAATTAAGCACACCTTATATAGGGTGGTGAAGTCATTACACCACACCCCTCCTCATTACAGAGATGCACATCACCTGATTTACTGAATTGGTAGTTGGCTCTCAAGCCAATACAGCTTGGAGTAGGACAACATGTATAAAAAGTATCATGTGATCACAATACTCATTTGCCTAAT
This sequence comes from Allobates femoralis, assembly GCA_033576535.1. NCBI lineage: Eukaryota > Metazoa > Chordata > Amphibia > Anura > Aromobatidae > Allobates > Allobates femoralis. The sequence continues at coordinate 73,215,435 of JARQOC010000003.1, read as the reverse complement.
AATTCTGCACCCAGTGTAATATTTATTTATTAGTCAACATGTTTCAGGACTCCCTGGCCCCTTCCTCAGGACAAATCAATATCATATTGCCATGTTTCAGGGCATTTCTGGGAGCCTTGAAACACAGATTATATGTCAAATATCATACAGAACTTTTTGTGTTATTGTTCTGGATAGAATCTTAGGATAATAGAATGATGGAGTAGGAAGGGACCTCCTGGGTCATCTGGTCCAACCCCATACTTAAAGCAGGATTCACTAAATCACCCCTGACTAATGTCTGCTCAGCCTCTGTTTGAAGACTTCCATTGAAGGAAAACTCACCACCTCTCATGGCCGCCTGTTCCACTCGTTGATCACCCTCATTGTCAAAAAGTTTTTTCTAATAGCTTATCTTTGTCTAATCCTTTTCAATTTCATCCAATTGTTTTTAGTCTTTCCATGAGCAAATGGGAATAAAGCTGATCCCTCTACAGTGTGACACCCCTTCAGTTGTTTGTAGGCAGCTATTAAGTCTCTATCAGGGTCAGGGCCGTATTTGCAGTTAGGCACTTGTAGGCCGATGACTAGGGCGGCAGATCGCAGGGGGCGGCACCAGGAGAGAGTTTTTTTTTAAATTTTATTTATTTATTTTTTAACTTTCCTCCCCTTCCCCAGACTCCATATGAAAACCGGAGTCTTTGTGGGGGAGGTGGGTGTCGCTTGTGCAGAGCCACCCGCATGTACCCCTCCCCGCTAGGCTCACCCCCGCTAGGCTCACCTCCATTAGGCTCACCCCCGCAAAGAGCGTTCCCGAGTTGCCGCTGGCCGGGTTAGACAGGAAGCCACTAGCAGCTGTACGGAACCCAGAAGTGCGGGTTCAGCAGAGCTCCCAGCGGCTTCCTGTCTAACCCGGTGTGCGGAGGCGCCAGTACGACTGCGGGGTTCACGCCGGGGGCCGATGTGGTAATGCGCTGCCTGGGGGAGGGTGCCTGGCTGCCGTGGGTTCCTTGGTGCCTGGCTGGCAGGGTGCCTTGCTGCCAGCATGCCTCGCTGTCTGGGTACCTGCCTGCCAGGGTGCCTTGGCGCCTGGCTGCCAGGGTGCTGGGCACCTAGGTGCCTGGCTGCCAGGGTGCTTTGGTGCCAGGGTGTCTGGCTGCCAGGGTGCCTGGCTTCCAGGGTGTCTTGGTGCTGTGTGCCGGGTGCCTGGTGACGGGGCGCCTTGGTGCCTGGTGTCAGGTGTCGAGTGCCAGGGTGTCTTCTGGGTGCCTGGCTGCCAGGGTGTCTTGGTGCCTGGCTGCCAGGGTGTCTTGGTGCCTGGCTACCAGGATGCCTTTGTGCCTTGTTGTGTGGCTGTCAGGGTGCCTTGGTGCCTGGCTGCCAGGGTGCCTTGGTGCCAGGTGCCTGGCTGCCAGGGTGCTTTGGTGCCAGGGTGTCCGGCTACCTTGGTGCCTGGCTGCCAGGATATCTTGGTACTGTGTGCCTGGTGCTCCGGGGTGCCGGGTGCTTGGTGACGGGGCGCCTTGGTGCCTGGTGTCGGGTGCCTGGCTGCCAGGGTTCTTGGTGCCGGGTGCCTGGGTGTCTGGGTGCCTGGCTGCCAGGTTGTCTTGGTGCCGGGTGCCTGGTGCTGCTGGGTGCCTGGCTCTCTGGGGCTCCCGGGTCTCAGGATGCCGGGCGCCTGGTGACTGGCTGACAGGGTGTCTTGGTGCCGGGTGCCTGGCTGCCAGGTTGCCTTGGTGCCTGGCTGCCAGAGTTCCTGGTGCTCCGGGTGCCTGGTGACGGGGCGCCTGGGTGCCAGGTACCTGGTGCTGCCAGAGACCGGGAACCGCAGAGGAAGAAGCTGCCAGGATCAAGAGCATGGAGTCAGGTAAGGCACTGCTACAGCTGAAGATAGCAGCCTGGTGAGGACAGAATGGGATAGATGGATTGATGGATGAATGGGGTGGCCTGGAAGAGGGGGCAGAAAGGGATAGATGTCATTAGATAGCGTTAATGTCCCTGATTGATGGCAATCGGGGCGGCCACACTTTTTGGCGCCTCCGTCTTGGCCCTCCTTCTTCTAGGGGCTGAGGCACACCCGCGGGCCTGCACATGGCGTTTAGTACATGACTACGGCGCCATCTTGGGTCTTCCTGCAGGAATGGCAGGAACCCATTTTTGGCACCAAGCAATGGCGGAAAAAGTTCTGTTCAATAGTCCAAGGCGCACAGTACCCGGTAAAACTGGGCACGAGATCCTGTTCGTGACGTCAGAAAGATATGTCGAGCCCCAGGCCCTGGGGTACTCGGGTACCAGGCTCGGTGGTGGTTCTAGGGATGTCACGGGTGGCAGCGCCTGATCCCGTGGCCTGGGTGATGCTTCAAAAAGGGTGTATTTACAGGGGATTAGAGTTTTTATATAGTTCACGTGACGCCACCTGTAGTGTCTGGTGATGGGTCACCAGCGCCGCCACATTCCACCGGAGGTGGATGGTAGTGCGGCTGAGTTGGCAAAGCCCCCTACAAGTAGGGCAATTCCTACGGGGTAGCATTCCTGCAAGAGAACAGGTTGATGGAGAAAACCACACACAAGCAAAGTCACTTTCTCCCGGGTACTTTACTGTCAACTTGTAGCAGCATCACACAAAGTTCACAGTTCAGCATTAGATGTTGCAATAACAGGCTCCTGTGCCCAGTAAGCCGTCTGGGAAAACTTATCACTGGCTCCTCTGTTCCCAGACCTGCTGCTCTCTCCTGGAAAGCTCCTTTCCTGTCTGTCCCTCTCATGTTCTCTGCTCTAACTTTTCCCTGTCCTCACACTGCTTGCCCTGCGCTCCTCCCACTGGGGCTTGGTCTCCTAGTAAAGGAATTAACCCTATAGTACCCTGAGCTAAGGGTGTGTGTGGATGCAAAGAACAAGCCACATTTAAACTTCACCATTCACTTGCCACAGAGATAATTACACCTCTTTTACGGGTGCAATACCCCTCTGTGACGCCTGACCATGCGGGGTGCCATAATGTCACCTGTGACTCATGACAATTCTATGAGAGATTGCCTCTGTCTTCACCTTCACCTTACTTAACCAGTACTTATTGTTTAAAATAAAGACTCCACAACTTCTAATTTGGAACAAATGGACACAGCTTTTATTAACCAAACAAATCTAATATATAAAGCTGAATGTGTGTATGTGTGTGTGTGTGTATGTCCGGGATTGGCATCTACACCGTCGCAACTACAACCACAAAATTTTGCACAGTCACATGTCTGGACCCCGAGAGCGTCATAGGCTATGCTGTGAGGCGAAATTTTAACCCTGTGTGTTCCAGTTCACCAACAATTTTGCCCCTATCTACATAATGGGGAAAAAGTAGTATATATTACCTCACACATACACATAATAGACAGCTCATGTGACTGACATCTGCCTTAATTCCCTATATCACAAAGCATTCACTCTGGAGGGGTAACTGGCTAGTCCTGTGTTTGAGACTCCTAACCGAGGCTCCACAGACTCTATTTGCATATTCTTAATTCCCTATATGGCACATGTGTTGCACATTGGCTGTTTTAATCATATGTTTATTTTTGGAAATATGAGGCGAGTTGTGTAAGGCGATTTGTGCACATCTGTGTCTGTCTGTGTGGTGTGTTTGTCCCTGGGGTGTGTGTGTCTCTGGGGTTTGTGCATGTGTGTCCCTGTGGTGTGTGTTCTTGTGGGGGGAAGGGGTGTCCCTGTGGTGTGTGTCCTTTTGGGGGGGAGGGGTGTCCCTTTGGTGTGTGTCCATCCCTGTGGGGTCTGCGTGTTCCTGTGGGGTGTGTGTATGTGTGTCTCTGTGTCCCTGTGGGGTGTGTATGTGTCCCTGTGTGTGTCCCTCTGTAGTGTGTGTGTATGTGCCTGTGGGGTGAGTGCATGTGTCCCTATAGAATATGTATGTGTGTCCCTGTGGGGGGGGGTCTGTGTGGTGTGTGTGTGTCTCTGTGTTGTGTGTGTCTCTTTGTGGTGTGTGTGTTCGGGTGCATGGCGAGTATCCAATGTCGGGGCCCCACCTTAGCAACTGTACGGTATATACTCTTTGGCACCATCGCTCTCTTTCTTTAAGTCCCCCTTGTTCACATCTGGCAGCTGTCGATTTTCCTCCAACACTTTTCCTTTCACTTTTTCCCCATTATGTAGATAGGGGCAAAATTGTTTGGTGAACTGGAACGTGCAGGGTTAAAATTTCGCCTCACAACATAGCCTATGACGCTCTCGGGGTCCAGACGTGTGACTGTGCAAAATTTTGTGGTTGTAGTTGCGACGGTGTAGATGCCAATCCCGGACATACACACACACACACACACACATTCAGCTTTATATAATCTAATATATAAAGCTGAATGTGTGTGTGTATGTATGTGTGTATGTATGTACATATATCCGGGATTGGCATCTACACCGTTGCAACTACAACCACAAAATTTTGCACAGTCACACATCTGGACCCCGAGAGCGTCATAGGCTATGTTGTGAGGCGAAATTTTAACCCTGCGCGTTCCAGTTTACCAAACAATTTTGACCCTATCTACATAATGGGGAAAAAGCGAATGGAAAAGTGTTGGAGGAAACTTGACAGCTGTCAGCTATAACCACAAAATTTTGCACAGTCACACGTATGGACCCTGGGAGCATCAAAGGCTATGTTGTGAGGCGAAATTTTAACCCCACACATTCCAATTCACCAAACAATTTTGCTCCTATCTACATAATGGGGAAAAAGTGACAGTTACCAGTTGACAGTTGTAAATGAGAGGGGCTTAATGATAGCGCCAAAGATCATACAGCACATACCAGCATGTAGTCACTAAGGTGGGGCCCCAACATGAGATATTCACCACGCACAGGGACATGTATACACACCACACGCACTCAAAGAGTAACAGCAAGTGTATAGTCGCTAAGGTGCAGCCCCAACATTGGATACTCACCACGCACCCGAACAAACACACACACACAAAGAGACACACACAACACAGAGACACACACACCCACGGGGATACACACACACCCTATAGCGACACATGCACTCACCCCACAGGGACACACACACAAAACAAAGAAACACACACAACACAAACACACACCACACAGACCCCCCCACAGGGACACACACACACATAGCCACCCTATAGGGACACATGCACTCACCCCACAGGGACACACACACACGCACACCACAAAGAGACACACACACCACACAGACCCCCCCCCCACAGGGACACACACACATGCACACCCTATAGGGTCACATGCACTCACCCCACAGGGACACACACATACCACAAAGAGACACACACAACACAGAGACACACACACCCCACACAGACACCCCCCCACAGGGACATACACACATACACACCCTATAGGGACACATGCACTCACCCCACAGGGACACACACACACACACACCACAAAGAGACACACACAATACAGATACACACACACCACACAGATCCCCCCCACAGGGACACACACACATACACACACACCCTATAGGGACACATGCACTCACCCCACAGGGACACACACACACACCACAAAGAGGCACACACAACAGAGACACACACCACACAGACCCCCCCCCACAGGGACACACACACATACACACCCTATAGGAATACATGCACTCACCCCACAGGGACACACACATACACACACCCCAGGGACACACACACCACACACACAGACACAGATGTGCACTAATTACCTCACACAACTCGCCTCATACGTGTGCTATCTTTAATTTCCAAACATAAAACATCTGATTAAAAACAGCCAATGTGCAACACATGTGCCATATAAGGAATTAAGGCAGATGTCAGTCACATGAACTGTCTATTATGTGTATATGTGAGGTAACATATACTGCCCGGCCAGGGGAGGGTTTACTGTTGGCTGGAGATTGATTAGGCTGCCTATAGCAATCAATCACAGCTCAGCTTCTATTTTCTTACAGGTCATTAATATGACATATTCAAATTCTATTTTGTTATAGCTAACATCAGTTATTTATTAACCCGGGTATAGCCGGGTACTACAGCTAGTATATATATACTAGCTGTCAGCCCGATGCAAATGCATCGGGATTCTAGAACGTGCATTAATTTGATTATAGTAGTTATAGCTGGTGTGAGGACTTTTCGGGAGGGTGTGAATAGTTTTTCGGGGGGTGTGTAATAGTTTTTGGGGGCGGTCCAATACTTTTTGGGGGGGGGTCCAATACTTTTTGGGGGGTCCAATACTTTTTTTGGGGGTCCAATACTTTTTGGGGGGGTCCAATACTTTTTTGGGGGGGTCCAATACTTTTTGGGGGGAGGTCCAATACTTTTTTTGGGGGGTCCAATACTTTTTGGGGGGTCCAATACTTTTTGGGGGGTGCAATACTTTTTTTGGGGGGTCCAATACTTTTTTTGGGGGGGTCCAATAATTTTTGGGGGGTCCAATACTTTTTTGGGGGGGTCCAATACTTTTTGGGGGGGTCCAATACTTTTTTTGGGGGTCCAATACTTTTTTTGGGGGGTCCAATACTTTTTTTGGGTCCAATACTTTTTGGGGGGGGTCCAATACTTTTTTTGGGGGGTGCAATACTTTTTGGGGGGGTCCAATACTTTTTTGGGGGGTCCAATACTTTTTTTGGGGGGTCCAATACTTTTTGGGGGGGGTCCAATACTTTTTGGGGGGTCCAATACTTTTTTTGGGGGGTCCAATACTTTTTGGGGGGGTCCAATAGTTTTTTGGGGGGGTCCAATACTTTTTTGGGGGGGTCCAATACTTTTTGGGGGGGGGTCCAATACTTTTTTGGGGGGGTCCAATACTTTTTTTGGGGGGTCCAATACTTTTTGGGGGGTCCAATAGTTTTTTGGGGGGTCCAATACTTTTTTGGGGGGGTCCAATACTTTTTGGGGGGGGTCCAATACTTTTTTTGGGGGGTCCAATACTTTTTGGGGGGGGTCCAATACTTTTTTTGGGGGGTCCAATACTTTTTGGGGGGGGGTCCAATACTTTTTTGGGGGGGTCCAATACTTTTTGGGGGGGGTCCAATACTTTTTTTGGGGGGTCCAATACTTTTTTTGGGGGGTCCAATACTTTTTTTGGGGGGTCCAATACTTTTTTTTGGGGGTCCAATACTTTTTGGGGGGGTCCAATACTTTTTTGGGGGGGTCCAATACTTTTTGGGGGTCCAATACTTTTTTTGGGGTGTCCAATACTTTTTTTGGGGGGTCCAATACTTTTTGGGGGGGGTCCAATACTTTTTTTTGGGGGTCCAATACTTTTTTTGGGGGGTCCAATACTTTTTTGGGGGGTCCAATACTTTTTTTGGGGGGTCCAATACTTTTTGGGGGGGGTGTCCAATACTTTTTTGGGGGGGTCCAATACTTTTTGGGGGGGTCCAATACTTTTTTTGGGGGGTCCAATACTTTTTGGGGGGGTCCAATACTTTTTTTTGGGGGGTCTAATACTTTTTTGGGGGGGTCCAATACTTTTTGGGGGGGTCCAATACTTTTTGGGGGGGGTCCAATACTTTTTTTGGGGGGGGGGGTCCAATACTTTTTGGGGGGGTCCAATACTTTTTTGGGGGGGTCCAATACTTTTTGGGGGGGGTCCAATACTTTTTTTGGGGGGTCCAATACTTTTTTTGGGGGTCCAATACTTTTTTTGGGGGGTCCAATACTTTTTTTGGGGGGGGTCCAATACTTTTTTGGGGGGGTCCAATACTTTTTGGGGGGTCCAATACTTTTTTGGGGGGGTCCAATAATTTTTGGGGGGGTCCAATACTTTTTTTGGGGGGTCCAATACTTTTTGGGGGGGGGTCCAATACTTTTTGGGGAGGGGGTCCAATACTTTTTTTGGGGGGTCCAATACTTTTTTGGGGGGGTCCAATACTTTTTGGGGGGGGTCCAATACTTTTTGGGGGGGTTGAATACTTATTGGGGCTGAGTGCTCGCAATGGCCGCGAAGCGGGCATTGCGAGTCGCTGGCCGAAAATGGAACCAGAGGCTCGGCCACAAAGTTAGCGATTTACCGCTCAGGCAGCGACTCGCGCTACCTGAGCAGTAAATCGCTAGCTTTGTGGCCGAGCCTCTGGTTCTATTTTCGGCCAGCGACTCGCAATGGCCGCTTCACGGCCATTGCTCGCACAAAGCTAGCGACTCGCAATGGCCTCGCGGCCATTGCTCGCGCGGCCAATGCTTCGCCATGGTGACGTCACATAGTGACAAAGCCACGGCGATTTCGGGGTCCGACACGATTTTGCCTACGGCAATTATAGAGTAGATATATATATATATATATATATATATATATATATATATATATCCCTTATCATCCCTCCCAGAGCTAAAAAGACATAACCCTCAGGTCATATACACTAATTATGGCATAACAAAGCACCATGTATTGGCCCTCGGAGGAGTCAACATAACATCCTGCGGTCAGGAGGGAGGGTCGTACAAACCGTGAGGACTTCTAATTGGTTCATTTAACCTTTGGTATGTCAGAAAGGAGGAGGTACAATAAGATCTTGCCTCCTTCACAATGCTATAAGCTCTACTGTCCTCAGTAAAGCATGTTGGGGAGGGTTGTGTGAAGTGCTCTATAATATAGTAGAGTTTATAGTGATTGCACTGTAGACAATTGTTTGATACAGTACTACAACTAATTAATGTAACAGAGCTCAAATTGCTCATTAGTGGATAATAGTCTGGTAACAATGGTTCAATAGAAAAATAAAGTAGATGAGAAATGCACGCCACTGCTTATTAAATCAAACATCTTGAAAGGACACAATATATATCAATTACTGATATTAAATATCTTGGCTTTTAAACCCTGCATTTTTCTTTTTAACAAACGGCAGCCCCTTTAAACAGTGTGAATACACTTGCCCTTGTTAGACAGAGTTTTGAGCCAATGATGCCAAAAGGAGTATAATGCAGATGGATACGAGCAACACTTCAAATGGATTCTACTCCCTGGTAGGTAATGAAATTAATAGTTACAATTAATGATGGGCAAACCCGAATTGTACACCTAGTGTTCAGGTATGGATCGGAACTTGGAGTTCCCTAAGAAGCCTGTGTTACTGTTCAGGTTCGGGTTCGGCTGGGGGCTGTAAAAGAAAGAAAACTGTAAATAACACAGCAGCACTGTACTTGCCGAGGACCACACATTTGTAACTCTACTACAGGGCCACTCATTAACCTCCAGTTTATTCTCTGGACTCTACCTCCAACAGCCAATCACAAACACTTACTCTATGTGAGAGCATCTGTGATTGGCTGTTGCACCCCCACCCATTGTGCAAGCATCTGTGATTGGCAACAAACCTGCTGTCAATGGAGTGTAAAAATAATTATAACTTAAAAAGATTTACCTAGGGCTTCACTGTATTTTTTATTCTCAGCCCAGATAAAGTGGACAGCTATAGGCTGCCACCCTCAGCTGCCTGGTTTTACCTTGGCTGGCAATCAAAAATACACTGGAGCCCATTATTTATTTTAAATCATTTAAATAAATCATTTGAAAAAAATGTGGGCTTTGCCCTATTTTTGAATACCAGTCAAGGTAAAACCAGATAGCTAGGGCTGGCATTCTCAGCGTGGTGAGACCCATAGTTATTGAGGCCCAAGGCTACATAATAGCAGCCCAGAGCCACCCCAGAAAGTCATTAGAATCACCAGATCCTGGCACTTTATCCAGCCCTTCCCGGTGCCCTGGTGCTATGGCATCAAGGGGATAAAAGAGTTTAATGACAGCTGAATATTGACAGCTGTCATTAAGCCCTAGATTGATATTGTTCAGGCTTCTATGAGACCTTCACATTATAAATCCTGTGAGTAAATAGTTAAAACACACACAGAAAAATCCTTTATTTGAAATAAGAAATAAAACCTAAAAACTCAGTCTCCAAAGTTTTGACACCAACTGTACTTAGGTGTGTGACTGGATTAAGATATCAATGAGCACTTTACTGTGTATGTAGTTTGTGGGATAGATAAGCATTTCAAAGATATTTGGTTTTTAAAGTGTTTTCGTTTGTTGGCATTGGGCATTGTCACATCGCCATTGGATTCGGTGGCTGGTGTTCCTGCCTCGGCCGCTGGGAGGAGCCGGATTCCTTCGGCTGGTGGCGCCGGTGATAGGAGGGCCTTGTCCTCATATGGAACTGCTCCCGCGACGTCTGCCTCTGTCGCTGAGCGCCGCTGTGTTTCCCCTCTGGGTGGTGTTGGTCGCAGAGGAGCGGGCCCTGCAGAGGTGTCCGTTAGGCGCAGCCTGCGTTCTTCTGTCAGAGGTGGCGTGGGTGGAGCCAGTCGTGCATCTCCATCTGGCCTGGATCTAGGGGCGGTCCGGATGAGGTCATCAGGCTGTGAGCTCCAGCCTATGGGAGGTAACCGCGCCCTTCAAATACATTGGAGCCTGTCTTGCAGGCCGCCAGATATAGTTTTGGTTCCCCAGTGATAGTGTGTGTTTAGTTTCGTGTTTGACCTTGCCTGGATTTCTGACTCTGCCTCTGCCTATTGATTTTGTACCTCAGCTGCCCTCTTGGTTTTTGCCCTTGACCTTTGCCTGGATTTTTGACTCTGCTACTGCCTGACGATTTTGTACCTTCGCTTCCCTCTCGGTTTTGACTCGGACATCTGATTTAGTTTTTCGGGTCTTGATTGTCCCCTGGCGACCTCCTTGGCTCTGTTGCCCATATAGGCAGCTACCCCCTGGGCTCCGCTGTAATTCCAGATCCCTGTATAGGGGTTAAGGGTCTCAGGGTTTCTCGGGGTGCCGCCTACCAGCAGCTCGGCCTCACAGGGGATGGTCGTCACATTATATCTGGCCATACCATTCTTTATATATATAGATAGACTATATATAAAGCATTCCCTTACCTTTTTTTTTTCCTCTCCTTTTTTCCAATGGTTCTACCTGTTGTTTTTTTCTTTTCTCTGAGCTGTGTCTGCTGATTGCTCCCTCAAATCATCTGTGTCTAGCTTCTCAGTCCTGTGGAGGAACACTCCCATCATTCCAACATGCTGTACAAGCCACAAGCTGGAGTCCTCTGCATGAACACTGGAGATCAGAAGGCCTCATTCCCTGGATGTCAGCACCTGGGGGGCTCTGGCTCTGCCTGCCCAGGTGCCCAGGTATTGCCAGCGGATGCTGCCAAAGTTTTATTACCTATTTCTTTATCTTACCTTAAGAAATCTGTGTGTTTAGAGGCTTATGTAGACAGTGGCTCAGAGGGGAATTTCATAGATCTCCATGTAGCGAGAACTCTTGGTGTACCACTACTAAGGCTTAATGCCCCCATTAGAACCACTGCAGTTAATGGCACTCCCCTCATCCAGGGTGGAGTGGAATTTGTCACTGAGGAAGTGTCAATGCTGGTGGGGTCTTTACATGCTGAAAATGTGTCATTTTTTGCTATCAATAATCTATCATCTGCAGTAATCCTGGGCATGCCATGGTTACGTAAACATAACCCAGTCATAGACTGGCACTTGGGTGACATCGTGCGCTGGAGCCCAAAGTGTCAGGAAAACTGTATCTCACTATCTGTAAACCAAGTGAAGGTCAAGACTCCTCCATTTGTACCATATGCCTTTAGAGACTTTGAGGATGTGTTTTCTATTCAGGAATCAGAGAAATTACTCCCTCACAGAAAGTATGATTGCGCCATAGATTTGATACCTGCTTCTCGTCTCCCAAAGGGGAGAATATTTAACCTCTCTGGTCCAGAACGTCAGGCCATGAATGATTACATAGCAGACAGTCTGAGAAAAGGGTATATTAGACCGTCCACCTCACCAGTAGGAGCTGGTTTCTTTTTTGTGGGAAAGAAAGATGGCGGCCTCAGACCTTGCATTGATTACCGCGAATTAAACGCGATCACTGTAAAAAACCAGTATCCTCTTCCACTCATCCCTGATCTTTATAATCAGCTGTTGGGAGCCAAGTATTTCACCAAACTGGACCTCAGGGGAGCATATAACCTGGTCCGTATAAAAGAAGGCGATGAGTGGAAGACCGCGTTCAATACGCCTCTCGGCCATTTTGAGTATCTTGTAATGCCATTCGGGTTAAGTAACGCACCTGCAGTGTTTCAGAATTTTGTCAATGATATTTTCAGAGACATCAGTGGTGTATATGTGGTCGTATATTTGGACGACATTCTGTTTTTTTCTCCGGGTCTTTGGTCACACGTCCGACATGTCCGTACTGTACTCCAGAGACACAGAGAGCATTCTCTATTCGCCAAATTAGAGAAATGTGTCTTCATGGAGGAAGAGATAAATTTTTTGGGATATATTATATCGGCTAAAGGTTTTCGCATGGATCCTGCCAAAATTAAATCCATTAAGGAATGGGTACAACCCAAGTCTCTGAAGGCACTGCAGCGATTCTTGGGTTTCGCTAACTATTATCATAAATTTATTAAAGGGTTTTCAGAGATGGCCAAACCTCTCACTGATTTGACACGTAAAGGGGCGGATGTGGTTAATTGGAAGCCTGAAGCCATTCATGCGTTTTCTAAGTTAAAAGAGTGTTTCTCCGCGGATCCAATATTGGTGCAGCCTGATTTGGACCGCCCCTTTATTGTAGAGGTAGATGCCTCTGAAGTTGGAGTGGGAGCAGTGCTATCACAAGGCACCGCATCTCTCACTCAACTTCGTCCGTGTGCCTTCTTTTCCCGAAAATTTTCCTCTACAGAGATGAATTATGATGTAGGTAATCGGGAATTGTTGGCAATCAAATGGGCCTTCGAGGAATGGCGCCACTTCCTCGAAGGCGCCAAACATAGGATTACCGTAATTACTGATCACAAAAATCTAACCTATTTGGAGACAGCGAAAAGACTGAATCCTAGACAGGCTAGATGGGCCTTGTTCTTCTCCAGATTCGATTTTGTGATCACTTTCAGACTGGGTACTAAAAATGTGAGGGCTGATGCCCTGTCTCGAAGTTTTTGCCCCTTACAAGTCGAGGACGTGGAACCGACTCCCATTTTAGCCAAGGGGATTGTTGTCTCGGCTGTGTCTTTGGATCTTCTGGAAGAGATTCGTAGATCTCCAGAACAGGCCCCTGACACTACTCCTGCCCAGAAACTATTTGTCCCTACCAAATTCCGCCTCCAAGTTCTTAAGGAATCTCATGATTCCGTCCTCGCAGGGCATCCTGGTATCAATAACACCATCAGACTTGTAACCAGGAGTTTGTGGTGGCCAACCATAGTAAAGGACTGTAAGGAATATGTACTGGCTTGTGAAACGTGTGCTCGCGCTAAGTCTCCCCGCAACCGCCATGCCGGGTTGCTCTAGTCCTTGCCTACCCCTGAGGGTCCTTGGACTCATATCTCCATGGATTTTATTACTGACCTGCCACTCTCAGAAGGGAAGACTTGTATCTGGGTAGTGGTAGACAGATTCAGCAAGCAGTGTCATTTTGTTCCGCTGTCCGGGTTACCTAATTCCGAGACCCTGAGCAAGTTGTTTATTAATCATGTTGTGCGATTGCATGGTGTTCCTGTGAATATTGTTTCTGACAGGGGCACCCAGTTCGTTTCTAAATTTTGGAGGGCATTCTGTAAACGGATTGGAATTGACTATTCCTTTTCTTCTGCCTATCACCCTGAAACCAATGGTCAAACTGAGCGCGCAAATCAAGCTCTCGAACAGTATCTACGTTGTTATGTCTCTGAGCATCAATCTGATTGGGTGGAACATCTGCCACTAGCAGAATTTGCCATGAATAACCAGTACCAGGAGTCCATCAAGACCACCCCTTTCTACTGTAATCATGGGCTGCATCCGCGCTTTTGTTCATTTTCTTCTAGGCTTTCTGACGTCCCTGGGGTAGAAAGGTCCGTAGATCAGTTAAAGACTATCTGGTCTGAAGTGAACGAAAACTTAAAGGGGGCTCAGTCTAGGCAGGCGTCTTCTGCTAATAAACGGCGCTCCAAGGGTCCGGACCTGGGAGTTGGGGACAAAGTTTGGTTGTCTACGAAAAATATCAAGCTCAAAGTGCCGTCTGCCAAACTAGGTCCCAGGTTTATTGGTCCGTATGAAATAATTGACGTGATTAACCCTGTAGCCTTTCGTCTGAAGCTCCCTCAATCATTCAAACTGACCAATGTATTCCATAAATCCCTTCTCAAATTGTACCGATCTCCGATTCGTCCTGTCCGGTCCCCTCCTCCTCCGGTCTTGGTCGGGGGTGCCGTGGAATACGAAGTTCAACGGATCCTTGATTCCCGTTTAGTGAGAGGATCCGTGCAGTATCTGGTACATTGGAAGGGCTATGGTCCGGAGGAGAGGTCCTGGGTGCCTGCCAGTAATATCCATGCCAAGGGTTTGATCAGGAAGTTTCATCTTCTTCATCCCAATAAACCGGGTTTTGTGGGTCCTGAGGCCCCTCGTAGAGGGGGGGTACTGTCACATCGCCATTGGACTCGGTGGCTGGTGTTCCTGCCTCGGCCGCTGGGAGGAGCCGGATTCCTTCGGCTGGTGGCGCCGGTGATAGGAGGGCCTTGTCCTCATATGGAACTGCTCCCGCGACGTCTGCCTCTGTCGCTGAGCGCCGCTGTGTTTCCCCTCTGGGTGGTGTTGGTCGCAGAGGAGCGGGCCCTGCAGAGGTGTCCATTAGGCGCAGCCTGCTTTCTTCTGTCAGAGGTGGCGTGGGTGGAGCCAGTCGTGCATCTCCATCTGGCCTGGATCTAGGGGCGGTCCGGATGAGGTCATCAGGCTGTGAGCTCCAGCCTATGGGAGGTAACCGCGCCCTTCAAATACATTGGAGCCTGTCTTGCAGGCCGCCAGATATAGTTTTGGTTCCCCAGTGATAGTGTGTGTTTAGTTTCGTGTCTGACCTTGCCTGGATTTCTGACTCTGCCTCTACCTATTGATTTTGTACCTCAGCTGCCCTCTTGGTTTTTGCCCTTGACCTTTGCCTGGATTTTTGACTCTGCTACTGCCTGACGATTTTGTACCTTCGCTGCCCTCTCGGTTTTGACTCGGACTTCTGACTTCGTTTTTCG
The DNA here is from genome assembly GCA_033576535.1 of Allobates femoralis. Classification (NCBI taxonomy): domain Eukaryota; kingdom Metazoa; phylum Chordata; class Amphibia; order Anura; family Aromobatidae; genus Allobates; species Allobates femoralis. The sequence goes on along the minus strand of JARQOC010000003.1, from coordinate 73,200,413 downwards.
GGTCTTGATTTTCCCCTGGCGACCTCCCCGGCTCTGTTGCCCATATAGGCAGCTACCCCCTGGGCTCCGCTGTAATTCCAGATCCCTGTATAGGGGTTAAGGATCTCGGGGTTTCTCGGGGTGCCGCCTACCAGCAGCTCGGCCTCACAGGGGATGGTCGTCACAGGCATACTGTTATAATAATAATAATAAAGCTTTATTTATATAGCGCCAACATATTCCGCAGCGCTTTACAATGTAGGGTTAGCGTACAGAAAATATACAGTAAGTAATTACAATAGAGAACAAATAAAGTACAATCATTGGATACAAAAACAATAGGCATAGAATCAATGTGGAAAAAAAAAATACAATAAATAAAGCAAGAAATGAAGGTGACCCTGCTCAAAAGAGCTTACAATCTACAACGGGATAGGGGTTGTACAAGGTGCCGGGGCTTATTGCACTGGTGGTCCAGGCATCTTGAGGAAATGGGGTATAGGGCTAAGCTTACATGAATGGTCATCAGTCTGTGTAGACCTTTATGGTTTGGTGGAGTTTGTAGAAGAATAATGTCCAGAGGATAGCCCATTCACTGTCTACAGTACAATGGACATGTTAGGGAGTATGATAGGCCGCCTTAAAAAGATGCGTCTTTAGGGATCGTCTGAAGCCATGCAAGTTGTGGATAGTCCTGATTTCTTTGGGTAAAGCATTCCAGAGGTTTGGTGCAGCTCTGGAAAAGTCTTGGAGCCGGGAGTGGGAGGATCGGATTAGTGCAGATGTTAGTTGAAGGTCATTTGAGGAACGTAGAGAGCGGGTGGGGTGATAGACAGAGATGAGGGAGGAGAGGTAGGGGGGAGCTGCACTGTGAAGAGCTTTGTGGGTGAGAACAAGCAATTTGAATTTGATCCTGTAGTATACGGGCAGCCAGTGCAATGACTGGCACAGAGCAGAGGCATCTGAGTAACGATTGGCCAGATGGGTGATCCTGGCTGCTGCATTAAGGATGGACTGGAGAGGAGAAAGTCTGGTGAGGGGGAGGCCGCTTAATAGAGAGTTGCAATAGTCAAGGCGGGAATGGATTAGGGCCACGGTGAGGGTTTTTGTTGTTTCCAGGGTGAGAAAGGGGCGGACTCTAGAGATATTCTTCAGGTGTAAGCGACAGGAGCGGACGAGAGATTGCGTGTGGGAGGAGAAGGAGAGATCGGTGTCAAATATAACACCCAGACAGCGAGCTTGCTGTCTAGGCGTTATCGTGGTGCCGCACACTGAGAGAGAGATGTCCGATTTAGGGAGGTTAGTGGATGGGGGGAGCAGAAGAAGTTCAGTTTTGGAAAGGTTTAGTTTCAAATAGAGAGTGGACATGATATTGGAAACTGCAGCTAGACAGTCATTGGTGTTCTTTACTACCGCAGGGGTAAGGTCAGAGGCTGAAGTGTATAGTTGAGTGTCATCAGCATAAAGATGGTACTGGAAGCCAAATCTGCTGATGGTCTGTCCAATCAGGGCCGTGTAGAGAGAGAAGAGGAGAGGGCCAAGGACTGAACCCTGAGGGACCCCAATAGTGAGGGGAAGAGGGGGGGAAGTGGAGCCAGCAAAAGATACACTGAAAGAGCGGTCAGAAAGATAGGAGGAGAGCCAGGAGAGAGCAGTGTCCTTTATGCCAATGGAGTGCAGCATAGAGAGTAGGAGCTGATGGTCGACAGTGTCAAAAGCTGCAGAGAGATCAAGGAGAATAAGCAGAGAGTGGTCACCATTACGTTTTGCTGTCAGAAGGTCATTGGTCACTTTGATGAGGGCAGTTTCTGTGGAGTGAAGGGGGCGGAAACCAGACTGTAATGGATCTAGAAGAGAGTGAGCGGAGAGGTAACGGGTGAGGCGGGAATAGACCAGGCGCTCCAAGAGTTTAGAGATGAAGGGGAGATTGGAGACTGGTCTGTAGTTATTTGTGCAGGTTGGGTCGAGAGTGGTTTTCTTTAATAATGGAGTAATGATCGAGTGTTTGAAGGAGGAGGGGAAAATGCCAGAAGAGAGGGAGAGATTGAAGATTTTGGTTAGATGAGTGGTGACGACTGGAGAGAGGGACTGGAGCAGGTGTGAGGGAATGGGGTCGGTAGTGCATGTGGTGGGACGAGAGGAAGATAGGAGCCTGGAGACTTCTTCTTCTGTGACTGGGTCAAATGTGGAAAGTGAACCGGAGGGGATGTGAGGAAGAATGGGGGTGGCAGTGCTTGGAGGCTGAGAGCTGATTTCCTGGCGGATGTTGTCTATTTTATCCATGAAGTAGGAAGCTCAACCTTTCTGCCAGGTGTTTGATACTGCCAGTCATATATGTATGACAAACATACATTTGCTCCAGTGTGTTCTTCTCACCTGCAGTTAACACCAGTTTATGGCCTTTTTGTATTCATAACGTTTTATTGGGGATAGGTGGCAATCCTTGCCCTCTTCCTGTATTGGCAACTCTCTCATGCAAGTGGGCTAATTTCTTCAGCCTGCAACAGACTACCAAAATTGCAATGTAGGATGGAGGTTTTTACGTGGTCTTCTTTGGCCCTAAGTTTCTAAGGTAAGTTTTGATTTACCAAATACTTCAGGGACACTGTAGCTGGTCTTTATTCATGCACTCGGGACCTTTGCTACTTCCCCTGTGCACCAGTTGCTGCTGTTTGTCCTGGAGGTGACCGTTACTTGAACCTCTGTATGAATCAATCTTAGTTTAATATATTGATGGGAACCTAGCGCTACTGTATGTACCAGTACAATTAGTGAAATTACTGTACTAATAGGCCACTTTACTCACTGCAACCTTTTATTGATTTAAATTGTCACACTTTTAAAAACATTTTTTCAATAAAAAAACATTAAAAATGTTTAAAATTTCTTACATCGTTTTACATGGAGTCTAATAATAATGCATAACATCACGTTATAACCTATCGTATTCTCTTGTTATTTGATTGTAGCTTGAACGATTTTAGTGTATTCCTCCTTTATGTGTGGTTTGATTTTCACATCTACAACACATAATAATAATGCTTTAAGTGTACATTAGTTCACTGCCCTATTTTTAGGCTAGTAATTTGTTTCCACAATACCTTTATTGTTAGTGAAGTTTGTCCACTCTTTCTTGTACAGCCTTGTCTTGTGCTTCTGGGATTGTCTATATGGGATAATGAATGATGTTATTTACCTCATTATTTTATTTTTATCCTTTTCTTTTTCCTTTTGATACTACCTGTACTTTACCTTCTAATTAAATCTGGTTTATTGTTCTGTTTTTTGATTTGCCTATGTCTGTCCTTTCCTGTTTCTGTAAATGACAGGGTTTATATTGCTTAATCACTCTCCGACATTCTTTCCTATGTATTTTAATTGTTTATCCTGATTACTTTGTGTATTCAGTCCTGAGGATTGTCTTCTCACTTGCTATGTGGTCTTCTAATTCTATATCTGTGGGAACATGTGGGTTTAGCATACTGCTTCTCCTTATATCCTCCCAGTATTTCCTTTTCTCTATTTTCTGTATTTACCTATTGAACCTATCTCTGGTCACTCCACTTCCCTTGGTTTTCACTGTGTGCTGTTTCAGGTTACAATCGGTTCCTGCCTCTGTCTTCACTGTAAGGTGCAGGGGTGCCACATTCCCCCCTAGTTAAATGCAGTCCTCCGGGGCTGAAACATTTTTCCATAAACACAACATAAGTTAACAATTTACATTTGAAAATTTAACAGAGTCTCAAAATTAAAAATTAAAGAAATCGGGTAAGCAGTCCATACTGCGCTAGGCCATCTGCTGCAGGCTGTTTAAAGGGTGTTTGCCACTACCAGTCTTGTGGCTATGGTCCATTTTTGAAAGTAAGAAGGAAAAATTCAAAAAGTCCAACAGGTAATGTCTCTTAAAGTACTTTGGAGTTGTTATCCTCCGCCTGACTAGACGAGGAAAAGGGCTCTAATGTCTGTATGTTGTTGTTACAGACAATATACAGCTTTGCTACAATAGCATACCGGGGTAGTTTTGCTTCCTCTTCCTCAAAATTTAATACACGGATTGGTACTCTTCCCTTGCGTACATCCACCACCTCTCTGGCTGTCAGTAGTGTAGGTCTATGCTCTGAATATACCGGCTCTACAACTGCCTGGTATTCCTTTCCTCTGAGACCTATTGCTGCTCGACACCATATAATCATTTCACATTTCGGTGATAACACATTGGGAACCGGGTTTGTTACCCGCACACTGCCAATTTCTCCCCCAGTCAGATTTACCTGTTGCTTGTGGATAGGGCTCAGATTTCTGTTTGGATGACTCTCGTCCGCCCATAACCAGCAGTCTCAGCAATCTGTCGGAGTAAAAACAACACTTCTCCAAGGCATTTTTCAATCACATTAGTACCAATTACCATGTAGGGGTATTTCTCATCAGGATTATCTTCTAGCACACATAACCTTGGCCTTTTAACTCCACCCTTCTCAGCTTTATTGTCACTTCTCTGAACCCCACCTGATTCTGTGGTTGCCCATTAGCTGCAAGAATGACAAAGTTAGGGTCTTAGGGTCTAAGATCAGTGTCAGACCAAAATTATTTGTAAAGGATATATGGGATGGTGGTAACCTGCGACCAGGTGTCCAATAGGGACGACATGGGGATTCCTTCTAGCGTAATGTTGAGGTATGGACAGCCTCCCACGTACCGATTACGCCAGTCATATGGGCCCAGTTGTCCTATTCCTGGGGGCTGGTCTTCAGGCCCAGGAATCTCGTATTTATAGGACATCCTCTTGCGAAGAGGCCTGGTTTGTTGCATTGCAGGCAAATGGGTTGTCCTGAAGAATCCGTGTTGTCTCTGGCTCTGCGTTGGAATGGTGTGTCGGTCCCCTGGAGGGGCGACTTGTTGGTCCCCTCCACGGGCGACATGGGTCTACGTTGGAATGGTGCGTTGGTCCCCTGCACGGGTGACTTGTTCTTCCTCCTCATACATGGGACATCCTCAGGGCAATCAGCTAGTTGGATTTAGCTTGGTGGTGGTGGCCCAGGCATGGCTTGCAAGAGTTTTAGTACATAGTCCATATTTTTGGTTAGCTGCAGCACCTGGTTGCGCAAGTCATCATCAGAGTTATTTGCTACAGATTGTCTTTCCACCTTTGCAGGGTCTTTGGAAGCAGATTTAAAGTCTATGGAGAGGTGTTAACTTGCCAGGATTGGATTGCAAGCTCTGCAGGCACTGGATCCCGTAACACTGTTATAGCATGATCTTTTAAGTCATTAAAGTTCACAGTTGGATGATCCAAGACCCACATGTGTACCTGCTGGCGGTGGTTGTCTAACCTCAATCCTTCCGTAAACTGTTCTGCAAGCATTTTTATCTTCTTCCAGTACACTTGCCGGGTCTACCTGTTTTAAGTACCGGAGTGCCCCTTGTAAATGGAGGGCATAGTCTCTGATGGTATCCTGCGGTCTCTGTTTACACTGGTAGAACAGCATCCTCAATTCAGACTGTGTGCATTTTTCAAAAACAACTTTGAGTTTGTCAAACACTTTAGCAGCAGAGTCCCTGTCAGCATCACTCCAGGACTCAACCTCCAGCTCCGCTGCGCCTGTTAATTGTCCCAGCACAACGGTAGCTCGCTGCTTTTCTGTCATAGCATACATGTCCAGCACTACACACATCTTTTGTTTGAAGACTGCTAGGGTACCAGGTTTACCTTCATATGTTGGCAACCATTTTGCGCCCAGTATGTACGGCAAGGCTATCGGTATTATCAGGGCCACTGTACCGGGTGCTGCATTTCGGGCATCCCCTCTGCCCGGGACCTGTGCGTTGTCCGAGTCACTCATGATGGGGCCCCCCTAGCTAATTGCTGCCTTTGAGGTAAAACAAACCTTTCCGGTCTTCGTCGGCTCTGCAGGGGGAGTCGAGCACTGATCTCCGGCAGAGTGAAGGGGTGGGGCTTATCTTCCCGCTCTTTTCCGCGAACGCTGTGACGCAGTACAATTTCTGTGGTGAAGTAATGGCGGCCCGATTTTAGAGTTCACAAACAGTTAATAAAGTTCAGTACTAGGCACACAGTATCCAGTTTTACCGGGCACGGGATCCTGTTCGTGACGCCAGGTTGAGGAGGTTGACAGGGAAGGGGGTACTCGGATACCGGAGCTGATGGCGACTTGGATGGGGAATCACGGCTGGTCGGTCCCTGGTCCCGTGCCCTGGACCCTCAATGGCGGAGATGGTGTGGGATGATGGTGGTGAAGGGGATTGGTTACGTGACGCCACCTGTGGTACCTGGTAAAGTGTATACCAGTGCTGCGGCCGGCCGCTGAGGTGATGAAGGTGCAGCTCAGTGTAGTACAGCTCCTCACAGGTGGAGCTTTACCTCAGGGCAGCGGGGAAGGGTGAGGGGAGTCGTAGTAGCGTCTCTGCAGTTAACGCTGTGGATGGCGGAAGTTAAACAGGCACACGCACACACAGTAGTCTTTGTTTCAGTACCTTTTACTGATGACGGGTAACAGGTACAGTCCAGAGGCGTAACCAGGTCCCCGGTGCAATTTGGGACTTTCACCTTAGAGAGTTGTGAGGCCTCCTCTCTCACTGTTTACGGTGGTTTTGGGATAAGTCCTGCCTGTAACTGAACTCACTGCTCCTTCTCCCTCTCAGGGCTTTACTCTATCACTGTTCCTCCTTTGGCCCCTGGTCCTGTGTTTGGTTAGTTTTGAGTGTCTCATTTTAGTTACCTCAGGGGGATTTGGTCCTCCTAGTCCTTCCAGGCTTTTACTGCTGCAATGGATGCTTTGCAGTGACAGACTCCGGTGTCCCAGTGTACTAAAGGGAAACCTGGTCTGTTCCCTTCTTCAATTCCCTGCTTCCTCCACTGGCCTTCGACCCTCTCCCTAGGGTGCAGCACAACTGGTCAGTGTCCCCTGGTCCTGGGCCTGGATCGTTCCCAACAAACCAGCTCCTCACTCCTGCTCTCTTCACTGCCTGACTGGAACTAATTGCAACTAACTGGACTAACTGACTCCTCCGCTCAGGCCTGGATCTTTTAAAGAGGATCTTGCTTAAGGCAGCCAGTAGAGCTCCCCCTTCAGGTCTGGGTTGGAAGGTGTTGTGTGCTGTGTGTACCAAGGTGTAAATCCCTCCTTGCATCGGTGGATCCTGTGGCAATCCCCTGCAGGGGTGCCACACAGGTAAATAAAACACAACACACAGTCTTTAACTCTGGAGAGGTTTTCTGGCAGTTCTTTAAAAACACAGTCTTTTCAGGCCTGTCTGGCCTGGGTAGTTGATGGAAATTAGGATGCCGCACTTAGGACGTTCAGTGGAATGCCTGCTGTTCCTTTCAGGTCCCTTCCTGCACTCTCCACCTGTCTCCCTCAGCGCTCCCTCGCACAGAGTCTGAAGCCAGCTCCCACGGATCTCTCTCTCTGAGCGACTCCTCTCCAAGTCACCGGGACCCTACATGGTGCATTTTCCTAGGTGCGCCGGATGTCGGCCACAACTTCCTAAAGAAACTCGGGCCTCCAGTTTGGCGGGTCGGGGGTGAACACCCGTACCACTCTAGGAGCCGGTCTTCCATTCCGGGACTGAACCCTTCCGGTCGGTAGTTGTACCGCAATGCCTGATGCCCCAAGGGTCCCTTTCTGTCCTGACGGCTCCTCCACCATCTTCTACTCCTTGCTCCCCATCGGAGCTCTTCCACTCACTAATTTGCTCACTCTCCTCCCACCCACACACTTTTCTACCCTGTCACTTCTCTCATGGGACTGGGTCCTCCCTACAGCGAGTCCACCCACGGTCCCCTACCTAGGGTGTGTGTGGATGTGTGTCATGAGGGTCCCAATTCCTCAGCAACAGGAATACTACACACTCTTCTATGGGTTCAATACCCCTCTGTGGCATCCCAACCAGTGGGGCGCCACACTTGCATAGACTGAATGTTTGTCTAGGAGGGGGTGTATTCTCACTAATGTGATATATTGATTGTGTGGATGAGCATTGAGTTCAGATTTGAACAGGGTCTGTTTTATGGACCCATCACACACACACAAATGCACCCTGCGATTGTGATGCTGCAACGTTACAAACCCGAGGCTCCAGCATCGCAAGCGTAGCGGTTACATTGCACTTTATTCATTGCTGGGAGAGCGATGGGGCCCTTACTGTAGTATATAAGCTCTTTTTGTTGTGAAACTGGTTATAGATTTTTTCCTCTTTTATTATTTATTTATATAGTTCATTTTTTTATTTCATAGTGTTGACTCTATCCCGTGCAAGTTGTGACTGTGCATAATTTCCAAATTTGGATAAAAATGTTTCAAAAACATCTGTTGTCTGACGCTAGATTGGAAGAGCTTGTCAACGAATCTGATTCAGAAGATGATATCCCACAGGAACATGTGTCCGAAGAGGAGGATCACATGAGTAATGGGGAAAGCAATGCTGAAAATTCTGACTCTGAAGTGGAATATGAAGAGGAACATGATACTCAGACAACTACTCGGATGCAAGCAATCCATTCTAAAAACAAGAAGGGTTATTTTGAACTTGCAGCCTAGTAGATTATAGATTCTGGTAGATTGTCCTCTGAAAATATCATGAAAGCTACTCCTGGTCTTACTAGGTATGCTATATCAAGAATATCTGATATAGGATCAGCATTCGCATTGTTCCTAAATATGACTATCCTAACTATTATAATACAAATGACAAATATTAAGGGAACCCGAGTTTATGGTGATAAATGGAAAAAATTAGATGTGACAGCTCTAAAGGTCACACGCTTCAATATCGTTCACGATATCAATGGAACGTGACCATTTTGGTGGTGTTGCAACGATGTTGTGAACAACATCGTTGCATGTGACACCTGTCAACGATCAATCATTGATTGCAGATTTGTGAACATGTTCACAAATCTATCGATGGTCGCCCGCTGGACACGCAGCATCGCTGCGTGTGACAGCAGGAGACCAGTGATCAGCGAGCTCCCAGCGCCTCACAGCAAGCGCTGGGAGCTGGTATCCAAGGTAAACTGCGGGTAACTAAGTGCCGCACTTAGTTACCCGCTGTTTACCTTGGATACCAGCTTGCTCGCTGGTCCGGATCGCTGGTTAGTCTGCCTGTGTGACAGCTCACCAGCGATCTGAACGATGTTGTTAGCGATCGCGTGTGCATGTGATCGCTAACAACATCGTTCATTAAATTGAAGCTTGTGACGTGGCCTTAAATGCTTATATTGGTTACTTCTTTTAGCAGGAGCATACAATTCTTATGGTGAGTCAACTAAAAGTTTGTGGAATTCTGAAACCGTTCACCACATATTTAGAGCTACAATGTCTCTTGAAAGGTTTCATGAGATTTCTACAGTACTGAGGTTTGATGATAAAAAAGATCGAAATGAAAGAAGAGCTAAAGATAAACTAACCCCTATTAGAAATGTTTGGAATAAATGGGTAGAGATTCTACCAAACTTATATCATATTGGGGAAGCTGGAACAGTCGATGAACAGTTGGTGGCATTCCGAGGTAGGTGCCTATTCAGACAATACATACTGAGTAAGCCAGCAAAGTACGGCATCAAGATATGGACACTTTGTGACAGCAAAAGTTCATATGTTGTAAATGCTCAAGTGTATACAGGAAGAAACCCTGGAGAAAGATCTGAAAAAAATCAAGGTATGCGTGTTGATTTGACTCATGGACTAAAAGGACAAAATGTCACATGTGACAACTTTTTCACATCCTACCAACTGGGCCAGATGTTATGAAAAAAACAACTTACCATGCTGGGTACTATAAGGAAAAACAAGCCAGAACTGCCACAGGGTATACTTAGTAAAAGAGGTGTGTATAGTTCTATTTTTTACTTTACTGGAGATACAACAGTTTTGTCTTACGTTCCCCAAAAAAATAAACATGTACTGTATATACTCGTGTATAAGCCGACCCGTGTATAAGCCGACCCCCCTACTTTTGCCCCCAAAACCTGGGAAAACCTATTGACTCGTGTATAAGCTGAGGGTGGACCCCAGCACAGGTATACAGCCCCCAGCAGTGTGGTATACAGCAGCCTCAACAGTTGTAGTATACAGCTGCCTCCCCAGTGGTAGTATACAGCAGCCTCCCATGTGGTAGTATATAGCAGCCTCCCCATTGGTATATACAGGCCTCAGCTGTATATACAGCAGCCCCAGTGGCATATACAGGCCCCAGCAGTATATACAGCAGCCCCAGTGGTATATAGCAGCCTCCCCAGTGGTATATACAGGCCCCAGCAGTATTACAGCAGCCTCCCCAGTGGTATATACAGGCCACAGCAGTATATACAGCAGCCCCAGTGGTATACAGCAGCCTCCCCAGTGGTACATACAGGCCCCAGCAGTATTACAGCAGCCTCCCAGTGGTATATACAGGCCCCAGCAGTATATACAGCAGCCCCAGTGGTATACAGCAGCCCCAGTGGTATACAGCAGCCCCAGTGGTGTGGTATACAGCAGCCCCAGTGGTATATAGCAGCCCCAGTGGTATATAGCAACCCCAGTGGTATATAGCAACCCCAGTGGTATACAGCAGCCCCAGTGGTGTGGTATACAGCATCCCCAGTGGTATATAGCAGCCCCAGTGGTATATAGCAGCCCCAGTGGTATATAGCAACCCCAGTGGTGTGGTATACAGCAGCCCCAGTGGTATATAGCAGCCCCAGTGGTATATAGCAGCCCCAGTGGTGTGGTATAAAGCAGCCCCAGTGGTATATAGCAGCCCCAGTGGTATTTAGCAGCCCCAGTGGTATACAGCAGCTCCAGTGGTATATAGCAGCCCCAGTGGTATATAGCAGCCCCAGTGGTATATAGCAGCCCCAATGGTATACACCAGCCCCAGTAGTGTGGTATATAGCAGCCCCAGTGGTATACAGCAACCCCAGTGGTGTGGTATACAGCAGCCCCAGTGGTATATAGCAGCTCCAGTGGTATATAGCAGCCCCAGTGGTGTGGTATATAGCAGCCCCAGTGGTATATAGCAGCCTCAGTGGTATTTAGCAGCCCCAGTGGTATACGACAGCTCCAGTGGTATATAGCAGCCCCAGTGGTATATAGCAGCCCCAGTGGTATATAGCAGCCCCAGTGGTATACACCAGCCCCAGTGGTGTGGTATATAGCAGCCCCAGTGGTATACAGCAGCCCCAGTGGTGTGGTATACAGCAACCCCAGTGGTATATAGCAGCCCCAGTGGTATACAGGCCCCCAAATGCTGGCACTGGCCCCCCTCCGTTGTAATTCCCCCCCCCCTGCTGCTTAACTTACCATCCCTGGTCTTCTGCACCGCACCGGTCTTCTGTGCTCCGTCCTCCATGCTCCCGTCCTCGCTGCATCCGGGGTTCCCGGCCATTGCAGTAACGATGACGTCATCATTACTGCGACGGCCGGGGACCCCGGATGCAGCCAAGGACGGGAGCATGGAGGACGGAGCACAGAAGACCGGCGTGGTGCAGAAGACCAGTGATGGTGAGTTAAGCAGCAGGGAGGGGGCCTTACAACAGAGGGGGGCCAGTGCCAGCATTTGGGGGCCATATATTTAGATATGCACTGCTTCCCCCTGCCGCTGATTGACAGGGGGAAGCAGTGCATATATAATGAGCGGCCCCACGTGATGGGGCGCTCATACAGCAGCCTCCCCCCGCCTCCTCCAGCCTCCCCAGCCCCGGACACAGCCCCCACCACCGTATTGACTCGTGTATAAGCCGAGGGGTGGACTTTTCAGCCCAATTTTTGGGCTGAAAAACTCGGCTTATACACGAGTATATACAGTAATTCTAATGAGCACAATGCACCATGACAATGCAATAAGTAATCGAGAAGACAGAAAGCCGGACATGATATTAGATTATAATGGCACAAAATTGGTAGTTGATGCACTAGATCAAACAATATCAACATACACATGCAAACACAAAACTAATCGTTGGCCAATGGTAATATTCTACAACATTCTGGATGTTTCGGCATACAACACATTTGTTTTATGAAGAGAAATCAGCCACAATTGCAATGGAAATAAGTGTTATAAAAGAATTTTTATTGCAGAATTAAGAAAATCCCTAGTTAGGTCGTATCGGCCTAGGGCAACTCATTGAGTCCCATGGCCTCCAATATCACCTCTACGCCGACGACACCCAAATCTACCTGTCTGGTCCTGACATCACCTCCCTTCTATCCAAAATTCCACACTGCCTGTCCGCCATCTCATCCTTCTTCTCTGCTCGCTTCCTTAAGCTGAACATGGACAAAACTGAGTTCATTGTCTTCCCCCAAGATGCTCCCCCTCACTACCTGACCTATCCATCGTCGTCAACGAATGCTCTCTCTCTCCAGTCCCCCATGCCAAGTGCCTCGGGGTTATCCTTGACTCTTCCCTCTCCTTCAAGCCCCACATCCAGGCCCTCGCCACCTCCTGCCGACTCCAGCTCAAAAACATCTATAGGATTCGCGCTTTCCTTGACCACGACACTGCTAAAACCCTTATTCACGCTCTCATCATCTCCCGCCTCGATTACTGCAACCTCCTGCTCACCGGCCTCCCCAATACCTCCCTTGCACCTCTCCAAACTATCTTGAACTCCGCTGCCCGCCTAATCCATCTGTCTCCCCGCTACTCCCCTGTCTCCCCCTCTGCCAAGCCCTTCACTGGCTCCCTACTTCCCAGAGATCCCGGTTTAAAACATTGACCATGACATACAAAGCCATTCACAACCTGTCCCCTCCATACATCTCTGACATGGTCTCCCGATACCTACCCTCACGCAACCTGCGATCCTCCCAAGAGCTCCTCCTCTACTCCCCCCTCATCTCCTCTTCGCACAACCGCATACAGGATTTCTCCCGTGCTTCACCCAGACTCTGGAACTCACTGCCACAACACATCAGACATTCTCCTACCCTGGGAACCTTCAAAAGAAGCCTGAAGACCCACCTGTTCCGCCAAGCCTACCACCTGCAATAAGACCCGGTCCACCACACCGCCTCACGACTGGAACTTCCCCCTCCAACTGTATCCCCACCCACCCCTCGTAGAGTGTGAGCCTTCGTGGACAGGATTTCTCCCCTCTTGTTTCTGTACAACCGAATTGTCAACATTTATTGTTACTTGTATTGTTACTATGTTACTTGTCCTAGTCTGCCCTTTTTAGCATGTAAAGCGCCATGGAATATAATGGTGCTATATAAATAAATAATAATAATAATAAAAGTATATCGAAGCCAGAAAAGTGATGCCCTGATGTGAAGGAGCAGCTGCCATTGTGAAGAGTGTCCAGCAGCATGCTCAAGAAAGAGACTCCACAGCCTCCACCAGCGCAACTACCAGCCAACAAAGGAAGAGATGGAGCTTCTGTCCATCATCTTGTGACAATAAAACAAATCTGACATGTGCTGGGGGTGCAAAATATCTATGTAAAAGACATGTTTTATTATTGTGTTCAATGTAAAAATGCATGAACCTGTTCACCCTATTTAGTAACATTGTAACATAGTTTTTAAGGTTGAAGGAAGACTTTAAGTCCATCTAGTTCAACCCATAGCCTAACATGTTGATCCAGAGGAAGGCAAAAAAAAACCCATGTGGCAACACTAAGCTCCACATTGAGGGAAAAAATTCCTTCCTGACTCCAGATACGGCAATCAGACTAGTTCCCTGGATCAACGCCCTATCAAAGAATCTAGTATGTATAACCGGTAATATTATAGTTTTCAAGAAAGGCATCCAGGCCCTTCTTAAATGTTAGTAGTGTATAGTCTCACTGCTCTTACAGTAAAGAATCCGCGTCTGTGATTATGATTAAACCTTCTTTCCTCCAGACGTAGAGGATGCCCCCTTGTCCCAGTCTCAGGCCTAAGAGTAAAAAGATCATTAAAAAGGTCTCTGTACTGTCCCCTCATATATTTATACATTATTATAAGATCACCCCTAAGCCTTCGTTTTTCCAAGCTAAATAACCCCAAGTTTAATAACCTGTCTTGGTATTGCAGACCGCTCACTCCTCTAATAACCTTGGTCGCTCTTCTCTGGACCCGCTCTAGTTCAGCTATGTCTTTCTTATACACCGGAGACCAGAATTGTACACAGTATTCTAAGTGTGGTCGCACTAGTGACTTGTATAGAGGTAAAATTAGTTTCTCCTCATGAGCATCTATGCCTCTTTTAAGGCATCCCATTATTTTATTTGCCTTTGCAGCAGCTGCCTGACACAGGCCACTAAATGTGAGTTTGTCATCTACCCATACACCCAGGTCTTTTTCAATGATAGTTTTGCCCAGTGTTTTACAATTAAGCACATAATTATACCTTTTGTTTCCTCTGCCCAAGTGCATGACTTTACATTTATCCCCATTAAAGCTCATTTGCCATTTATCAGCCCAAGCCTCTAGTTTACATAAATCCTCCTGTAATATAAAATTGTCCTCCTCTGTATTGATTACCCTGCAGAGTTTAGTGTCATCTGCAAATATTGAGATTCTACTCTGTATGCCCCCTACAAGGTCATTAATAAATATATTAAAAAGAAGCGGGCCCAACACTGACCCCTGTGGTACCCCACTGTTAACTGTGACCCATTCTGAGTGTGTTCCATTAATGACCACCCTTTGTTTCCTATCACTAAGTCAGTTCTTAACCCACTTACACATATTTTCCCCTATCCCCATTGCTCTCGTTTTATGTATCAACATTTTGTGTGGCACCGTATCAAAAGCTTTTGAAAAGTCCATATACACCACATCCACTGCATTTCTTTGGTCCAGTTCAGAACTTCTTCATAGAAGCTTATCAGATTAGTTTGACAGGAACGGTCCCTCGTAAAACCATGTTGACATTGGGTCATGAGGTTATTTTTCTTCAGATACTCCAGTATAGCATCTCTTAGAAAACCCTCTAGGATTTTACCCACAGTAGAGGTTAAGCTTACTGGCCTATAATTTCCAAGTTCAGTTTTTGTCCCCTTTTTGAATATTGACACCACATTTGCTATACGCCAGTTCTGTGGTGCAGACCATGTTATTATGGAATCTTTAAATATTAAAAATAATGGTCTATTTATGACAGTACTTAATTCCTGCAGCACTCTAGGGTGTATCCCATCCGTGCCCGGGGATTTGTCAATTTTAGTGATTGTTAGACAATGCCGTACTTCCTGCTGGATTAAGTAAGTGACATTTAATTGAGAATTTTTGTTATCACTGATCATATTGTCTGTCATGGGATTTTCTTGTGTAAATACTGTTGAAAAAAAGTCATTTAGCATATTGGCTTTTTCCTCATCCTCATCCACCATTTCACCCAGACTATTTTTAAAGGGGCCAACACAATCATTTTTTAGTTTCTTACTATTTATGTACAGTAGTTAAAAAATATTTTGGGATTATTTTTACTTTCTCTGGCAATGAGTCTCTCTGTCTCAATCTTTGCTTCCTTGATTTGCTTTTTACAGATGTTATTTAATTTTCTGTATTTATTTAATGCCTCATCACTACCTACTTGCTTTAATTCCCTAAATGCTTTCTTTTTGTCACTTATTGCGCCCCTTACAGCCTTATTTAGCCATAGTGGTTTCCTCCTATTTCTAGCATGCTTATTTCCATAGGGTATATATTGTGCACAGGTCCTATTCAGGATGCTAATAAACGTCTCTCATTTGCTTTGTGTACTTTTATGTCTCAGGACATCGTCCTAGTTTATTGCACTAAGATCATCTCTCAACCGTTGGAAATTTGCCTTCCTGAAGTTTTTAGAAATTTAAAAAAAAAACTTGAAGTTTTCATTATTTTTCATTTGTTGTTTTATAAAATATGTTAACACTAGGGATGGGCGAATCTACTCGCTAGGACTCGTTACTCGGCGAGTAGTAAGGGACTCGCAGGACTCGGTACTCTGCGAGTTTCCCAGCGTTTACTCGCACGAGTCCAATGCAAATCAATGGCAAACACTGACAAAACTAAGATTGCCATTGTCTTGCATTAGACTCGGCTACTGTGCCAGTGATAGCAGGGAAACTCGCAAAGTAACTGCTGTTACATTGCGAGCCGAGTCCAGCTGTCTTCTCTGTGCTGGCTGCCGCAGCTCCAGGGTCCTAGAGCCCGCCTGCTCACAGAGATGATGTAGCAGTGCTGAGATTGTTCTCAGTCTGCTCATTCCCTGTGCATAGACATCTATATCTATGCACAGGGGATGTAGCAGAGAGGACATCGCGTTTTGGACTGCATCGGACGGAAGAGGATTTTTTTAATTAAATATGGAGTCCCTAATGGCTTTTTTTTTTTTATTTCTAATAAAAAATTTTCTCTGTGTTGTGTTTTTTTTAAAACAATTTAATAGAAATTCATGGCGGTCATGTCTAATATTGGCGTGACCGCCATAAATTTCGGGCTTAGGGCCAGCTGATAATACAAAGCTGGCCCTAACCTCTTTATTACCCAGCATGCCACCGCCACCAGGGCCGCTGGAAGAGCGGGGTTCAGCGCCAGAGGATGGCGCTTCAGTGAACGCGCCATCTTCTGGGGCGGCTGCGGGCTGCAATTTGCAGCGGGGGGTGCCCAGAAAGCTTGGGCATCCCTGCGCTGCGGATTCCAGCCCCCAGCTGCTTAGCTGTACCTGGCTAGACATAGAAATTGCGCGGAGCCCCACGCAATTTTATTATTTCATGAAATTCATGAAATAATTTTAAAAAAGGGCTCCCCTATATTCTTGTGTCCGGCCAGGTACAAATAGGCACCTGGGGGTTGGGGGCAGCCCGTCGCTGCCTGCTGGATCCGGCTGGTTCCAGAAATACGGCGAAGCCCACGTGAAGTTTTTTTCTGACAAATCCATAAAACAATGTAAATAAAAGGGACTGCATCTTTATTAACCCCTGGACCATGGGCGAGGTGTTAATAAAGATGCAGTCCCTTTTTTAGGATTGTTTTATTGATTTTTCAGAAAAAAAATGACGTGGGCTTCGCCGTATTTCTGGAAGCAGCCGGATCCGGCTAAAAAAAACACAACACAGAGAGAAAATTTTTATTAGAAATAAAAAAAAAAAGCCATTAGGGACTCCATCTTTAATTAAAAAAATCCTCTTCCGTCCGACGCAGTCCAAAACGCGATGTCCTCTCTGCTCATCCCTGTGCATAGATATAGATGTCTATGCACAGGGAATGAGCAGACTGAGAACAATCTCAGCTATGCTACATCAGGCAGCAGGCGGGCTCTAGGACCCTGGAGCTGCGGCAGCCAGCACACAGAGCAGACAGGACTCTTATATGTGCGAGTTTCCCAGCGATTACTTGCAAAGTAAACGAGTTCAATGCAAATCAATGGCAAAACTAGGATTGCTTCAGGCTGAAGCTTCCGAGACACGTCTGTGATTTGTAAATCGCACACTACTCGCTATTACTCGCTTCCCCATTCATTAACATTGGACTCGCTAGACTCGCAACGAGTAGCGAGTCCCGGGCTCAGACTCGCTAGAGTCAAGCGATTCCGAGTAATTTAGGATTTGCCAATCACTAGTTAACACAAAGTTATATTTAGCTAGATTTCATGTTAGAGTAATAGAAATCTAAAGCATGTTTGTTATTTGTGTGCAGAATGCTATAAAGCGAACAGAATTGCAAATAGCCTGTGTAAGCTTTTTCTGAAAAAAATAAATAAAAATTAATTTTTAATTTCATTTTTCATTTGTTTATGATCAGCCATGTTCACATACAGTTTAATAATGAAATAGGTGTTCAAATAAATCACTTACAGTAGCTAAAATCAACATTTTTTTTTTATAGGTCGGGTCATATTGACCCAAAAGAGTACAAGTGTATAGTAAATGCTATCAGAACAGCAGGGTTAATACTATGCAGGCCTCCGTTCTAATCTTTGGGTAACATATATTTTCTATTTATTTCTCCACCCCACTTTTTTCGGTGTGCCCTTTTAAGTCTTACTATTTGTGTAAGGGCAGAGACACACTATGCAAGATGCATGTGAGATACTCGCATGAGTCTCGCATTACTCACCTAGCACAACTTCCCCCTCTCTGGATGAGAGCACGTCAGCTGACTAGAAATACATGCTGTTGACCTGCTCCCATCCAGAGAGCTGGCGGCCGTGCCGGGTGAGTCATGCGAGTAATCTCACATGCATCTCGCATAGTGTGTCTCTGCCCTACGTCACACTTACAAGATTGTTTTGCGAGTGTTAGGGTACCGTTACATGTCGCAAAATTGCATGCAATTTCCCTTGCAATGTGCTGATTGCAGTGAAATCATGGACACATTGTTCCATTTGTACACAGCAACAAAGTAGAACAATGTGTCCATGATTTCACTGCAACCAGCAAATTGCAAGTGAAATTGCATGCAATGTTGCGACGTGTAACGGTACCCTTACACTTGTTTAAAGTGGAAACGACCTATAGTATTTACTTAATTTTTTGTTATATGGTTACTGATGGTAGGCAACCAATTCCCTTAAAAATAGGGTTGTCCTTTGAATAGTTGTAGCTAGTGATGAGCGAGTGTAATCGTTACTATTCGTTACACGCACGGATAGTACGATATTGGCGATACTCGTTACTCGGCGAGAATCGCTGGTGCTCGTTAGTGATGTGTCCATTGTTATCGATCTGACACATATTGCCGATTTCCTTTAGTAAACAATGGGAGCCAGCACCTCAGTGAGAGCAGATTGAATTTTAGGGTCTCTCTGGGGGGCACAGCTAGGTGTTGTATGCAATGCAAACTCAAAAAAGCCCACCCTTCCGCCCTGTCCCGAAAATGCTTGTTTTATGGCCAGATGTGTGTGGGCGGAGCCTATCACTAATTGACTAGCATTGGACTTACTATTTGGACGAGTATACGGTATTACAAAGTATAGTGATTACAGATATTTCCCCACTCACTCATCACTAGTTATAGCCTCTAAATTATCCCTATACAAAGAAATCCTTCAGATAACTTTTTCTCCCAATGCAAGTTATTTAAAGGGGAAGTACTTATTTTCATATAAATTATATAAATTAATTATTGCGTGAAATTAATTTATTTTTTGTCTGTTATTTCTTGTTACCCATAGTTATACATTTTAAGCCTCATGAATAATACCAGTTTATATTATACATATATATATAATATATCAGGGACCCTTTTGTTCTTTCTCTACATGTGGTTTTTAATATTGTGTTATGTATTTGTAGACAAGTTCCAATAAATGTTATACTTTCTAACATATGGTCTTTCATTCTTGTATATCCGGAGTTTGCTTGTAATGATGCATACTAATTCTTGGATTGAGATTTTTTGGTTAATTACCCCAGCTGAGGGCATCATAATGTAGGAGCTCAGACCCTGATGCCAGCGATATACTGTTTAAAAAAAGCCATAAAAAATAGCAAAGTGCAGTGAGTATAATCATGTGAATGGGGTTTACAGAAATCCTTGTACTTTCTTCAGATGAATGGAACTGATTTTTAGTCTCTTCATCACCGGAGGAAACTACTCCAGTGCTAAGACTGATGAGACTCGTAGAAAAACAATTGTCCCCTTCCCTCCCATGTTGGAAAAAACACACACAAATAACTTTTATCAGAAAAACTTTATTGGAGAAACTTCTAAATACAACTCTCATCTTTTATCTTGTGGGATGGAGGACGGTCACAGCTGAGATAGATAAGCAATAACGAGGCAATAATTGGCCTAAACAAAACCATCATCGCGAAGCGTTATGCCACCAGACTCCCGGCGCATGTCAGCATTTGCGAAACACCACCATCTGTAAACATTGGCCATCTGTATCTTAACATAAAATATCAAATGTTAATCTTAATAACCAGTCCGGGTGAATGGGAGTGCAGTGACATATAGAATATTGTCAGTATAGAGTCTAATACATGGTTGCAAGGAAACACAGGAGACATAGGCTTATTTAGAAAGTTCTTGTATTACTTCATACAAGTGATTGCACAACCAGGAGTAGGGAGAAACACAGTTGAAGATGCAGAGGCTGAAAACACGACAAGCTGAAATAAATCCTAAAGTCCAGCATAAGGCTCTAGAATTAGGTTTAAAGTCTCTCTTACTTCCCTTGTAAATGTCTGTGTCAAAGCAGGAGGGTTCCTGTGTACATAAGGGGTTCAGGGATCCAAGTAGAGGACAGCTGTAATACAATGTCCCAAAAGGCTTCAGGAGGCCAGACTACTTATAGGCTGGGAGGCAGCATTCAGAAGCACTGATTGAATAGCTGAGGCTGCTTAAATGGGGGGGAGGCAAGGACTGTGCTGGAACAGAGAGGCTGAGGACTCCATACTTATTGAGGGTATGGTGAATGCAGCAAGACAGGAAGCAAGATGGCCGATGGAAAAAACTAGATTCCAAACAAAAATGACAGCAGATATGGCAAAAAAGTCTAAGGCTGACTTCACACCACAGCAAGATCAGGTCCGGGACTGTCCAGTGTGAACCGAACAGCCCCAGAACCGATTTTGAAACTGAACCAGAGGGCAAATATGCCGGATTCCTCATATCGTAGCCGCAGCTGCTGAAATTTCAAGATCGCGGTTAGCAGGGAGCCGGTACGATCAGGCGCCATACACCCCCATGTTAGGGGGCACCAGATCACGCCTTGAGGATCCAATTTTGTCCGATTTTTCCCCGGACACAAAAACGCTGCAAGCAATGTTTTTGTGTCTGGGAGAAAAATCCGAATTGTCCCGGATCCTCATGGTCAGATGGAAACCGGAGGGCAAATAGCTGCCATCCGGCTCCATCCGGCCCCATAGGTCTGCATTACTGGTGTAAACCTGACAGCCCCGGACCTGATCTTGCCGTGGTGTGAAACCGGCCTAAGAACCTCACACCGGATCTCATGAAAGGGAGAGACCGGACCACTAAGGGAAATGGATTTAAATAGAGGGGTAGACATGAAGCAAGCACCCTATTGGCTACAGGACCACAGGGGGAGGAGGATGGGAAGTGATCTGGCATAGGAAGGAAGGTGAACGTAACCCCTTAATCACCAGAGCTCACCAGTCAGGGGCACACAGCTATATGCTACAATGCCCCATAAATATGGCAAAGCCCTGATATGGATCAGAAACTTGTACAGATAAAATCAACTCGAGCAATGCCCTGTCTGTTCGCAATATATTCTTCTGTTTATTCTGTTATCAAATTATTTGCCCTAAACAATATCATCCATGAGCAAATTGTGTCTTATTTTAATACAAACATGTATTTGTTATGCTTTTTTTTTTACCTTGTGAAATCATTTTAAAATCAAAAGGTAAAGAATTTTTATATTGGTAGAAATAACCACAGCCGGAATATTTTTTAGTGAGTCTGCTTTTCCGACTTTGTTGCATGGAGCGAGCACACAACAATCTCTCCTGGGAGCTGGTTCATGCAAAGCGTTATCCTGCTGAGAGAGTGGAAATATACCCATTAGGCATTCCTCCTGCAGACACCAGTGGAACCTGAGCAGAATTTTTAAATATATCTCCTGATTTTTCCACTTCTTCATCCCCATCATTTTACTTCCACAAGATTAAAAGCAGTTTTTTTCTCCTCTTTAGTGCCATTCAATTTCTTTCTACAAGTAAAAGAATTTATTATAGAAAGCTTTTTTTTAGTAAGAACAAAAATTGAAGATGAATGTTTTCTATGCAAACATTACATGAGCAAATATCTAAAAAAATTACATTAGTCCATGCTGTGTAATATGAGGATGATATTCAGCATAAATGAATAAAGTTAATGATAAAAGTAACAATAGCTATTGGTGTATTGTAGAAGTGTATAACAGAGAGCAGCACAGAGAGAAGGGGAGAGAGAACGGAGGAGAGAGAGAGAGAGAAGGGGAGAGAGTTAAGGGAGGAGAGAGAGAGAGAGAGAGAGAGAGAAGGAGAGGAGATAGAGAGAAAAGGGGAGAGAGAAGAGGAGAGAGAGGGATAGATGGAGGGAGAGAGAGAAGAGGGGAGGGAGAGAGAGAGAGAGAAGTGGATAGAGAGAGAAGAGGGGAGGGTGAGAGAGAGGGAGGGGAAGAAGACGGGAGAGAGAGAGAGAAATGACGCGCCCTCACCCAGGGCTGTGGGGTACTCGGCTCTCGGGACTCTCTCTCTCTCAGTCCGGGAAGTCACGGGTGGCCATCCCGAGGCCGTGGCCCTGAGGGTCAGCTGAAAATGGGGAATATTTACAGGGGACCATTTACAAGTTGTCTTGTCGTGACGCCACCTTCTGAGTCTGGTTATGCTCACCAGCGCCGCTCCAGTCCTCCGGTGATCGGTGGTATGGCGGCTTAGATGGAATCGTCCCCACAGGCAGGACAGGACCACCGGGGCAGGAATGGCGTAATAAAACAGTTTATATTTGAAAGGATGCAGCAGAGTCAAAGCTTCACTTCACCGGGTAACTTTACTTGAACTCTTTCTTTCAGCTTACAGTTCAACAGTTCATTAGATGGTATGCTGGCGAATGCTCCAGGCTGCAATTGGGATTCTGGCTTGAGAAGGAACCCTCCTTTATGTTCCTTTCTTTTCCTTCTATTCTGTTCCCAGTGTGAAGCCTAATCTCTTGTAGATGATCTGGCCTCCTGCTGCTTGTTCTGTCTCCTCTCCCTTTTGTACCTGTCGGGTTAACTTTCTAGTGAATGTCGCAGCTGCCACTGCGCTTCTGGCTTCCCTCTTGTGGGATCTTTGGGAGTCAGGGCCGTATTTATAATATCCCTGTTTAGCGAATTTTCTGTGAGACTTGGAGTACTCACAGGTGCGGGCTCCGGTACCCGAGTTTCTTCCAATGGGGCAAACTCTATCTGTTACTCACTTCCCCACTCAAGTTAACTCTGCAATCCTTAGTTTCCTTGCTTTCTTTTCTCTTGTTTGGGATCTGTGCTCTTTCAGGGCCTCTCAGCCGAGATGGCCCTCTCGGTTCCCTGCAGGCTGACTGCCTGCTCCTTCCACCTCCTCCTCACTCGCTGACCGTCTACTCACTACTCCCTGCCTGAGCTCTCCGGTTCCCTCTAGAAGTCGCTAACACCCTCCCTGTGTTCCTCCCACCACTATCCCTAGTGTGTGAGTGCAGCTCTAGGGCTCCATCTTGTGACCATTGTCCCAATTGCTGTGGAGTACTACACCGCTTTTCTGGGTGCAGTACCCCTTTTGTGGCACATACGTAGTGGGGCGTCACAGAAACTGTTGCTACTTGTTTGGTGGAATCTTCCTTGTATTTTTATCTCCTGCTTGTACTTGTTTTCTTCCTTTGCATTTATTATATTCTCCATTTGTGTATGTGTTGTGAGCTTAAGTTTTGGTTCTTCCTTGTCTTTCATTACCTGTGGGTTCCTCTATGTCCCATCTCCGGGGGGAGGGAGAGTGAGAAGCAGTTCAGGGCAGTACAGGAGCAGGGCTGGGGTGGAAACTCAGGCCTCTCCACCACCAGTAGTACCCCTGAGTTAGGCATAGTTCAGAGCTCCCCAGCTTGAAAGTCAGCCGTCCCAGTTCCTCTTTTCCCATTGCAATTGTGACACCATCACAGAATTGTTACTGCTCAGCAGAATAAAATGTCTTTTACTTTTAATTTCTCCTATATGTAGCGGAAATATTATCTTGTAAAGAATAGGTTAGAATTTAGTATAAATCCAAGGGGGCATTAACAGAGATTTCTCTCAGGGGGTTCGTACTTTTTCCCCTGCATGTTGTTGAAAAATCATAAGCAGGAGGCATCGTGCAGGGAAAAAACGAAAAACATGCCACCTGAGAAGGTTGGACGAATAACTCACAGCCTTGCTCTCAGCTCTGATTTATGCAGCTACTGTGTTGAGTAGAGAAGAGCTGAGTTTAATTCCAAACATCACTTGTAGCTTTTCCACATTGTGGAACTTCTGTAACTATTCCATGATGTAACCAGTTTAATATGCTAAAACTGGTGTAAGATCCTCTTTAATGGCATAGACTGCATGATTTGTTTCATAGTTCTGCTAAAGAATAGATTTGGAGCCAATAAAACACCTCCTTGATGGTATTATATGATTGATAAGTAGCTGCATGTGTTTCTTAGGCCGGCTTCATATTGCGGGTCAGATCCGATCCGTGGCTGTCAGGGTGAACCTGACAGCCCCGGACCGGATCAGCACACAGAACCGGAGGGCTAATATGCCCTCCGGTCCGGTGTGCTGCCGCACACAGCTTCAGCCTCTGATGAATCAGGTCCGCAGGGAGCTAGCCGCGGTCCTGAAACAACAGCGGTGTGCGGCCGCAGGTGTTCGGTTCCCAGATCTTCCTGGACCGGGGCAATCCGGCCCCATAAGCTCCCATGTTAGGGAGTGCCGGATTGCCCCGAATCCGGGGCAATCCGGGAGTAGACAAAAAGAGGAGATATTCTCTCGGACAAGCAACGTTTTTGTGTCCGTGAGAGAATTCTGAATTCTCACGGATTGCCCCGGACAGATAGAAACCAGATGGCAGAGAGCTGCCATCCAGCTTCTATCTGGCCCCATAGTATACTATGGGGCCAAAATCCGGACCCGGGCTGTCCGGTTTACACGTAAAGCCTCGGATCGGATGTGACCCGCAATGTGAAGCCAGGCTTAGCATTGAGGGCACCATTAATCTTGACAAATCCACAACTCCATTGGCTGAAATGCAGCTTCAAACTTGCAAGGACCCTCCACCATGCCTTACTGTTGCCCGCAGACACTCATTGTCTCAGTCTCCCATCCTTATTGGAACAAACTGCCTTCTGTTACAACCAAATATTTCACATTTTGAGTCATTAGTTCAGATCACTGCTGCCATTTTTAAGCACCACTGCTTGCACTAAATATGCTTTGTGGCTACAATTCTTTTATCAAGCCCACTTGTGACCAGACTTAAAGGGGTTGTCCGGTCCAAAAATATAATTCTGCAGTCATTCTATTTGACTCCAGACTTATCAATTCTCCCAACGCACACATTGTGCGCTGTTAGAATTCGACAATTTCTAACCCAGGAACGGGCTGCAATTTTGTGATATGTATATTCACGGCCAGAACTCGAGTAGTGGGAGAGGCCTCGCTCAATACAAGTGTATGGAGTGGGTGTGTCTGACTTGTAGACATGACCATCTAGTGGGCAATTCCTTGCTACGTACATTTGCATTGAGCGAGGACACTAGTCAGGTTGTTGCCGAGAATATGCACATCACACAATTGCCAGCTTAGAAACCAGTGAATCCTTGAAGTTCACTATAAAGGTACCGTCACACAGGGACATATCGCCGGCGATATTGCCGGGGATCGCGGGAGCACGCATCCCTGACAACATCGCCGGTGAGCTGTCAGACGGAGCAACTTACCGGCGATGTCGCCGGCTAGTTGCCGCGGCTATCGCTCGCTGAGTTGCCTAGCAACCCAGCGAGCGATAACCCGCAATGTTGGATATAGGCGGAATCGCCCGTAACATTGCAGGTTGCCGCGTTACACAGGGCGATCAGGCAGAATCGCCTGAACAACATCGCCAGGTTTCCCAACATTGTTGGGAAACCTGGCGATGTGACTCAGGCGATTCATCGCCTGATTATCGCCCTGTCACACGAGGCAACTCGCCGGCGATGTCGCTGCAACCTGGCCACGCCCCTCGGTTGCCGGCAACGTCGCCGGCGATATGTCCCTGTGTGACGGTACCTTTAAGGTGCATGGAGGATTAATATGTCTGCAGCCAGAGTGACAGCAGAATTATAATTTTAGATCAGATAACCCCTTTAATTTCCACTGTCTGCTGCCAGTTCTGAGTTGATGTCTCTGGTGGACATCTGATTTCATAGAGAAGCATAATGTGCTTTTCATCTGCTACACAACGTTTACTTTGCTGACTACTACATCCATGGTGTTCAACAATCACCATTTCTAGGTGTCCTAAATGCTGAGAAATACTGCAGCTATTTATCCATTATTACATTGTTATTATTATTATTATTATTATTTGTTTATATAGCGCCATTAGATTCCATGGTGCTTTACATATGGAGAGGGCAGACGAGGACAAGTACAAAATTTATGGACAATCAAGTCGTACAGGTTCAGGAGGGGAGAGGACCCTGTTCACAAGGGCTCACAGTCTTTGAGGGACATGTGGGGAAACAGTAGGAGGGGGAAGTGCCGATCGTGAGACGGTGCGGCGAACCGGGTCTCATTGTAGGTTGTAGGCTTGTCGGAAGAGGTGGGTCTTCATGTTTCTTTTGAATTACCCAAGGGGAGGCGAGAGTCTGATGTGTTGGGGGAGAAAGTTCCAGAGGATGGCGGATACACGGGAAAAGTTGTGTATTCGGTTGTGAGAGGAGGAGATAAGAGGAGAGTAGAGAAGGAGATCTTTGGAGGATCACAGGATGCGTGACGGCAAGCAGTGGGAGACCATGTCAGAGATGTATGGAGGGGACAGGTGATGGATGACTTTGCATGTCATGGTTAGGGTTTTAAGTCATGGTTAGGGTTTTAATACCCATGGTTACCACCAGAAAGGCATCTAAGTGGCTCCAATATTATTCTGCAGCAGAAGAACATCCCCAAACATACAGACAATGTAATTAAGAACAATTTTCAGCATAAAGAAGGATTTGGAGACATGGATGTATTGATCCAGCCCTGAAAAAGCCCTGATCTCAACATCATCGAGACTGAGTGGGATTACATAGAGAGACAGGAGGATTTGCACAAGCCTCATACACAGAAGATCTGTGATTAGTTCTCTTAGGCTGGGTTCACACTTGCGGACCCGCAAGCTGAGTGCAGCCTCCGCAAGCCCCTATGTTTATAATGTGAGTGCACGGGGCTGTGTTTGACTGCGTATGACCGTGCCCTCCCATTCACTGCCATATGGGCGAATGCCTGCGCACAAATCACACACTCTCGTCCGCACCAGGAATGCAACATGTCGCGTTCCTGGTGTGGACGAGAGTGTGTGATTTGTGCGCAGGCATCCGCCTGCGTACAAATCACATATGGCAGTGAATGGGAGTGCACGGTCATACGCAGTCAAGCACAGCACCGTGCGCTCACATTATAAACCTAGGGGCTTGCGGAGGCTGCACTCAGCTTGCGGATCCCCTCCGCAGAACGCTGCGGAGGGTCTGCAAGTGTGAACCCAGCCTAAGATGTTTGGGAAAAACCTCCCTGTTGAGTATCTTCAAAAACAGTATACAATTGTACATAAAAGAATTGATGCTATCTTGAAGGTGAAGGGCGGTCACCAAATATTGATCATGTATAGATTTCTCTTTTGATCACTCACTATAGATTTTGTTAACTGATAAAAAATAAACTATAATTGCTTCTATTTTTTAAAGCGTTCTAACATTTCAACTTTTTTCCATAGATATGACTAAATCGTTTGCACAATACTGAAGATATAATTTTATCAAAGACCATTCATGTCCAGTCCAGCCAAAAATGTGATCTAATGACTACTACTACTAAATGTATGGTGTTCTTACTGTCTTGTATTTTTATACTCTAACTTGTAAGCCAAGAAATGTAGGAAAAAGTTAAAGTATTATCAGAAAGTATATATTGGTAAAATCAGGATATTCTGAGCAGGAGATAGCATTGTTGGTTAATACCTACTGTACATCAGTCATGTGACATTATGTTAGTGGTAGAAAGGTAATTATCAAGGTAGAGAACAATCCCTTTAATTCTCCCTATGATCTCTCTCCAGGTCTGCTTTATATAGCTAATGTAGTAAATACTGTACCTGTATTTCCCATGGAGCTTGACTAGAGATAAATGCAATGGCACTTTATTCTCACGGTTTGCATCTTGCCTCTGTTACATGCACTTTCTTTCTGCCTTCTTAGCAGCTGCCTGGCACTGTCTGCCTGAATTCATTTGGTCATGCACTAATACCCCGATTTTAATTTTCTAAATCCATATAAGTCTCCTTAATAAAAGCTCTTTGTCATCAGGTGATTGCATAATAAAACACCATATATCATACATAATCATAAAAAGCAAATTTGGAGAATATCAAGTCACAAAATGCAGATTTGTATGCAAGTATTAAAATATTTAATATTCACTTTAAAAATATAAACCTCTATCTTGAATAAAAAATCCAATATTTACATTGGTAGAGCTAATATATAATTTAGCTATACTAAGGGTTAGGTGTAAATGAAAGGACAAGAAAGTACAGTTCACACATTCATCATTACCATTATCCACTGTCAAAGTATGTTACGCAGCCAGGCTACAAAAGGTTAAATTGTTGCGTAGGGGTTCGCTCTCATCTGCATATATTAACTGGGTGACATTTTCAGCCAGAAAAGTCGTCAAGTGTCAGTAGAGTGTCATGTGTCTTTTTTTCTTGCCTAGCATCCTTATGATATGCGAATGCTTGGCGTTTAGTATGTATAGCCGCTGTCCAGGGTCCTGTAACCATTAGCATTAGGTCTATGGCGGTGCGCTGCCCATAGAAGGTTTAAAGGTTTAAGGACAAAGGACAGCAGCTGATACTATACGTACATTACGTACAGTAACTGCTCTACTCTGAGGAGCTGCGGCTTCATTCAGAAATTTGTAGAAGCACTGTAAATGGCTTATTAACCTCTCACATGCTGACAGGAGTGGACAGCCTGTCTCTAGAGAGGGTGGGCACCTCCTAGAGACATCTTGCCCCCAGCTACTATTAATATTTCATGTTTTAATAACATTTAACACTTTGTTCATCCCTGCGGGAGCAGGGATGAACAAAGTATACAGTAACCGCTTTGCTCCGGATTACACATCCGGAGCAATCTGGTTACCGCATTGCAGTTGACAGAACCACTCTGAAGACTGCAGCCTGCATGATTTTTACCGCAGGCTGCAATCCGGTTACCATAATGGGCTCCAATGGGAGCTGTTCCGGATCCGGTTTTGAGCTTTTTGACAGATCAAAACCGGATCAGGATTTCAAAATCTTGCCGCAAATGTGACCCCAGCCTCACACAGAGTGACTATACAATTATCAGTTTAGACCGGACAACAACCCCTTTAATGTCTCAAAAAGCATAGTAACTTCTGAACGTAACTATAGTGGTAAAAAAAAATCATATTGTATATATGTTACACTAATAAATGCACATACAGAATCATTCTAAGCACAACTGAAAACATTCAAATACCTTTATTCAAATGAAATTTTATATCATAAGTAAATGCCTTTATTTCTAACGAGGTTTACATTTGTTATAAGGGTTGTCCTCGACTAACATACTGATGATCTATCAGTAGGGTCATTAATATGTGATTGTCGAGCCCCAGGCCCGTGGGGTACTCGGGTATCAGGCTCAGAGGGGTTCATGGGGATGTCACGGGTGGCGGTGCCTGAGCCCGTGGCCTGGGTGACACTTCAAAGAGGGGTTATGTACAGGGGATAAGAATTTGTTGTCTCGTGATGCCACCTGTAGTACCTGGTGAGGAATTACCAGCGCCGCCACAGTCCTCCAGTTACCAAAATGGGCTCCTATGGGGAGCGGTTCCTGATCCGGTTTTGAGCTTTTTGACAGCTCGAAACTGGATCAGGATTTCAAAATGTTGCCGCAAATGTGACCCGAGCCTAAGTGATAAATCTGTTTTATTCTTTGGGTTGGTAATATTACAGCGATACCAAATTTATATAGTTTTTTTATGTTTAGCTATTATCATACACTAAGAAAAGCTTTTTTTTTTTTCAAAAAAAGTTTTTATAGCACCATATTTTGAGAGCTATCATTTTTTATAGATTTCTGCTGACAGTCATGTGAGGGAATGTTTTTTGTGGGATGAGGTAGAGTTTTTATCGGTATGATTTTTGAGCATGTAGCATTTTTGGACCCTTTTGTATTCTAATTTTTTGGGAGGCAAAGTGAACATGAAACATTCAGGAAGTTTTTTTGTTGTTTGTTTTTTACACCGTTCACCTTAAATGTGATACGACAGATTTATTTTTCGAGTCAGTATGATCACAGTGATACTACAATTATATAATTTTTACATAGAAATAGATGGCACTCACCACAAGACTTTCATTAGTGCAGGTGCTTTATTCCGTTGCAGCAGAATCCAGGGTTACACAGTGCAGGGAGGGGTGGGGGTGCAGAGAGGACTATGGGCGCTCCGTTTCGCGTGTCTCAACGCTTCCACGGGTCCATCCATTGGACCCGTCTATTTCTATGTAAAAGTTTGTAACTACTCTTTGGGATTGAGCAACGCCACTTGGTCTCCACATATTGTAGTCTACTGACATCTTACCCTTGACGCCGCCAGTGCCCAGTAACACTCTCCTTTGCAATTATATCATTTTGTTATGCTTTGCTGCTTTTACACAATAAAACAGCTTATAGAAAAAAGAATGTTTTTGCATCGCTCTATTCTGAGAGATATAACTTTTTTATTTTTCTGCTGAAGGTGTTGTATTGTAACTTGTTTTTTCACGGGGCAAGATGACTGTTTCAGTTATACCATTTTTATTTGGATACGATTTTTTAATCTCATTTTATTCCACTTTTTTGGGAGGGAATGATGATAAAGCATATTTCTGGGGCTCATTTTTTATTTTATATTTTTTTTTCCAGTTTTCACTGAAAGGGTTACCTGGAGTAACAGATTTAAAGATCTAGTTTAGTATTCCAGACATGGCGATACCAAATATGTGTACATTTTTGGTTTATTTTTTATTTTGCATAAGTATATATGGCCAGTGATAAATATTTTTCATTTGGTTTGTTATTTATTTTTGCATTATTAGATTTTAACAGTTCATTTACATATTAAGAAATAAATTAATTTCTCTGAAATAAGACATTGGATAACAGATATCAAAGCATCATTATTATTGATGAGCGAGTATACTCGTAACTATTCAGTAGTTCCTTGTGATTACTCATTAGGAGTAATGAGTAGTACATTCACTTTCACAGTGTATCTATATACAGTGTGAAAGTGAAATAAAAGTTAATAAGAGGTGTTAAAAAAAAAAAATTACATACCTATCCGACGGCTATCTCGGGACCCGAAAAGAACATATCCGATGGGCTGCCAGGACCTTAAATCTGATGGCCAATCAGATGGCTGGTAGCGATCAGGTGGTGTGTGACACTGTTCACGGATAGCCGTCAGAGAGGTGAGTATGATTTTTTTTTATATTTAACAAATTTTATTAACTTTTATTTCACTTTCGCAGTGTATAGAGATACACTGCGAAAGTACTCGCATTTCCCATTGACTTACATTGGACTCGCTACTTGTAACGAGTACCTGAGTATTAGGACCTATTCGTTACGAGTATAGCGAGCCTGAATATTTCACTACTCGCTCATCTCTAATCATTATATTCAACTTTATGTGACCTACATGTTCATACAGACAGTTAACGAGGGTTGATCTAAAAGTGGTTGTCTACTACTCGGATGTCCACTACTCGGACAACCCTTTTTCATTCCCATTTGAGTGTCAGGAATGTGAGTGCTGACACCACTGAAACCGCACAAGAATGTGAGGCAACTATAAGATTTTTTTATTTTAACTGGGGCAAATATGAGGAATGAGAAGTAGTTGTCCTATTAGCATCACAAGGTGGTTACAATGGACGAGGGGGTAAGGTAGAAGGATGGCAGTGATGAGCAAAGGCAATCAGAGGTACTAACTTGACCCATAAGACTGTGGGTCCCTAGCTGACCCTGTTCCAAGAAGTACCTCTGAAGGTGAAGATGTCGGGGGCTGCCATCCTTGCCCAAATCCTGACCCCCCCAAAAGGCTATCACCTCCTCACTTCCATCCAGGGACCAGGATAAGCAAAGCAACTTGATGGCAATCTTCGGGAAAAAATTACAGGACGTCTTCAGCAGGAAAATGCAACGCATCCCAAAAAGCTTACCCCGGTCATTTTCAGAGAATTAACTCTATCAGTGACCCTCGGTGATGGGTCACGTGATTAGTTAAAGGCTGGGGGAGGGGTCAAAACCCCATCACCTGATACACACAGCAACAACAACTAGTACTGGAGAGCCACAGAAACAGAAATAAACCCTAAGGAGCAAAAAAGGGGGTTTGCTCCCAGTAACTGCTTACATGAGGAGCAAATTCACAGAGACTGCAGAGCAATCTTCACATAACAATCAGGGCTCTGGAGGGCCCGGGCAGTGGGTCAGAGGGGGGATGTCCATTTTGCTGGAGTTGGGGTTCTGAGTCAGATTTGGGGAAAAAAAAGGGGGTTGGAGTTGGGCTTTTTTGGGTTCCCCACTCCATAGCCTTGGGGACAAGTAATGGACAACCTTTGTAATGACCCGTTTCATTTAAGTACTTATTTAGAAAGTCTTTCTTCACATGCTTGATCGATCTGTGTTTAACACAGCAGGAAACTATCTATTATAGTGCATGGGTGTTTTTACATGTCCATATATTTTTTTCCCTTATCACTTAAAATGATTTACAAGTTACGAGACCCGTTTTTTGCCATCAAAATTCTCTTGTTTTTAACATTTAATTTTATCAGAGAAGCTTTGGAATTCCACTTTTTCGCATAAAAAAAATCATTATAAAATACTGATTTTAAAAAATGGCCCGCTGACCGAACCCCTGATGTAAAATCCGATCCGAAAAAGTGATGGGGAAAACGGAATGACGCTGAAACCCTTACAACTACTGCTCAATCCCCAATTTCCCTTAAAACAATCTTTTTTTTCTAAAATAAAAGTTATTTTTTTGGGGGATGTAAGTGACAAAA
>JARQOC010000003.1:73078161-73167612 GCA_033576535.1 Allobates femoralis | reverse complement strand
TCTTCTTTATACTGGCTGCCTTGGCTGGGGGGGACCGGACGCCCACCTGTGTCGAGTTTTGCTCCACTCACACAGATTGTTTTGAAGTTTTGGGATAGATCCTATGTGAAATTACGCCTGACCTCTCGATTGAGCAGACTGAGTCCGCTTTTTGACAATCCAGCCTTTCTCCCAGCAATGAATAGATCTACGTATCTGTGTTGGTCACGACTTGATGGGGTGGGAATGGTTCAGGTGAAGGATAAGCTTGTGGGGCTCTCCGGCGTGCGGGGGTTACGGGGCCCTGGTCTTATTGACACCGCTGTCCTGGCTGGAGTTTCTGCAATTGCAAAGCTTCCTTTCCAGTGTGCCGATGGGGGCGCTGACGCCATTTGAGTCCCTGATGCTCCCTACCGAGGGTCCCTCTCACATGGTTTCGGTGCTCTACGGCCTGGTCTTGAATTCACTTCCCCCTACCACGCTTGGATTTATGGATGCTTGGGAGAGGGATCTGGGGATCACCTTTTCTGAGGCAGATAGTTTGAAAATCTTTACTCTTGCACATAAGATGACAATGTCCACTCAGGCGCAGGAGAGGAATTATAAATTACTGACACGCTGGTACAGGTGTCCCACCTTCTTCACAGGATTAACCGGGAGATCTCGGACGCCTGCTGGAGATGTGGCTCTGCCACGGGCTCTATGCTTCATATTTGGTGGTCCTGCGGTCCCCTGCAACCCTTCTGGAACTCAGTTTTCGATGCCTTTCACTTGATGACTGGGGTCTGTCACAAACCCTCTCCCCAAATGGCTCTACTGTCCCTGATACCCAGTTCGATAGTTTCCGTCAGGAAGGGGATTCTGAGATTCTGCCTAATAGCTGCCAGAGCAGTTATTCCTCGGCATTGGAGGTCCACTGAGGTCCCCTCCATGGTGAAATGGATAGCTGAAATGGATAGATTACATCGTCTGGAGTCACTGGTGGCGGGTGATGGTGATGCCGCATACGAACAGGGACGCACCTGGTTCCTCTCGCAGTCCTTCAAGGAGAGCACAGGGTTCCTTACTTGGCTGCGTACATATTCATAATTGTCAACTCGTGGGCGTTTAAATTGCTGGGTCTCCCTTACCCCCCCCTCTCCCTCCTTACTTCCCTTCTCCCCTATCCTTTTTTTCTCTCTTTCTCTTCTCTTATTTCCACAATTGTCTTTTCATAGGTTCTGTATTCTTTATATAAGTCCTTGTCCAGAGGTGATTCCTAAGATGGGAAACATGTACCCTTTAGGTGCTAGTGTCCTTATTGGACTACTCCTGTGCTGATCTCTTTGGGACGTAATGTATCTTTGTATTAAGTCCTGGACATTGTACTGGTTCTTTCTATTGTCTTTACTGTTAAAAATTTCAATAAATATATTTACTGAAAAAAAAAAAGATATCCTTTAGATTTCTTCCTCTTTTGTATGCAATTAGAGGGGGGTTAGGGGCCTTTCACACTTGCATTTTTTTCCTGATTTGGAAGATCAGGAAAAACCCGATTCTTACAGTATTTTGCACATTCACTTTAATTTTGTCAGGTAGAATCTTGTTGCTTCATGTTTTCTCCTGAAATCATTAAAGAGAATGGGCAAAAAAAATGTAATCCTGTAAGAATCAGGTGTTTTCCTGATCTTCCAAATCAGGAAAAAACCGCAAGTGTGAAAGGCCCCTTAATGAATTATTTAATGTAGGGTAAACAATTACCTACAATTCCCCATAGTTTCCAAACTACATCCATCCACCACTGCTTTTGTTTTTCCCCATAAGTAAAGGCCCAGTCACACATAACGACGCTCCAGCGATACCAATAACGAAGTGCAGAGATCGCTGGTGCGTCGTTTTTCACATCGCTGGTAAGATGTGCAAACAGGTATCTCACCAGCGCTGTGAAAAATGGCACACCAGCGATCCAGAATTATACCGAGGTCATTGGGAATTGTCACTCCAAGTGTAGCATTGAGATCGTTGGTCATTGTCCCTGTCAAACACAACGATGCACCGCTCCCAGCGGGAGCGCAATGACATAGAAA
This sequence comes from Allobates femoralis, assembly GCA_033576535.1. NCBI lineage: Eukaryota > Metazoa > Chordata > Amphibia > Anura > Aromobatidae > Allobates > Allobates femoralis. The sequence continues at coordinate 73,165,567 of JARQOC010000003.1, read as the reverse complement.
TGACCCAGAGCAGTGTGTAACGATCAACAATCTCACAGCAGGGGACAGATCGTTGGTGCGTGTCACACATAACGACATCGTTAGCAGGATCGTTGTTATGTCACAAAATCTGTGAACGTTACAACGATCTCATTAACGATCTCGTTATGTGTGAGGGGCCTTAAAATGAGGGGTATCCTATGACTCTCTTTTCTTTGATGTAATCGCTTTCCTTTTTCCTTTTGTAGTCTTCATATTTTCAGGATAGCCTCTCTCTTTGAATTTGATCAATCATTTTCAATCACATCTTCATTTCTTGTTCCTCACTGACAACCTGTCTACTCTCACTATTTGGCTGAGTGGAATCGAGTCGATCATGTTTTTTGGCTGGTTACTGTGATAATGTAGTAATTTGTTCTTGTCTGTTGGATTTAACATGTATTGATGTAACTAACTTGTTTCTTTTAATGTTACATTCACGTCTAAAAACTGCATTTCCACGTATGATTTTACCATTGTAAATTGTAATGGTTTCATCTATGCTGTTAATGTGCCTGAAAAAGATCGGTCGGTTCTTCCACCGTACCCTTCCACAGTACTAAAGGTACCACAGCAACTAATAGCTTTCATTTTAACATAGCAACCAATCAGAGCTCACTTATTACCACAGCAACCAATCAGAGTTCAGCTTTCATTTATCATAACAACCAGAGTTCACTTTTCGTTTTTTACCACAGCAACCAATCAGAGCTCAGCTTACATTCTTAAAACAGCTCTTATAAAATGAAGCTGTTCTGTGATTGGTTGCAATGGCTGGGCCGGGGGCCAATTGCCCACCCAGGCTGTGGCCGCTCTCCAAGCAGCTTTCCATGGAGTCCATATTAGATATGGCCGCGCACAGCACTGCCCACAGCTGTACACTGACACATTAGCTTGTACAGTACAACTGAGGGGACGGGGAGCTGCTCCATTGCGCGGCCATGTCTTGTAATGACGTCAGGACAGCGCGCCCGGTCTCCTAGTGACGTCAGCACAGAGCACCTGTCCTGACTCCCGCCATAGAGGATCTCCTGTCACCTCTGCAGGCTGCACGGGAGAAGAGAGGAGCTGTAGCCTGGCCCCAGCCACCAACAGTAGGCACACCACCAATATGTGTGTATATGATGTGTGTGTGATTGTATATGTGTTCATATAATTGTGTGCATTTATCAGGGCCGGACTGCCGGGGGGCCCAAGTCTGTTGCAGGACCTGCTTTTCACTGCTTCCTCCCCCTGGTATCTGTGGCACTATGTATTTGCCCCTGACAGGAGCCCCTGTGTACTGTTACTTCCCACCCAACCTGTGTGACCGGCAGTAGATCTGTAGCTTGTGCAGGCGGCAGAGGAGAGATCTGCTGCCGACTGCACAGGTTTGGAGGGAGAGTGGGGAGGGAGAACAGTGCACAGGTGCCCCCACAGACCACCCAGGGGCCCACAGCTGTAAGACAGCACGTCCACTCATCACCTGACATCCTGACGCGTAGGATCCGCTCACCTGCAAGCAATGTGCCCAGTACTCTGCCTAGCATGCAATGTGGTCAGTGTTCTGCATAGCATGCAATGTACTCAGTGCTCTGCATAGCATGCAATGTGCCCAGTGCTCTGCAGAGCATGCAGTCTGCTCTGCACAGCATGCAATGTGCCCAGTGCTCTGCAGAGCCGGGCCCTTTCGTCGTCTACGGCTGCAGGGTATCACAGTGACGTCATTTGGCGTGGTCCCAGTAGCGGCAATAAAAGGGGAATTGGAAAAGAAATGGAGGTTTAAGTTTGTTTACAAAATGTATGTTTTCGCCACCCGTGGTTTGTGGCTAGTGTGAGCCACCGCTGTCATCCAGGCCTCTGGGGATGATGGTGGGTTGCAGGCAGCCGGAATGGGTGAGCCTTCATGGGCAGGGCTTTTCCCCAGGGCAGGTGTAGAGACAGGGTCAGACACGTTCAGCAGACAGCACGGTTCAACAGACTGCCAGCGGATTTCAATGTCACTTACAAACAGGCCACGGGTGCCTGTGCAGCGATTCAGTCGGAGGGTCCGCAGCTGAACTCCTGCTGCTGTTGCACAAATCACAGTCTCACACCCAAAATTTAGAGCTTGACCGGGTCTTTACTTAAGCTCTACAGTTCACACAGCAAAACAGTCACAGTTTACACAGTACAACAGTTCACAAGTGGTTCCAGTCACCACCTGGCAGCTGAGAAGGTTCGTTGGTTGCACCTCCTTTTTAAGTCCTCTCAGGCCTCTGTTCTCGATCCTGTGCACAGACAACAGTCGGCAGTCACAGGTTTTTCCTGGGCTTCCTTCTCTGGGATTCCTAACCCTCATTCGACGGCCTTCCATTCGTTGTGCCAGGGTTTGGGTTCCGGGCATAAAGACCCTTCACCCCGCCGGTTAATTCTGTGACTGGGGCATGCAGTGTCCTACCACTTCAACAAGGCCGGCACCCTGGTTTCAGCCTGGTCCCTTGGTGCCCCGTTGGCTTGGGGACACCTTAGACCCCTTCTTTCTTTTCTCGGTACTCGGCCTGGGACCCGGACTAGCCACACGGTGGCACAGGATGCCGGGTCTGGGTTCTTTCTCCCTGGTGTTACAGTTTCTAGGCTCTCTTGGCTTAGGAGATCTGTTCCTCTCCCACTACAGCTCGCCAGGAACTCGAACCTGAACTCTCTTCTTTTTCTGAGCTCTCCTAACTTGGTGTTCCTGGGTTTTACTCCAGTTCCTCCACCCTTTTCCCGGTTCCTCCCCAACCCTCCACTTAGTTTCTCCTGCTATCCTTTGCCCGACATGAGGTAACTAGGACTAGGGATCGGGGGTTGTGTTGGGTATTTGTGTGGAGTGACAACTTACCAGTCCCAGCTACCGTGCCTTACTGTGGGCATCGGTCCGGAGGAGTGCCACACAGGCATTGTGCTCTGCATAGCATGCAATGTGCCCAGTGTGCTGCAGAGCATGCAGTGTGCTCTGCAGTGTGTGCAAAGTGCCCAGTGCTCTGCAGAGCAAGCAAGGTTCCCAGTGCTCTGCAGATCTTGTAATGTGCCCAGTACTCTGCTGGCCAATATACCATGCACATTCACAGCATATTTTTCTAATACATTTTAAAAATGAGTAGCAAATGTGCCAGTGTGGGCACAGGGCCTTAATGTATGATCTCTGCCATCTGTTGTGTGCTGCCGTCTGTCCAGCTGCTCACATCTCATTGATCAGTTACTATCTGTACTCAGGGATCTGGTGATTGGCAGGTCTGGGGCTCTCAGATTATTGATGATGATGGCCAGACTGAATTAAACCATCTCTATTAGGCTTTGTGTCGACTAGAAAATAGAGGTGCAGTTTTTTTGCCATCAGAAATCTGCACCTGTAGAAAAAAATGCATCAGAATCAATGGCGGTGCCAGCGGTGCTATGTTCTTTGGTGTGGTATTGGGTGTTTTTGCTTTAATTTCTGTTCCAGACTCTACCAAATGATAGATTATGCATTGGGAAATGTTGCATTTTGGTGGGAAAATCCACAGAAATTATTGACATGCTGCAGATTTTCTTGCACTGAAAAAGGCAGCATTTCCGCCACAGTAAAGAACTCGGCGTTGGCACAGGTGTTCCTATTTCACATACACATTGCTTATCTTATACTGTGCTGTACCAAAAAAGTGGCAAAATACGCTCTACATCTGCACCATCGGCACCGTGTACAGGATGGGAGACAGGCACAAAGAGGTAAGACGGTGCACGGGGGGAAGTAGGCACGGGGGAGACAGGCACAAAGAGGGAAGATGGTGCACGGGGGGGGAGACAGGCACAAAGAGGGAAGAAAGAGCGCACAGGGGGAGACAGGCACAAAGAGGGAAGATGGTGCACGGGAGGAGACAGCGCACAGTGGGGAAACAGGCACAAAGAATAGAGACAGAGCACACAGGGGCGAGACAGGCACAAAGAAGGGAGACAGAGTGCACAGGGTGAGACGGAGCGCACTGGGGGGAGACAGGAACAGGGAAGGGGACAGAGCACACGAGGGGGAAACTAGAACAAGGAAGGGAGACAGCGACAGCGCATGGGGGGGAGACAGGCACAAAGAAGGGAGACAGCACACAGGGGGGAGACAGGAACAGAGAAGGGAGACAGAGCACACTGGGGGCAGGCACAAAGAAGGGAGACAGAGCACACAGGGAAGGAAACAGGAACAAAGAATGGAGACAAAGCACAGGGTGAGACAGGAACAGAAAAGGGAGAGACACAGCTGGGGGGGGAAGGGGGAGATAACACACGAGAGGGATTATATTTATGGGGAATTTATATATAGATATATAATACAGTTCGCAGCATTTATATTATTTATATCAGTCAGTATGTGTAAAAAGGGGCCCATTCAGACTCATTCACCTGGGGCCCACGAAAACCTGGAGCCGGCCCTGGTATATATGATTGTGTGTGTAAATGATTGTGTATGTGTTTGTGATTGTACATGTATGTGTATAATTGATGATGTATGTATGTATATAATGGTGTATATATGTATATGATTACGTGTGTATATGATTGTGTGTATGATTGTATATGTGTGAATATGATTGATTGTATATATGTTTGTGTGTGTATATGATGGTGTATGTATGTGTGTATATGATTGTGTGTATATGATGGTGTGTGTATACACTGTGTGCAGAATTATTAGGCAAGTTGTATTTTAGAGGATTATTTTTATTATTGATCAACAACTATGTTCTCAATCAACCCAAAAGACTCATAAATATCAAAGCTTAATATTTTTGGAAGTTGGAGTGTTTTTTTTTAGATTTGGCTCTTAGGAGGATATCTGTGTGTGCAGGTAACTATTACTGTGCAGAATTATTAGGCAACTTAATAAAAAACAAATATATTCCCATCCCACTTGTTTATTTTCACCAGGTAAACCAATATAACTGCACAAAATTAAAAAAAAACATTTCTGACATGCAAAAACAAAACCCAAAAAATGAGTGACCAATATAGCCATCTTTATTTATGATGACACTCAACAGCCTTCCATCCATAGAAGTTGCTTGATCTGTTTACGATCAATATTGCGTGCAGCAGCCACCACAGCCTCCCAGACACTGTTCCCAGAGGTGTACTGTTTTCCCTCTCTGTAGATCTCACGTTTTAGGAGGGACCACAGGTTCTCTATGGGGTTCACATCAGGTGAACAAGGGGGCCATGTCATTATTTCTTCTTCTTTTAGACCTTTACTGGCCAGCCACGCTGTGGAGTAGATGGATGCATGTGATGGAGCATTGTACTGTATGAAAATCATGTTTTTCTTGAACGATACCAACGTCTTCCTGCACCACTGCTTGAAGAAGTTGTCTTCCAGAAACTGGCCGTAGGTCCGGGAGTTGAGCTTCACTCCATCCTCAACCGGAAAAGGTCCCACAAGTTCATCTTTGATGATACCAGCCCATACCAGTACCCCACCTCCACCTTGCTGGCGTCTGAGTCGGAGTGGAGCTCTCTGCCCTTTACTGATCCAGCCTCTGGCCCATCAATAGTCACTCTCATTTCATCAGTCCATAAAACCTTTGAAAAATCAGTCTTAAGATATTTCTTGGCCCAGTCTTGACGTTTTATATTATGTTTCTTGTTTAAAGTTGGTCGTTTTTCAGCCTTACCTTTGGCCATGTCCCTGAGTATAGCACACCTTGTGCTTTTTATACTCCAGTAATGTTGCAGCTCTGAAATATGGCAAAAATGATGGAAAATGGCATCTTGGCAGCTTTACGCTTGATTTTCCTCAGTTCATGGGCAGTTATTTTGTGCCTTTTTTGCCCAACACGCTTCTTGCGACCCTGTTGGCTATTTGTCATGAAACACTTGATTGTTCGGTGATCACGCTTCAAAAGTTTGGCAATTTCATGGCTGCTGCATCCCTCTGCAAGACATCTACAATTGTGGACTTTTCAGAGCCCGTCAAATTTCTCTTCTGACCCATTTTGACAAAGGAAAGGCATTTGCCTAATAATCAAGCACACCTTATATAGGGTGTTGATGTCATTATATGGCGCCCCACATGGTCCGGCATCACATCGGTGTATTGCACTCATAAAAGTGGTTAATTTTCCCCAAGTGGATGCTGGGCTGGTGGGTGGGACCCATTTCTGCACTCCCACACTAGACTAGTGGTGGGAGGTTACCCGGGAGGGATCTAGCACCTCTTGGGAGAGTGAGGAGTAGTACGAGTTGGAGAGGAGTCGAGGAGGAGTGTGGAGCAAGGCGAAAGGTCTAACAGGACAGCTCCAGGCTGATCCTGAGGGCATGAGAGAGAAAGGGGGAACCCCAGCGTGGAGCGACCATACTCCAGGGAATTCCCCAGTCCACCACGGGAACGCCGGACCCGAGGAAACGGCCAGAGTCCACCTCTGAAGTCGTCAACAGGCTGCTGCGGTCTGTTCACCGGCTGAGGCACCCTGCCAGATAGAGCGGTCTGCCTTCTTCTTCACTTCGAGGGAGGGGAGCCCCAAGACTACCTTCAAGGAGTAATTGGGTATGGACTAATCCTAGGCAGGGAAAAAAGGACACGGGTTCGTCAACTAAGGTATACCACGGGTACCGCCATACCACCTTGCAGCCACCCGTAGAGCTACCTGTTTCTTTAACAACTTTTGCTGAACTGTGGACTTGTATGCTGATGACTATTTACAGTAAAGTACCCAGGAGAGTGACTTTGCCTCTGTGCCTTTTTGCTGCAGAATTCAACTTGTTTGCCTACAGGAACGCTGCCCCGGTGGACCAGCTCCACCTGTAGGGAGCTTTGCCATTCTTGCCGCGATACCATCGCCGTCCAGAGGACTGTGTCGGCTCTGGTGACCCATCACCAGGTACTACAGGTGGCGCCACATGACAACAAACTCTTATTCCCTGTACATAACCCCTCCATTGAAGCGTCACCCAGGCCACAAGCTCAGGCGCTGCCACCTGTGACATCCCCATGAAACCCCCTCTGAGCCTGATACCCGAGTATCCCAGGGCCTGGGGCTCGACAATTACACCACACCCCTCCTCATTACAGAGATGCACATCACCTGATTTACTTAGGGCCGCTTCACACTGCGGCGTGATCCAGTACGGTTCTGTCTGGGAGGACCCTGACATCCGCGGACCGGATCTGCACGCAGGACTGGGGGGCTATTATGCCCCCCGGTCCTGTGTGCAGCGCTTGCAGCTGCAGCCGCTGACAGGTCAGGACCGCGGCGCCCGCGGTCCTGACTTTGCAGCGGGAACTGCGTGCACTGCACACAGGACCGGAGGGCATAATAGCCCCCCAGTCCTGTGTGCAGATCCGGTCCACGGCTGTCAGGGTCCTCCCAGACAGAACCGTACTGGATCACGCCGCAGTGTGAAGCGGCCCTAAATTGGTAGTTGGCTCTCAAGTCTATACAGCTTGGAGTAGGACAACATGTATAAAATGTATCATGGGATCAAAATACTCATTTGCCTAATAATTCTGCACACACTGTATGATGGTGTATATGATTGTGTATATGTCTATGATTGTATATGGTTGTCTGTGTAAATGATTGTGTGTGTATATATTATTGGTGTATATAATTGTGTATGTGTGTATATATGATTGTGTATGTGTGTATGATTGTATATGGTTGTGTGTATATATGATTGGTGTATATAATTGTCAATATGTGTACATGATTGTATATGTGTGTTGTGAGGCACCGCCGGCATGTCCCCATGGCCGGGGCGCATCACATGCAGGAACAGTATAGGATCCTGTGCACATGAGCCGGGTTGTACCGTAGGTGTGTTGTGTAATCATGTCCGGCACCCAGTGTGTCAATGTCTGAAGGATTCATGAGACCAATGAGCGGCTGAGAGCATTGTGTGTACTGTGTGAACCAACCCAGAACACAGGGAGTTAAACAAGCTGTGTGTGTGCTGTAGAGATCAGGCACATATGAGCAGCTGTATAGGAACTAGAGGAGGCTGATTACGGCAGCTAAGTTGGTGTGTCCATGTGGGCGTGGCAGGCACGATAAAAGCCTGCCAGCTGAGTGAGTGAGGGAGTTCACAGACTTCTGAGATCATTATGATCCTGATCACCAGCCAGAGTGCAGAACAGTCCAGGGCTCTGTGTGTGTGTGAATATGATGGGAGTGTGCTAGCTCCATACCGGTGCCAAGGACCGGGGTCGTGACAACTCCTGGAGTGGGGAAGCCATTGCTGAACCCGGTGGATACTGGTCCGGGCGTGTGGTTGAGATATGTCCGGGAAAGGAGCCCCTGGGGACTCTGGGTGTACCCATGACCCAGGTAGCGAGACCCGGATCCGTGCCCGGTAAGAAGGCAGTTCCCGTATGCTTGAGTGAACTGTGCAATATGTGTGTAAAATGTGCCAGGAGGGCATAGCCGCCATTGGGTCTGACTAGGCAGTCGGTAAAGGACCCGTGGACATATGTGAGGGCTTGGGTAAAAGTGCCCTGGATGAGAGACAATGGCCTATGTGTAAGAGCCATGTATAATGTTGTGGGAGAGACCCAGCCAGTATGGATGATAGATTGAAGGCAATCCGTCCCTGGTGGACGAGAGGGAGGCCTGCTTGCTGCATGCAGGAGGCACCCGTCCTTCAATAGTATGTATGTACCTGTGGCCAGACGCAGGGGTTAAGAAGGCTCCTAGAGACTAGAAAGGGTAACCAAGGCTGATCCGGAGGGTGGTATTCAGACGCAGGGTACAGTCGTCGACCTGGAGACCTGCCACGAGATGGGGGTTTGGTGGCAGCTGGTGGCCCGTACCGTGGTGAGCTGGCCATGGTGATGCATGGTTAACCCGGGTTCTATGGTTGACCAGGTCCCTGTTATGGTCATGGAGGAGCCACAGTCCATGGATGGATTATGATGGGCTGTGAGCGGGGTGAAGAGGCATGTGGTCCATGAATATAGTAGGATGGATCACATGTGGTATGGAAGGGCCCGGTCAGGCTGGAGTCCTGACTACGGGTTAGTGTAATGTCATCATGCAGGGTAACAAAAACAAGGCGGCTGGTACTGCCATTCGGATCCACAGGGCCCATTTTGGGGTATAGCGAAGGTCAGAAGCAGGGGTTAGAAGGGCTCCTAGAGTGGGGAAACCGTGGTTGAACCAGGTGGGCGCTGATCTGGACGTGTGGTTGAGATACGTCCAGGGAGGAGCCCTTGGGGATGCATGGCATACCTGTGACTCAGTTTGCTCAATCCCTGTTCTGAACCCAAAGGAGTCATCGTGAGGGGTAACTAAAGCCGGGCGGCTGGTACCGCCATTGGGACCCATAGGTCCCGTTGGCAAGGGTGGATAATCATGTGAGATAAATGTATTAATTGTAAATGTATGTGTAGAGTGTAGATAGGCCGTGATCGCCACGGGAGCTGTTGGTAGTGCTCCAATGGGGAAGGAGTCGTGGTGACAGGTCCCGATGACTGTAAGAAGTATATGTGCAATATATGGTTCTATGTTATATGTACTGTATGTTATGTGTAATGTAAATGTGAAGTATTTAATGTACTACCCGGGTTATGAGATGATTGAGAAATAAACGGGTAGTCATTTGCAAAATTATACACACGTGTTGGTGTCATTACGCAGCAAGCGAGTCCCCCGGCTCGCTACCTTACAGTGTATGATTGTATAAAGTTGTATGTATATGATGGTGTATGTGTGTATATGATTGTGTATGTTTGTATGATTATATATGATTGTGTGTATATGATGGTGTACGTATGTATATGATTGTGTTTATGTATATGATTGTATCTATTATATAAAACCCGAAGGCCACTTCCGGCCAAAATTCGCTCAACTTCCGTGATGGCCTCCGTCCTGTGTCAAAGACCGGAACTGGAAGCACCAGACCCACGAGCGGTGAGCGCGTAGCGCTCACCGCGAGCCGCTGCGAAGAGGGATCCCTCTTTGCCGTCTAAAAGAAAGGGAACACAGCCCGCTTCGGAATCCTGTGGTGCGGCGTCACCAGCCGCGCGATATATCCCACTTCCTCAGAAGCACGGGCCGGCAGACACAGGGGAAGACTCCTGCCAAGATAGCAACCACCACTGGTGCTGAAGCCCGCTCAGACCCCTGTGACGCAGGAGATTCCCCTCATCAGACCCCGGAGACATGGAGGACGGACACAGCGATGGAGGAGAACGGAGGTACAGTTACAGCCCGACCTCCAGGTACCGTAGACTCCATTCAGTCCGCTCTGCCTGACACTGCTCCTCTGACACAGCCTGGAGCAGCATCGCTTACAACCCTGCTGCAGCCTCAGGGGACAGAGATACAGGGGTGGCAAGAGCATGGGGAGAAAGGAGATGCAGGGGACTGGGATTACCAGGGGACCCCAGTGGAGGACATCATAATAGACCCCACAGAACAAATCACGCTCTCCTCTGACCCCCCAGCCTCCGCTCTCCTCTGACCCCCCAGCCTCCACTCTCCTCTGACCCCAGCCTCCTCTGCCTCCCCTCTCTCTCTGCCTCCTCTGACCCCCCAGCCTCCTCTCTCCTCTGACCCCCCAGCCTCCTCTCTCCTCTGACCCCCCAGCCTCCGCTCTCCTCTGACCCCACAGCCTCCGCTCTCCTCTGACCCCCAGCCTCCGCTCTCCTCTGACCCCCAGCCTCCGCTCTCCTCTGACCCCCCAGCCTCCGCTCTCCTCTGACCCCCCAGCCTCCGCTCTCCTCTGACCCCCCCCAGCCTCCGCTCTCCTCTGACCCCCCCAGCCTCCGCTCTCCTCTGACCCCCCCAGCCTCCGCTCTCCTCTGACCCCCCAGCCTCCGCTCTCCTCTGACCCCCCCAGCCTCCGCTCTCCTCTGACCCCCCAGCCTCTCCTCTGACCCCCAGCCTCTCCTCTGCCCCCAGCCTCTCCTCTGCCCCCCAGCCTCCTCTAACCCCCCAGCCTCCGCTCTCCTCTGACCCCCAGCCTCCGCTCTCCTCTGACCCCCCAGCCTCTCCTCTGCCCCCCAGCTGACCACTGAGCCACCGCACTCACTGCTGACCACTGAGCCACCGCACTCACTGCTGACCACTGAGTCACTGCTGACCACTGAGCCACTGCACTCACTGCTGACCACTGAGCCACCCCACTCACTGCTGACCACTGAGCCACCCCACTCACTGCTGACCACTGAGCCACCGCACTCACTGCTGACCACTGAGCCACCGCACTCGCTGCTGACCACTGAGCCACCGCACTCGCTGCTGACCACTGAGCCACCCCACTCACTGCTGACCACTGAGCCACCCCACTCACTGCTGACCACTGAGCCACCCCACTCACTGCTGACCACTGAGCCACCCCACTCACTGCTGACCACTGAGCCACCGCACTCACTGCTGACCACTGAGCCACCGCACTCACTGCTGACCACTGAGCCACCGCACTCACTGCTGACCACTGAGCCACCCCACTCACTGCTGACCACTGAGCCACCCCACTCACTGCTGACCACTGAGCCACCCCACTCACTGCTGACCACTGAGCCACCCCACTCACTGCTGACCACTGAGCCACCGCACTCACTGCTGACCACTGAGCCACCGCACTCACTGCTGACCACTGAGCCACCGCACTCACTTCTGACCACTGAGCCACCGCACTCACTGCTGACCACTGAGCCACCCCACTCACTGCTGACCACTGAGCCACCCCACTCACTGCTGACCACTGAGCCACCCCACTCACTGCTGACCACTGAGCCACCCCACTCACTGCTGACCACTGAGCCACCGCACTCACTACTGACCACTGAGCCACCGCACTCACTACTGACCACTGAGCCACCGCACTCACTGCTGACCACTGAGCCACCGCACTCACTGCTGACCACTGAGCCACCGCACTCACTGCTGACCACTGAGCCACCGCACTCACTGCTGACCACTGAGCCACCGCACTCACTGCTGACCACTGAGCCACCGCACTCACTGCTGACCACTGAGCCACCGCACTCACTGCTGACCACTGAGCCACCGCACTCACTGCTGACCACTGAGCCACCGCACTCACTGCTGACCACTGAGCCACCGCACTCACTGCTGACCACTGAGCCACCGCACTCACTGCTGACCACTGAGCCACCGCACTCACTGCTGACCACTGAGCCACCGCACTCACTGCTAACCACTGAGCCGCCTGTATACACACAATTAATTTCACAGGACTCCCCTAACTATTACTAAATAAACTATATATAGATTCTAGACTACCCGATTCTTTAGAATCGGGCCACCATCTAGTATGTGTATAATTGTATATGGTTGTGTGTGTATGATTGTGTATGATTGCATATGGTTGTGTGTATATGATTGATTGTATATGTGTATTTGTCTGTGTAAATGATTGTGTTTGTATATATGATTGTGTATATGTGTGTGATTGTATATGGTTGTGTGTGTATATATGATGGTGTATGATTGTGTACGCCTATTTATGGGTATATTTATGATTGTGAATATATATGTATATAATATGGTATATGTTGGTGTCACACATCCCCCTACCCACGTGGTGTGTCCCGGAAGGACTTGCCTGTACACAAGGTAAACGCCGTCATTTAATTGACATGCTCCTTATTTTTATGGATCCAAGATGTGTAATAATGTGCAGCTATTCCGCTGACGTGGGCCCAGCACAGCCACAGTCACATTGCCTCTGCCGGCTGCCAATATACCATGTGCATTTACAGCTAATTTTTATAATACGTTTTAATAATGTGTAGCAAACGTGCCAGTGTGTGCACAGGGCCTTAATGTATGTATATATGTAGACCTCTCCGTCCTGTGGGTCTACATCTCCGTGTGTCTGGAGTGTAAGGCAGCATACTCAATATCAGGATACACAGCAGATTGCCGACATGATGCATTGTGCAGTAGCAGCACAGTGGATGATTTCAAGCATCTCATCCTCACTGTGCTCCTCCCAACCGCAGCATTATCTCACCTGCGCTGTTGGTTCCTGCGTTTCTGTATCTGCACAGTATGTTAATTTCATACTGCGGAGCTGGGAGCAATATCCAGCGGGTGAATGTAGGGAGAAGCCGCCCTGCACCGAGCGCAGATGGTGAGTACAGGAGGCTGCAATCTCCCTGCACTCACCTGCGGGGTCATGCAGATCCGGAGGTGCTGTGCCCAACACACATGACCTCCAGAAGTGGGGTCACAGTGGTGGTATGATTATGTGGGGGGCACAGTGGTGGCATTATTATGTGGGGGGGTACAGTGGTGGCATTATTATGTGGGGGGGGCACAGTGGTGACATTATTATGTGGGGGCAAAGTTGTGGCTAACTGTTATTTTCTGCAGAGATAAGTCCTGCATAGAAGACATTATATCAGTCTGCCATAGGGATGGGCGAATCTACTCGCAGGACTCGGTACTCGGCGAGTAGTAAGGGACTCGCAGGACTCGGTACTCTGCGAGTTTCCCAGTGATTACTCGCACGAGTCCAATGCAAATCAATATCAATCCTAGTTTTGTCAGAAACGCTGACAAAACTAGGATTGCCATTGTTTGCATTAGACTCGGCTACTGTGCCAGTGATAGCAGGGAAACTCGCAAAGTAACTGCTGTTTCTTTGCGAGCCGAGTCCAGCTGTCTTCTCTGTGCAGCTCCAGGGTCCTAGAGCCTGCCTGCTGCCTGATGTAGCAGTGCTGAGATTGTTCTCAGTCTGCTTATTCCCTGTGCATAGACATCTATATTTATGCACAGGGGATGTAGCAGAGAGGACATTGCGTTTTGGACTGCGTTGGACGGAAGAGGATTTTTTTAATTAAAGATGGAGTCCCTAATGGCTTTTTTTTTTATTTCAAATAAAAATTTTTCTCTGTGTTTTTTTAACCCTTTATTGGAGATTCTTAGTGGCTGGGTCAAACGTGGCCTGACATTAAGAATCTCAGGCTTAATACCAGCTTGTATAACAAAGCTGGTATTAACCGCTTTATTACCCAGCGTGCCACCGCCACCAGGGCCGCTGGAAGAGCGGGGTTCAGCGCCAGAGGATGGCGCTTCAATGAACGCGCCATCTTCTGGGGCGGCTGCGGGCTGCAATTTGCAGCGGGGGGTGCCCAGAAAGCTTGGGCATCCCTGCGCTGCGGATTCCAGCCCCCAGCCGCTTAGCTGTACCTGGCTAGACATAGAAATTGCGCGGAGCCCCACGCATTTTTTTTTTTATTATTTAATGAATTTCAGAGTCAGAGGCTCAGAGTCAGAGTCTCGGAGTCGGAGTCTCCTCAGAGTCGGAGTCTCAGAGTCAGAGGCTCAGAGTCAGAGTCTCGGAGTCGGAGTCTCCTCAGAGTCGGAGTCTCAGAGTCGGAGTCGCCTCAGAGTCGGAGTCGCCTCGGAGTCGGAGTCGCCTCGGAGTCGGAGTCGGAGTCGTCTCGGAGTCGGAGTCGGAGTCGTCTCGGAGTCGGAGTCGTCTCGGAGTCGAGTCGGAGTCGTCGTCATCTCGGAGTCGGAGTCGTCGTCGTCTCGGAGTCGAGTCGGAGTCGGAGTCGTCGTCGTCTCGGAGTCGTCGTCGTCTCGGAGTCGTCTCGGAGTCGGAGTCGTCTCGGAGTCGGAGTCGTCTCGGAGTCGGAGTCTCTCGGAGTCGGAGTCAAAAAAATGCGTGGGCTCCGCGCAATTTCTATGTCTAGCCAGGTACAGCTAAGCAGCTGGGGGCTGGAATCCGCAGCGCAGGGATGCCCAAGCTTTCTGAGCACCCCCCGCTGCAAATTGCAGCCCGCAGCCGCCCCAGAAGATGGCGCGTTCATTGAAGCGCCATCCTCTGGCGCTGAACCCCGCTCTTCCAGCGGCCCTGGTGGCGGTGGCACGCTGGGTAATAGAGGTTAGGGCCAGCTTTGTATTATCAGCTGGCCCTAAGCCCGAAATTTATGGCGGTCACGCCAATATTAGACATGACCGCCATGAATTTCTATTAAATTGTTTTAAAAAAAACACAACACAGAGAAATTTTTTTATTAGAAATAAAAATAAAAGCCATTAGGGACTCCATCTTTAATTAAAAAAATCCTCTTCCGTCCGACGCAGTCCAAAACGCGATGTCCTCTCTGCTACATCCCCTGTGTATAGATATAGATGTCTATGCACAGGGAATGAGCAGACTGAGAACAATCTCAGCACTGCTACATCATCTCTGTGCACAGACATTCATGTCTGTACACAGGGAATGAGCAGACTGAGAACAATCTCAGCTCTACTACATCAGGCAGCAGGCAGGCTCTAGGACCCTGGAGCTGCACAGATCAGACAGGACTCTTCTCTTATCTGTGCGAGTTTCCCAGCGATTACTTACAAAGTAAACGAGTCCAATGCAAATAAATGACAAAACTAGGATTGCTTCAGGCTGAAGCTTCCGAGACACATCTGCGATTTGTAAATCTCACACTACTCGCTATTACTCGCTTCCCCATTCATTAACATTGGACTCGCTAGACTCGCAACGAGTAGCGAGTCCTGGGCTTGGACTCGCTAGAGTCAAGCGATTCCGAGTAATTTAGGATTCGCCCATCACTAGTCTGCCACAGATAAAGAACTTCACCCTAGAGACATCACTGGTGAGTATGTGTATTACCTATACACACACACACACACACACACACTGACACTATCCACAGAGCTCCTGTGTATGTCACTGGTGATGACTGTATAACCTGTATACTGACCCAATATACAGAGGGTTTTTTTACATTTTTATTATTTTAGTATTATTTGTCATATTTGTCATATGGTGGCATTATGTTCTTTGGTCATGACATGACGATATTTGTCCCTTGTATGTTGTATTATTCGGTCACTATGTGGTCGTAATATGTGGTGTCTTGGTGTGGAAGTATTTATACCTTGTATGTGGTAGCATTTGATCACTATGTGGTGGTATTATGTGCTTTGGTCATGGTGTGGCAGTATTTGTGTCTGGTATGTGGTATTATTTGGGCACTATGTGGTGGTAATATGTGATCTGGTCACGGTGTGGTGGTATTTCTGCCTTCTATCTGGTATTTTTGGTCTTGGTAGAGTGGATTATGGTTGCTTATTTGTTTTATCTGATATCAATAAGGGGAAACGTCTTAATTTCCAATAGATATTAAATACTTAGATGTTTAACCCCTCCCTGTCCTGTGACACAGCAGCAGAGATACAGTTACAGAGGTTCGACAGAGAAAGCAAGTTGAGCATTTGGCGAGATTTTCACCTCAGTATTTATAAGACAAAACCAGGAGAGGGTGAGAAATGCATAAAAAATTACCTCTGATTGCTCCACTCCTGGTTTTGTCTTACAAATACTGAGGTAAAAAACTCACCACATGCTCAAAGCTCCACATTCTTCTGACGGTGTGGATTCCACCAATAAATAAGTGATCACCCAGCGAACCTGTGCATCGCTGATAACTTGTTTTCACCAAAAACATGCCTTTAATGCAAACTACAGTAATTGTACATCGCAGTAATGGTGAGCGCACAGAGATGTGCGGGAGTCGCCTGTGTTTTACAGTCCACGCTCCACTATGATGGGTATAATGGCTAACAGGTATTTGCAAATAGCTGAAGGGTGGGCCCGGGTGGGTGGGCCCCTAGAGTCAATTTCCCAGGTGGGCCCCAGACACCCTAGTCCGGCGCTGCTTGTGCATTAGTATTAGGTGGCCATGGGGAGTTGTTTGTTTTTTTGTGGTTTAATAATATATTTATATTTCTAGAATTTGAACTTTATAGGTATGGGCCTGTAAGTAGAAAATGCTTTTTATATACCATCACACCACACATTTAGGACTGGAGGGATAATTAGAATAGTACTAGGAAGGAGCAGGGACAGGTAGTCATAGCTTGGGGTCAGGGCCTGCTCCAGGTTTTTGTGGACCCCGGGCAAAACAAGCTCAGTGGGCCCCTTTAACACATACCACGTTTCATAAGTATTATATAGAAGCTGCGGGCTGTGTATATATAATATAGAGGCTCCTGGGTTGGCTCTCTATATAATATTGAAGCTGTGCAGGGCTGCATATATGATAGAGGCTTCTGTGCTGTGTATATAATATGGAGACTGCGGAGCTGTATAAATAGTATAGAGGCTGCAGCTGGGCTGTATATATAGTATAGAGGCTGCGAGCTGTATATATTTGGAGGCTGTACTGGGCTGTATATACATAATAAAGAAGCTCTAAGCTGTGTATATTATTTGGAGGCTGCTGCTGGGCTGTATATATTATTTGGAGGCTCTGCTGTATATATTATTTGGAGGCTGTGTTGGGCTCTGTATATTATTTGGAAGCTTTCGTAGTCCAGCAGCAGCCTCCAATATATACAGCTCAATGCCCAGCACAGCATCCAAATAATAAATATAGCCAAGCACAGCCTCCATTTTATATATACAGCACAACCTACAAATACTATATACAGCACAGCAGCAGTCTCCATATTATATATACAGCACAACAAAGCCTCCGTATAATATATACAGGCTGCCTCAAAATAATATATACAGCAAAGCACAGCCTCCATATTATATATACATCACAGCACAGTCTCCAAATAATATATGCAGCACAGCCTCCATTTTATATGCATATTACAGCCTTTTCAATAACAAATACAGCACAGTACACCCTCCATATGATATATACAGCCCAGGACAGCCTCCAAATAATATACACAGCTAGCTCAGCCTCCAAATAGTAAATACAGCCCAGCACAACCTCAAAATAATATACACAGCACAGCCTCCAAATAATATATATAGCCCAGCACAGCCTCCAAATTATATATACAGCTCAACCTCCAAAATGCGGTGATGTCAGAGCAGGAGGCCGTCCGCCCCGCCTCCTGCAGTGACATCACCACTTATACCTGTCCTGCTCCATGTTAACCATGGAGCAGGGCGGGTATAAGCGGTGACGTCACTGAAGGGGGCGGGGCAAAGCGGCCATTACTGCAATAAGCTCTGTGTTATGCTGCAGGCGATGGAGATAATGATTGGCATCAGGGAGGTGGCGGTGGGCAGATTAAACATGCAGGGGGTGTGAATCTGCGCTTTGGCTCCAGCCACAAGCCACCTCCTATTTGGCTCCACAATGTAAGTTTTCAAAGTGTATTATCTCGGGGTACAGGGGGACTCAAGGGCTGGGGGACCCCTTGCCTGGATGCTGCAGACATGCTGCATCCAGTGCTGTAATTAGATCACCATGTGCGATTGGTGACAGGTCCTCTTTAAGGTCTTAAATACTATGTTACTGTTACTTTAAACACATCAGCTGACATTAAGCAGAGTTACCACTAGAGGGCAGCATGATTCACACAGTATTTCACAGTCCTGCCCAGAGCTGTCAGTGAGGTATGGGTATTTGTCCTCTAGCAGTGTGATCACTGGATGATGCTAACCTGAGATGATAAATAAAAATAAAAAGTAAGTAGACTATTCAGAGAAAGAAGGCAGAACAATAAAAACTAAAAGACAGCAAATCTCTTAATTATGTTGTTTTGCAAAGATCAAGCTGCAAGAATGCATTAAAAATCTTAAATATAATATTTAATAAGTGTGACACCTAGAAGCTGAACTGTTATCCAGAATCAGCCTTCACATACTGAGTGGGTGTATGCTACATCTGTACACATTTTGCTGATAAGGACAAATAAGTCAGAATCATAAATATGCAGAGACTTATTGGTTTCAACTATGGAGTGACAGCTACAGTATACAGTATACCTCAATGTATTCCCCTGGGCTGCAGCTGCCCCCATTAATACCACTTCCTTTAGTCAATAGTGTATGGAATAATATGGTTGTACCTGTAACATCATATGTCAGTATTGGGGTCACAACAGGCTTATTAGCTCTCCTCCAGAAGGGAAGAAAACTGCCTCTACTGCCACCTATTGGAAGGAGCTATTATTTACATAAAAGTCCAACTCATGACTAGAAAAATATTGGAATCTGAGAGTCCTCAGTGGTTGATACCTTTTAATGGCCAACTGACAAGATGGAAAACATAGTGACCCACCACAAGGCCGTGGGGACTCGGTACCCGGGCGGTTGCTGTAAGGGGAATGTCATGGGTGGCCTGCCTGTGCTCGTAGCCCTGGTGGTTGCTAAAAAAGATGGGGAATAGAAAATAAAAGAAAAAGAGTAAAGTCTGTTGATGCTACCTACGGTGTGCGGTAAAGACACCGGCGCTGCCGGCAGACCTCTGGGGACGGTGGGTAGGCAGCCAGATGTTGTCACTACCCGCAGGTGGAGTGGGGTCCCCAGGGCAGGATCTGGTAACACTTGCTGTCACAGTGCTTAACGTGATCAATAGCTGTCCTGCATCTTAAGGAGAGTGAAACACTGGAGACTTGCTTGCTCTGTACGGCTGTTCTCAAGTACACAGTCACACAGATGCGGGCAGCTGGCCGAGTAGTCACCGAAGATGCAATGCCTCCCCAAGGCTCTCTTGGATGTTCCTTCCACTTTACTCTCAGTCCCTCTGTGTCTTTCCTTGCGCTCTCCTTTCTATCCATGCGCTGCCCTGCACAAACCCTCTTCCTACCAGGCCCGTTGGGTGTAATGAGGATACCCTTTTCTCTAAGGGGCTCATCCCGGTTTGGAGCTCCTGGTAGGGCTGTGCTTGGTGGACAAGGTCGGGGGCTGCTTGACAGACCTGCGACCCACCTGTGATGGCGGCTCAGGGATTGACTCGCCTGTACCGCGCTCGGTGCCGGTTCCCTGGTTCGAGACTAGGATCCCCCAGACTGTAATAGTATGATCTGGCGCCGGGTGTCCACCGACACCCTCGGGCTCGCTCCTTCTGTCTGGGACGCCGTTCCTTTTAGGCGCCCTGTCTACGACTTCCCTCTAGGACTCGCTCTTCACTTCTCCTCCCTAGACTCAACTGTTTTTCCTGCTTTTCACTACCCTATGCTCCTCCCACCGGGACCGGTTACCCTGGTAGCGGGTTGGCAAATTGGTTCCCTAGCTCTCGGTATAGGGATACCACACACACTGACTTTGGTGCAGTACCCCTACTGTGGCGCACTGACCAGTGGGGCGCCACAATAGCAAGCTTTCGGAACACTATGGCTCCTTTGTCAGGCTAATAATGACACAAATTCTGAAGACACATGCATATATACATAAGCAAAAGAAAATAAAATAAACAGTGTTAGATGTTGTAGTAAATACGACAGGTGACGTAAAGCAGAGTCAGGCTCGGGAGGGGTAGAGGACCTGGGAAAGTGAAAACAAAATTCTAAGATAAGCGGAACAAATTGTATTATTGTTATTTGGTTAGTAGCATGTGGAGACCTGAAAATACTTAAGTGAGTTGTGGAAAGCAATAAATTGAAGCGAGAGAGTTCACAGAAGAAGTGTCAAAAGTTCATTGTCCTCAAAATGGAGTCTCTTGGAGATGGGATATCCCCAAGTGTCCCTTCATTTTATATAAAGACGCATGAATCTGTGATGTACCCAAATGCCCATTCATTTTATATAAAAGCCCATGAATCCATGTGAAACATTTAATCTTGTTTTTAATGTGTCAAAGGTCGTTATCAATTTGTATTCCCAAATTCTTCTCTCTCTGAGATTTGAAGTTGCTTTTTAAGATGAGCAGCCTCATATGGGTTTCACTGTGCTCAGGGCTGGAAAAATGCTTTGCTACAGGTAGATCCATCCGCTTTTCTTTTATTGAGTGGTGATGAGAATTCATTCTTGTTCTGAATTTTTGCCCAGTCTCCCCTGCGTACATGCCACCTTTTGGACATTTGGTATATATGATTAAATACACTACATTGCTTGTGGTGCAACTGAAGTTACCTGGGATCTTGTAGTCCTGATCTGTCCCAGGAATCTTTATCTTGTCCATTGTCATTATAGATGGAGGTTTTGCACCTGTTCTGGTTGCAGGGAAAGGTTCCTGTTGTTGCTGGAGAGGACAGGGCGCTTCTGACAATGATGTTTTTTAGATTCGGAGGTTGTCTAAAGCACAAGAGTGGGGGATCCAGAAATATTGGTTTTAGTCGGGCATCTTTTTGTAGGAGTGGTTGCAGTTTCCGTGCGGCTCCTCTTAGCACCTCCAGACTTGGATTGTAGCTGACTACGAGAGGAACTCTGTTGTTTTCTTCTCTAGTTTTGTAATGTAGGAGATGATTCCTTGATATTCTGGTGACTCTTGTAATCTGGTTCTCGATTGTTCTTGGATGGTAGCCCTGGTTCAAAAAGGTCTTTCTGAGGTCCTCAAGGTGACTGTCTCTGTCTGTAGGGTTGGAACATATCCGATTGTATCTGATAGCCTGGCTGTACACAATAGAGTTTTTTATGTGTTTTGGATGAAAGCTGTCCCATTGGAGATATGTTGGACGGTCAATTGGTTTCCGCTACAGGGATGTCTCTATTTCATTGTTCTGTAGCTTAATGATGGTGTCCAGAAAGCTGATTTCAGTGCAGGAGTAGTTGAGTGTTAAGTCGATGGTGGGATGAAACTGATTAAAGTGTTCATGGAACATCTTCAGCTGTTGCTCAGACTCTGTCCAGATGATTAAAATGTCATTGATATAACAGTAGTAGGCCAGAGGCCTGATAGGGCAACAGGATAAAAGGTCACCTTCAAGCTCAGCCATGAAAAGATTTGCATATTATGGTGCCATTTTGCTTCCCATTGCTGTGCCTGTCTCCTGTAAATATATGTTGTCGACAAATGTAAAGTAGTTGTGTGTGAGGATGAATTTTATAAGCTTCACCACAGAGTCAGCATCAATAGGGATTATAGCTAAGCCTGAGCCTCCTCCAAATGGCAGAGACTACCAATCAGCTGTTTTAGGAATGTCTTACTCCATTACCCATTTTGCCCAAGGAGCATTGCCCATAAGATTCCATACCAACTTGGTCTTATCAATGAGAGCAAGTATAGCCCTATGAGCTGCATCAAAGGCCTTCACCAAGTAGTTTGTTCTGAACTGATAAGGACCAAGAACTCTCTGTGTTTTTTCCTTTAAAGGAGATTCTGTTTTGACTAAATTTAAAGCCGTGTTTTCAAGGCTCTTCTCTGATCTGCACTTTGATTTAGTGTAGCTACCTCCAATAGATGGCACATGAGACAGTTTTTGTCACAATATGCCCAGCATGCAGTGCATAAGAATGAAAAAAAACAAGTAAAAGGGGGCCCTGATGATAGGGAGAGAGGTGACCCCTGAGCACTCACTTGAGGCTGAATCCTGCACTCCCTATCGTCCCTGGACAGGTCCTTCTATCATTTGCATTAAGGGGTTAATTGCCGCGACACTTAACATGATGTATGTGAACTAGCATATGGCTATGTTCAAGGCTATGTACAGCTAAGGTGGCATATATGATACAGGAACACAGTAAATGATGCTATAGAATATAAAGTAAAAATGAGAGTCTTAGCTTCAACAATGGCCATTGGGGAAGAGCCCGGTAACTGCGCCATTTTTTTCTGATGAGCTCCCTTTCCCCTCCCCCAGCCCAGTGACTTCAGCCTTTACTCCATCTTGCTGTAGCCCCAGTCCACAGACACACTATACCAGCAGGTTTTAATTGCATTCCACAGGCATAAAAATCCCAGACTAGCAATTGCAGACCGCATGAAGCAACAGTGCGTTAGGACCCGGTAGGAAGAGAGCACATTGGCGCAGTTACCGGGCTCTTCCCCAATGGCCATTGTTGAAGCTAAGACTCTCATTTTTACTTTATATTCTATAGCAGCATTTACTGTGTTCCTGTATCATATATGCCACCTTAGCTGTACATAGCCTTGAACATAACATGATGTATGTGAACTAGCATATGGCTAAGTGTCACGGCAATTAACCCCTTAATTCTTCTATCATGTGCGACCACATTGGTAAGCCCTGGCTAGTGAGTACGGCAGCAAGTTGCTAGTCTTACTCCTACAATAAGAGTACACAGGGATAGAGACAAACAAACATTAATAAAATAACAAGCTACAGCTACAGTTTTGGCCAAACGTATTGACACCCCTGCAATTCTGTCAGATAATATTCAGTTTCTTCCTGAAAATTATTGCAATCACAAATTCTTTCATTTTATTATCTTCATTTAATTTGGCTTCAATGAAAAAACACAAAAAGAATTGTCCTAAAGCCAAATTGGATATACAGTGCCTACAAGTAGTCTTCAACCCCCTGCAGATTTAGCTGGTTGACACTTGCGGAATTAACTTGGCATTGTGACATTTGGACTGTCGATCAGCCTGGAAGTGGGAAATGCACTGCAGCCAAAAAGATTTTTAAATTTTTTTTTTTTTTTTAAAGCGTTAAAAGTTAATTCAGAGGGTCATTTATTATTCAACCCCTCAAACCACCAGCATTCTGTTTGGTCCTCCTAAAGTATTAAAAAGTAGTTCAGGCACAAAGAACAATGAGCTTCACATGTGTGGATTAATTATCTCTTTTGCCAGCCTTTTCTGACTATCTAAGACCCTCCCCAAACTTGTGAACAGCACTCATATGTGGTCAACATGGGAAAGACAAAGGAGCATTCCAAGGCCATCAGAGACAAGATCGTGGAGGGTCACAAGGCTGGCAAGGGGTACAAAACCCTTTCCAAGGAGTTGGGCCTACCTGTCTCCACTGTTGGGAGCATCATCCGGAAGTGGAAGGCTTATGGAACTACTGTTAGCCTTCCACAGCCTGGACAGCCTTTGAAAGTTTCCTCCTATGCCGAGGCCAGGCTTGTCCAAAGAGTCAAGGCTAACCCAAGGACAACAAGGAAGGAGCTCCGGGAAGATCTCATGGCAGTGGGGACATTGGTTTCAGTCAATACCATAAGTAACGTACTCCACCGCAATGGTCTCCGTTCCAGACGAGCCCGTAAGGTACCTTTACTTTCAAAGCATCATGTCAAGGCTCGTCTACAGTTTGCTCATGATCACTTGGAGGACTCTGAGACAGACTGGTTCAAGGTTCTATGGTCTGATGAGACCAAGATCGAGATCTTTGGTGCCAACCACACACGTGACGTTTGGAGACTGGATGGCACTGCATACGACCCCAAGAATACCATCCCTACAGTCAAGCATGGTGGTGGCAGCATCATGCTGTGGGGCTGTTTCTCAGCCAAGGGGCCTGGCCATCTGGTCCGCATCCATGGGAAGATGGATAGCACGGCCTACCTGGAGATTTTGGCCAAGAACCTCCGCTCCTCCATCAAGGATCTTAAGATGGGTCGTAATTTCATCTTCCAACAAGACAACGACCCAAAGCACACAGCCAAGAAAACCAAGGCCTGGTTCAAGAGGGAAAAAATCAAGGTGATGGAGTGGCCTAGTCAGTCTCCTGACCTTAACCCAATTGAAAACTTGTGGAAGGAGCTCAAGATTAAAGTCCACATGAAACACCCAAAGAACCTAGATAATTTGGAGAAGATCTGCATGGAGGAGTGGGCCACGATAACTCCAGAGACCTGTGCCGGCCTGATCAGGTCTTATAAAAGACGATTATTAGCTGTAATTGCAATCAAGGGTTATTCCATAAAATATTAAACCTAGGGGTTGAATAATAATTGACCCACACTTTTATGTTTAAAATTTATTAAAATTCAACTGAGCAACATAACTTTTTGCTTTGTAAGATTTATGCTTCTGTTAATAAATCCTACTCTCGTTTGCAGTTTGAAGGCTCTAACTTATTTGCATCTTATCAAACCACCTAAATCTGCAGGGGGTTGAAGACTACTTGTAGGCACTGTAATTCCACACCGAACATAAAAAAGGAGGTGGACAAAAGTATTGGCACTGTTAGAAAAATCATGTGATGCTTCTCTTAGGCTGGTTTCACACTGCAATCAGATCAGGTCAGGTTCGATCAGGTTTTGTGTTTCAAAACCAGGAGTGTCTCCAAAACCTAGAACAGGTGTCAGTCTTTCAATTGTAGTTTTTCTCTGCAAGTTCCTCTCCTGGTTCCTCTCCTGGTTTTGGCACACAAACCTGATCGAACCTGATCAGTGAAAAACCGCAGTGTGAAACCAGCCTAAGGGGCCTTTCACACTTGCGTTTTTGTCCTGATTTGGAAGATCAGGAAAAATCTGATTCGTATAGTATTTTGCACATTCACTTTAATTTTGTCAGGTAGAATCTTGTTGCTTCATGTTTTCTCCTGAAATCATTAAAGAGAATGGGCAAAAAAAAAATGAATCCTGTAAAAATCAGCAAGTGTGAAAGGCCCCTAATTTGTGTAATTAACAGCACCTGTAACTTACCTATGGCACCTAACAGGTATTTGCAATAACTAAATCACACTTGCAGCCAGTTGACATGGATTAAAGATGACTCAACCTCTGTCCTGTGTCCTTGTGTGTACCACATTGAGCATGGAGAAAAGAAAGAAGACCAAAGAACTGTCTGAGGACTTGAGAAACCAAATTGTGAGGAAGCATGAACAATCTCAAGGCTACAAGTCCATCTCCAAAGACCTGAATGTTCCTGTGTCTACCGTGCGCAGTGTCATCAAGAAGTTTAAAGCCCATGGCACTGTGGCTAACCTCCCTATATGTGGACGGAAAAGAAAAATTGACGAGAGATTTCAATGCAAGATTGTGCGGATGGTGGATAAAGAACCTTGACTAACATCCAAACAAGTTCAAGCTTCCCTGCAGTCCGAGGGTACAACAGTGTCAACCCGTACTATCCGTCGGCATCTGAATGAAAAGGGACTGTATGGTTGGATACCCAGGAAGACCCCACTTCTTACCCCGAGACATAAAAAAGCCAGGCTGGAGTTTGCCAAAACTTACCTGAGAAAACCTAAAACATTTTGGAAGAATGTTCTCTGGTCAGATGAGACAATAGTAGAGCTTTTTGGGCAAAGGCATCAGCATAGAGTTTACAGGAGAAAAAAGAGGCATTCAAAGAAAAGAACACGGTCCCTACAGTCAAACATGGCGGAGGTTCCCTGATGTTTTGGGGTTGCTTTGCTGCCTCTGGCACTGGACTGCTTGATCGTGTGCATGGCATTATGAAGTCTGAAGACTACCAACTAATTTTGCAGCATAATCCCATGGAACACCTGTGGAGAGATCTAAAAATGGCAGTTTGGAGAAGGCACCCTTCAAATATCAGGGACCTGGAGCAGTTTGCCAAAGAAGAATGGTCTAAAATTCCAGCAGAGCATTGTAAGAAACTCATTGATGGTTACCGGAAGCGGTTGATTGCAGTTATTTTGGCTAAAGGTTGTGCAACCAAGTATTAGGCTGAGGGTGCCAATACTGTTGTCTGGCCCATTTTTGGAGTTTTGTGTGAAATGATCAATGTTTTGCTTTTTGCTTCATTCTCTTTTGTGTTTTTTCATTTAAGACAAATTAAATGAAGATAATAATACCAAAGAATTTGTGATTGCAATCATTTTCAGGAAGAAACTGAGTATTATCTGACAGAATTGCAGGGATGTCAATACTTTTGGCCACAACTGTATATGGAATCTCAGCAGAATCAAAAAATAACTCTTAAACCCGCTTAAACCCACTCCACTCATGTTGCTGATCGGAATCCAAAGAAGACCTGCGATTACCTTGTTGTGGGGTTGAGACCATGCTTTTCTGCAGGTTTTGGGTGAAATGATAGGTACGCTATTAATGATCAGCTTGCTAACTGGTTATAGACTATGTATATACTGCTTATTATACATATATATTTGTCATGTACATAAATCTTCTGATTTCAGGAATTATAAGACAACAGGCATGCTAATACACCGCAGTGCTTCCCATTTAGCGCCTGGATTTGTCCTTTCCTATCTCATTTTCTTTGCATGGAAACATTTTAGAATTCCCCTGAGGAGGATTTTAGAAGGTAAAAGCTGAATTGTCTGCTTCATTTACAAAGTGCAGGAAGTGCTGAGGAAAGCAATGTGGTGTGTACATGTCAGGTGGATGACTGCGCATTGTTCTAACTCAGATCAGTGGAGAGCAAGATCTACCATAAACTATGAGAATATGATTAAATATGTAATCAGGTCACAGGGAGATCACGACCTTCACTGGCAGAACGATACATCATGGTGGAAGCTCTCCTAAGTTATGTCAGAAATATTAATCTGTAGGGTCTGTGGCTGACATCACAACAGAACTGGTTGTACTACTGTAAAGGTCCGGACAAACCTTTAGAAAATAATAGGCACAGTCCACTGACATTTCTGTAGAGATAGTAGGGCCCCGGAAGGCTCAATTCCCCCTCCTCCAAAGAGTTGTCATAAAAAATTGCTGTTGTTATGTTAGAGGGTCAAGGGATTAACTTTCTTCCTCTCTTTAAGAATGCAGTGTACATGTGTTATATGTCTAAATATGATAGTTATTAGTAATATTCCTTGGGGTGGGGCTTGGTTAATGAAAAGGGTTTGCATTGGGGCTGAGAGAGAGGAGAGTCCCAAGAGAAGATGACCACAAACAAGAACCGTTAACTATTAACAACATGACTGGACCCATTGGGCCACCCTGGGATTTGGGTCTAGACTCCAGTACATGAGGCAAAACATGAAGTGAGTGTGCTTCCCTGGTGCGGTGCTCATCTTCTGCCTCTGGTAGGTCCCTGGACAACGGCTGTCACCTCCAGAGCTGGTTTGGCAGACCTTGAAATAGACTCGGGCGAACAAGTCACCATTGTGTGAGCAGTGAAGGAACATTTGTCTGGCGTTGCGCTATCATTCTGGATGTGTCCCCATGAGTGGGGTAGGGCTGGAGCTACAGTAAACTTTATGAATTCACAGCAAGTCACAGTGATGTTGAGGGATGAGAGTCAGAAGGTGCCAGGACAAGTGGAGCAGACTGAGAAATTATGCAACTGTGAATAGCCTTAACCATGCAACGTTCAAGATATGTGCCTATGTTTCACAAGACTATTTTAGTAAAACTTTGATAAGGAACTCAATTGACTCTTTGTCTGATTTGACCCTCGATGAGGACGAAGTTGAATTGAACTTTTGCACTGGAGAGCTAGATGGGGCTGGCTGAGCGAGGCCAGGGTCTCTTTTTGGCCTCACCCACAGCTCCTGGGGCCCCCTACGGCCAGCACATCCACAGTTAAGCAGCTGCCTCTTCTTCTATACCTCTGTCTTTTACATCAGCGTAACCTAAAGGGGATGTCCAGTGAAAAGAAGTCATCACCTCTCCACAGAAAGGTGATAACTTCTTGATCGGTGAAAGTCTAACCACTGGAACCTACACCAACAGGCAGAATGGAGAACTTTTATCCCCATAAGAATGGAGCAACAGTGCACTTGTGCGACCCATGCTATATTTATTCCCCACAGGCCTCCTGAGGACTGTTTCTGGCTTTTTCCGGCTGTCCCATAAAAAATGAGTGGAGCTGTGGTAGGGTGTAAGCTATACTATAAAAATGATAAAAGTTTCCAGTGTGCCAATTTAAAGAGTAAAATGTAGGTGTTACACCTCGAGCAGCGGAACCGACCTCTTCTGGGCTGAGAGTTCACTGCCCAACACCTAGCCCAGGCCTCTCCATTTGCTTACCCACTACTGTAGGGCTGGTCTCCACTGAGCAGGTAGACAGGTGTCCAGCACGCAGTACCCTGCTGTCTGCTCGTTCCCTTGTGTAGGTCCACTTACTCACCCGGCTGGCGGTCCCATACCTTCCTCCAGAGGCCTGCTGTCACGCTGGGTGTAGGCAGACACCCAGCGCTGGATGACAACAGGGAGGGGGAAAGGAGTCCCTGATGCTAAGGGCAAAAAGGGGAGATGGTGACCCCTAAATTAACTAGCGCTGACACCTGGCTCCCATAACATCCCTATAACGTCTCTGCAACTCTTGCCGCCAGGAACCTATTCCCTAACTGTCCATGGACTACCACTACACAGGGATCAGAGCGGGTGATCACTAGTCAGCCCAGCTAGCAACTAAAGGAACACACAAGGGAAACAAACAAAGAGGGAAAAGATATGTGGCGCCCTGCCAACGCAGGTAACCACACATCTCTCTACTGCACAGTTGGGTTTCCACAGCAGGTACTACTACGAACAACACCTTCCACCTCGTCACAGTAGGGGGAGCTCAACCTGCTGCACTTAGGCAGGATCCCCTATATATACTGCCGCTGGGGAGGAGCTAGTCAGAGTGTGGCAGACGCTAGAAGAGCTGCAGGGAAGCCCTGGTGGTCAGTGCTGCGTGTAGGCCCGATCCAGCGACCCAGGAGTAGCCTTTCAGCATCCCACCAGCCTAAGTGGGACTGAAGGCAAGGAGCTTAGAGGAGAAGTAGAAGCAGGGAACAGGTAGCTCCAGTCGTGAGTTTGTTCCAGAGAGAGAGAAGCCGTATATTGGGGATCCACACCAGTGGATAACTACAAGTCCCACTGGAAACCCCTTGGCACCGAGGAAGTTACAGCTACCCGGTCTCCTGAGAGAGTCAAGAAAAGGGAGCCAGGAGCAGTAGGCCACTGCAGAGCCTAGAGAAGGTTGTCCCGGAGACCGCACAGGAGGGAAGGAGTTACAGACAAGAGAAGAGAGTGGAGGCAAGTCAGGATATAACAGACTGTGCTTTAGCAAATACTGCAGGAAGGAGGCCTTATACCCACTTGCTGTGGGAGCACACTGTGCAGCCCGGTCACCCGTAAGTGTTCTGGACCATTTACCTGAATTCCACCAGTAAAAAGGTAAAGAGACTCCTGCTGTGTGCGTGCCTCTTCAATAGGACACACTGAGGAGCGCCACTGCGCAGGAGCAAGACTTGGGAATTGTGTGGATATTGTTGTTATGGCATTCACTTGCATACACTCAAGAGTGGCAGGTTTTCCATGGAGCTGGGGGACGCTGACCACAATGTGCAGATCCCCATATGACCCTTAACATAAATTATCATACAGAGGGGGACAAATTAAAACTTGTTTTCTGAGATATACAGGGGGATGTCTGGGGATATACGAGTAAAGGGGAATTAGGAGCCCCGATTCCATCATGTTTAAGGTGTTGGGCAGGGTTTAGACCCCAAAACTGGTGACAGGTTCCCTTTAAAGATGAGCGAATCTGCCAAGAAATTCTATGCAAATCTAATGTGAGTCAATAGCTGGTATGAAGCAGTGGCTTTGAGCAGTGAAGATGTGAGGCAGTGACCAGGGCTCTTGTTCACATCAAGCAGTTTTTATTCACAAGTCCACACTGTTTACAGATCTTTCAGAGCCAGAACGAAAGCCGGTTCAGTCCAGTGACGATAAGATACAGTCCATGCACAAATCACTGTACTGCTCTGGGTTCCTTTTTAAGGCTGGGTCCACTTGTCAGGACCATGTCCACACTGCTGGGCTATGTCGTCCAGCACACAGCCAGCTCATCTAGCAGATGCTGCTTCAGCCACTTGGCTCCAAGTGAGATACACCCTACTTTGTTCTGCAGGATTAAATGCAACTTCCCTAGACAAGACCCAGAGTGGAGGGAGAATCCGTCCCACTTCCATCCTACAGATTCCCCAAAATAAAGTCCCTGAGCTTGTTTTCCTAAAAATGTAAGCGACATAGCTTGACCTAGTTCACACTCCTTTACTTTGGTGCTGTAATCACAGCTATTACTGTGAATACAGCACACTCCAGCAGGTCTTAGAGCGTTTCTACACACATACTGGGGAACACATAGTGACCTGTCACTGTCTCACACTGCTAACAGATGTTACTCCAGAATATAATAAATGAAGGCTTTAAAAAATTAACAAAAAATATTATATTCCTCTCGCCCCTCATCTGTACCTCCTCCCTAACTGCCGGATCAGTCCTCCACTGATTCCCTTCCTACAGCTCCCATCTTCTTCTCCACAGTCTTCATTCTTTGTTACCTCTAATGCTGACTAAGCCTCAAGCCGTGCGTCACCCCATGACACCATGATGCAAAGGGTGATATTGTTAGAGGCCATAATATTAATGGCCACTTTACACGTCCCAACATCGGTCCGATGTTGGATACAACGACGCGGAAGGGCACATTTTTTGGGCAGAATTTCAAGATCACATAGGAGCTGTCACACAGCGCAATATCGGCAGGCAACGCAAATGCGATGTCTACGCCCACTTGTACGGGCGACCCAGGAACGACCATTTAACATGGGAGAGAATAGGGGAAGTTGTGCTCCAAATCGTTGTTGGGCTGTCACACAGCACGATCCTGCCACATCGTTCATCCAATATCGGGCGGTTGGAGAGCAGGCTCATTTCTTCCCCAATATCGGTTTGGCATCGTTCTTGCATCGTATTGGAAATTTACACCGTACAACGCACGAACGATATCGGGGCCAACGCACGAACCACGTGACTTTTTATCGGAGTTGGACGCCGATATCGGGACGTGTAAAGTGGCCATCACTCTGGCTCATGCTTAGTCATGACGTGTGTAGTTCAGCGATGTCATGACATCGCTTCTGGCCTAGTCAGCTCCAGAAACGCCGAAAAGTGAATATTTTTACTTTTTTTGCCCCTAAAAAGAATCCAGCAAAATGGCGGCTGGCATTTAAGTTATTTAAAACAAACAAACAAATTTTAGCCTCTTGAAATGCATTTTTTGTTAGCAGTCTTAGCTGTCTATCCTCATAACCAAGGCTACTTTCACATCTGCTTTTTTTAAATGAGGCAGAAATCCGCATTTTTTTTTTAAAAAGAAAAAAAACAGATCCAGCAACTTTGCGTTAGAGACCAATGTATTTCCTATAGACTTCCAGTAATGTGCGTTGTCTTTTGGTTGCACCGCATCTGGCAAAATCTGTCACTTCAGGCATTTTTAAAACACAACTAGCAGTGTTTTTTTGTCAGTCACCAAAAAAAACCTATTGTGACGGATCCATCATGATACGGCATACGCTGCAATGCAAGTCAATGGGTGCCCAATCTATTTTCGCTGGATCTCGCCACATCCGGTAGCGATGAATTAGGCACGCCAACTGAGCATGCCCAGAATGTTAGAGCCACTTAAACGCTGTCTATATACAGCATGTGGTCGGGGACTAAAATATTGGATCCGGGAAAAAATGCACAATACCGGATGCGGCCGTGTATGGTCAGTCAGGTTTTCTTCTGGATCCGACCCTTGGATTTGTAGAAAAGCCTGACCGGTTGCATTCGGTATTTTTACAAAATGGAAATGGATTTGAAAAGAACTCGGATGTGTACGTAGCCTAATCAGTGGCGGACCTTCAGCCTGGCGGGCCCTGTTGCAGCTGTAGGTGAGGAGAGGGGGGGGTGCTGGCAGCTTTAGGTGAGGAGCGGGGGAGTTGGGTGCTGGCAGCTTTAGGTGAGGAGCAGAGGAGTAGTGTTAGCAGGGGCGAGCGGCTCCTACCTCCTCCCCTCTGACACAGGGTCACGGGGGGCCCCCTACAGGTGCTTGAGGGGCCCCCTACCCGACCGGGGCCCTGGTGCAGCTGAACCAGCTGCACCACGGTAGGTCCGCCCCTGAGCCTAATGCATAATGGGGCATTTTCTGGAACTATCTAAAAGAAAAACTGCTTTTATTGTCCAAAACAACCAATCACAACATAGTTTTCATTTTACCAGCGCAAAATACAAAATGAAAGCTGGGTTCTGATTGGTTATAATGGGCAACAATTACTATTTTTTCCTTTTAAGTAGATTCCCAAATCCCGCTATCGTCCGTAATATCTACCACACGACAGATATTTTAACAAGTCACTTCCTGCCCTTTATCGCCTGCTTAAAGGGATAAAAAATGTTTTAATACTTGAATAAACTGCGATTACATCTTTATTTGTTAGTAATGGGATTACCACGCTAAAAAAAAAAAAAGACTAAAACTCAGTCAATATCAAATTGGTGTAAATTGCTCGCAAGGGTCAAGAAAATCCTCTGGGTTGCCTAATGCTGGGGCCTCTTAGTTTGGAGCTGTCCCGAAGCAAAATATCTGAATAGAAAAGAGCCAGCTGAGGGTTCCCCGCTGAGCCGCTCCTCTGTGCGTCTGTGCATGCCTTCAGTCAACCAGAAAATATAATTAAACAGATCTAAGAGGAACGTTAGGGACTTTTTTTTTCTTCTGTGACGGTTTATAATGGTTTAGGAAAGAAAAAATAATTGGTTTCATATCGGGATGATAACCTGCTATCGTAAATTTAGCTGGGC
This sequence comes from Allobates femoralis, assembly GCA_033576535.1. Classification (NCBI taxonomy): domain Eukaryota; kingdom Metazoa; phylum Chordata; class Amphibia; order Anura; family Aromobatidae; genus Allobates; species Allobates femoralis. The sequence goes on along the minus strand of JARQOC010000003.1, from coordinate 73,132,489 downwards.
CCGCAAGGTTTATTTACCATGAGAATTATGTTGCTGAAAACATTTACAGCCATAACTCAGTCTATGGTATTAGACGTAATGACACGTAGCACAATTCTTACCCAACAGAGCAGCACCTAAGCCAAGGATTGTCAAGCTTTACCACACAAGCTGCGGCTACATTTCATCAATGGTTGACGGTGCCTGACTACTCCAATCTCTCGCGTAGAGGTAGACTCACAAGGTCTCCAACGTTATCATCCTGCAATTAAAGAATAGAGTAGAGGTCATACATAAAAGAGCAAAAGAATTCTTAAAATTAGGTTGAAACTACATTTTTTATTATTAAAGGTCAACATAGGGGATACAAATGCAGTAAAAAATGTGCAAAGGAGAGATATTTAAAGGGGCTCTTCGGGAATTGTAAAAAGAAACACAGAAAGAAAGAATAATATTTATTCATTTATATAGCGCTATTAATTCTACTTACCCACATGCAATCTGCAATCCTCGCAAGATCTCCTTCTCTTGTCCTCTCTTGTCTATCTTTCCACCACCACATACAAGATTTCTCCTGTGCGTCCCCATACTCTGGAACTGTCTGCCCCAACACATCAGACTCTCACCTACTGCGGAAAACTTCAAAAGGAACCTGAAGATCCACCTCTTCCGACAAGCCTACAACATGCAGTGATCCTCAGTCCACTAAACCGCCGCACGACCAGCTCTGCCCTCACCTACTGTATCCTCACCCATCCCTTGTAGACTGTGAGCCCTCGCAGGAAGGGTCCTCTCTCCTCACCTACTGTATCCTTACCCATCTCTTGTAGACTGTGAGCCCTCATGGGCAGAATCCCATCTCCTCACCTACTGTATCCTTACCCATCCCTTGTAGACTGTGATCCCTCATGGGCAGGGTCCACTCTCCTCACCTACTGTATCCTCACCCATCCCTTGTAGACTGTGAGCACTTGTGGGCAGGGTCCTCTCTCCTTACCTACTGTATCCTCACCCATCTCTTGTAGACAGTGAGCCCTCGCAGGAAGGGTCCTCTCTCCTCACCTACTGTATCCTCACCCATCACTTGTAGACAGTGAGCCCTCGCAGGAAGGGTCCTCTCTCCTCACCTACTGTATCCTCACCCATCCCTTGTAGACTGTGAGCCCTTGTGGACAGGGTCCTCTCTCCTAACATACTGTATACTCACCCATCCCTTGTAGACTGTGAGACCTTGTGTGCAGGGTCCTCTCTTCTTCTGTACTTGTCTATGTCTGATATTGCTCATGATTATTGTACTTGTCTATGCATGCCCCTTTTCAAATGTAAAGCGCCATGGAATAAATTGCACTATAATAATTATAATAACAATAGCACTTTACATACATTTGCTACAGTGTCCATATTGGGACTCGCAATCTAAATATCCTGTCAGTATGTCCTTGCGTCTCCATGTGCTGTCCTGTATAATGTCCCAGCAGTCACCTCTCCGGTCAGAAGCTGTTATCTTGTTGCTGATCTCTAGGATCTTCTTCTTAATCCTCGCATGTATCAGGGAGTGTGGGAGGGTTAGGACTGTGATGATGCTCCTCCCTCCTGACTCCTGGAGATGAATGATGGGAGTCACACAGTCACCTGATATCTTCCGCACTATTGTGTAATCCTGTCCACTTGGCAGGGAGATGATCTCCAGGATGAGGTGTAATAAAATTCTTATGATCTCATTCCTGTCTTCGTCTATCCTCGGGGTCATTGAGGAAAAGTTGAAATAAAGACTGGATCAGCAGGAGGGATCTCATCCTCCGGCGTCTGAATACATTTCTAGATAGTTTTAAGGGGAACCTGTCAACAGCTTTTTTGCATATAAGCTGCGGCCACCACCAGTAAGGCCTTATATACAACATTCCAGAATGTTATACAGGGTGGGCCATTTATATGGATGCACCTATATAAAATGGGAATAGTTGGTGATATCAACTTCCTTTTAGTGGCACATTAGTATATGGGAGGGGGAAAACATTTCCACATGGGTGGTGACCATGGTGGCCATTTTGAAGTCAGCCACTTTGGATCCAACTTTATTTTTTTCAATGAGGGTCATGTGACACATCAAACGTATTAAGAATTCCACAAGAAAAACAATGATGTGCTTGGTTTTAACGTAACTTTATTATTTCAAGAGTTATTTACAAGTTTATGACCACTTTATTTAGAGAGAAGGTCAGCAGGTTGTGGTCGGATAGGAGGGGGGTTGAGTTTGCGAGGTTGGTGAGGGAACAGAGGCGGGTGAAGACGAGGTCTAGTGTGTGACCGTTGTTGTGTGTGGCTGAGGAGCACCATTGGGAGAGGCTGAAGGAGGAGGTTAGAGAGAGGAGTCTTGAGGCAGCAGCGTGGGGTTTGTCAATATGGATGTTGAAGTCGCCCATGATGATGGTGGGGATGTCGGAGGAAAGGAGGTAGAGAAGCCAGGCTGTGAAGTGGTCGAAGAAGGTGGACGAGGATCCTGGAGGGCGGTAGTCGACAGCCAGTTGGAGGTTGCAGGGGGAGAAGATATGCACGGAATGCGCCTCGAAGGAGAGGAGGGAGGCAGAGGGGGTGGTGTAATTGGGGTAAAGGAGCAGCTGTTGGCCAGGAGTAGGCCAACGCCTCCGCCGTGTTAATGAACACAGAATGGTCAGATTTTGGCAAGACAAAAGTTTTGTCGCCTGGTCATATAATGCACCCAATCCTAGTTTACATCCTCACCTGTGCTCAGTAAATCGGTAAATTAGTGCGTGTGTATAAAAAGAAACCCAGCACCCAGACCTTCACTTGAACTGCAACTTGAGCTCTGACAACATGACAAAAATCCACCCTGCGACCAAAGCCTTGATTATCAAGAGGCTGAAGACCAGATCTAAAACTTTTGTCTTGCCAAAATCTGACCATTCTATGTTCATTAAATGATCAATATTTCAGCATTGATGCCAATTTATTTTCTTAACCTAAACCACATTTCGAAGTGTTTCAGCTTTCAAAAGAGTAATTTATACAATCAATGGATGAATTTAACATCAGGTTATAACTTTTATTCACATAACATGGATAAGCGACATAACTTCTGTCAGTGAGTGTACGTCCCCAGACCAATCAGTATAATGCAAAAATCTAGCTTTTATTATACTCACCCGAGAGGTGGACTGGTCTGATGGGTGCCGCATTGTCTCGGTCCGGCTCCTCCTTTCTTCTTGTGATCGTTGTGCTCCTCTGCTTTATGTGGGTGACTCGTCCCACGTCACCCACACACAATCTCAGGATGATGCAATACGTGGGTGTTCTTTGACCTTTCTCCGCACGTGCGCATTACAGCACTTTGATTTGCCCTCAACAGGGCAGAAAAAAGTGCCCATACACAGGAGCACAATGAAAGTCAATGAGTGGATGATGTAGGATGCGTCAGCCACAAGAAGGAGGATGGCAATCAGAGGAAGATAGGAAGCGCCGGACCGAAAGCTATGACACCTGTCGGATTGGACCGCCCTCCAGGTGAACATAATAAAATCAGTTTTTTTACATTATACAGATCAGCCTGGGGACTTCTATTGCAGCATTCTCAATATTGTATATAAGACCTTACTTGTGGTGGCCACATCTTATATGCAAAAAAACTGTTGACAGGTTCACTTTAATTTCAATTTAGACTTCTTTTATTAAAGAAGATAATCACTATAGTACAGTCAAACATCCGTTAGCTTGTTTCATACACAGAAACCTGGCCTAGAATGTTTATAGGACAGGTGCCTCTGAGCATGCACAGTAGAAGCTTAGTTTTACTGTAGGAAGCTGTATTGCCAGTTGATATTCTGAAGAAAGAGGACACTTGGTCACACTGCTGTCCACCATGTCTATCAACACTGTAGATATAAGGGGTGCTGAGGTATTAAGGAGCTGCTTACACTGCTGTTCCAAATTTCTATATAATCTAATATTGAAGATATCAGGGGGCTGAGGAAAGAAGAGGTTGCTTACACTGCAGTCCACCATGTAATAATAATAATAATAATAATTTTTATTTATATAGCGCCAACATATTCCGCAGCGCTTCACAATACAAAATTCACATTTAAACAATCATAAGAAACAATTAGAAAATACAATACAATGCCCAAAAAATACAATACAAGGCATAATATAATACAATAATAAGAGCAAAAAATGGCAACCCTGCTCATAAGAGCTTACAATCTAACAATGAGGTGGGGGTGACAAGGTACAGGTGCTTATTTACAATGATGGTATAGTCAACTTGAGGAGATGGGAAACAGATAGGAGCAGAATAAGTGGCCACATCCCATTATTTGTGACCCACTTGAGAAGGAGCGGATAGGCTATGTCTAGATGACTGACTAGGGATCATGATAAGCCGCCCTAAAAAGATGTGTTTTTAGGGATCGCCTAAAATTATCTAAGTTGTGGATACACCTAATTTCTTGGGGTAAAGCATTCCAAAGAATTGGTGCGGCTCGGGAGAAGTCTTTGAGCCGGGAGTGGGAGGTTCAGATTAATGCAGAAGTGAGTTTAAAATCACTTCCAGAGCTAAGAGAACAGAGATGAGGGAGGAGAGGTATGTGGGTGCTGCACTGTGAAGAGCTTTGTGGGTGAGAACAAGCAGTTTGAAATGGATCCTGTAGTATATAGGCAGCCAGTGCAATGAGTAACATAGAGCAGAAGCGTCTGAGTAGCGATTAGCTAGATAGGTAATCCTGGCTGCTGCATTAAGGATGGACTGGAGAGGGGACAGTCTAGTGCGGGGGAGGCCAACTAAGATAGAATTACAATAGTCAAGGCGGGAGTGAATCAGGGCCACAGTGAGGGTTTTTGTGGTTTCCAAGGTGAGAAAGGGGCGAATTCTGGAGATGTTCTTCAGGTGCAAGCGGCAAGAGCGGGCAAGAGATTGTATATATGGGGTGAAGGAAAGATCAGAGTCAAACATAACACCCAGACAGCGAGCCTGCTGACTAGGCGCTATTGTGGTGCCGCACACTGAGAGAGAGATGTCATATTTAGGGAGGTTAGTGGACCATGTCTTTCTGATCTAATACTGAAAATGTCAGGGATTATTAGGAAGGAACAGGCTGCTCACACTGCTTTCCACCAGACCTCTCCGATCTAATACTCGAGATACCAGGAGTGCTGAAGTAAGAAGAAGCTGCTAACACTGCTGGTCATTCTGTCTTTCTGAATACAGACTGATGTTGTGACCTGCAGGTAGCTTGACAATAAGTGATATAGAATATTACTGGGGCACAGCAGCAGAGCTATATTCTGCACATGCTCACTGGCACACATCAACACATTAAAATTATAGAACAGGTTTCTGTGATTACCTCTTTACACAAAACAAATATGTGATTTGCTAATTAGAGATACTAATTAAAGATATAGGAATTTATTTATAATGAAATTTTTTTTTTTTTTTTTTTTTTTTTTTTTTAGTCCAAGAGATTAAGACCCCCACATACATTAGACACCAAAACAGACCTATTAGTTCCAATTATTGTTCCAAACAGGTCATGGTAAAAATAAAAAATGATGAACCAGAGGGCCATGGACTAGCACACTCCACAAAGCAAGATTAACAACAAAATGTAGGAAAGAGGTCATAGTTTTCAGTGTACTAGTGTCCCACTAAGCACTTACCCATGAAAGGTTATTTGCTCTTGATTAGTTATTTACTAAGATTTGTAGTATTATCTACTAATGTGATTAAGGGCCACGTCACACACACAGATAATTGTGCAGATATTGTTCGCAGATCTCTGGTTGCAGTGAAATCATGGACACATTATTACATTTGTACACAGCCACAAAATGGAACAATGTGTCCATGATTTCACTGCAACCAGAGATCTGCGAACAATATCTGCACAAATATCTGTGTGTGTGACGTGGCCCTATCATATATATCGATCATAGCCTTGTATCCTACCACCCCACCTTTTCTTATTTTGCTACATATATGTGTCTGGAGTGGTTTAGACTGGTACTATGTATTTACAATCCTTTTAGTATTTATATTATCCATTCTGATGCATTTTCCATTACTATCCTTTTAATTAAAAGTGTATACCTTTTGCACAATTTAGCACCCTCTTTCCTCCATTTTGTTGTTACCCCCACACACATCAGACTAATGTCGGCTGAATCTGCCCCTATTGATGAGTTCAGCCATGGTCTAATGTCTATGGGCGAGCTGGCCATCTGATGCTTGGGAGAAATATTGATATCTAATGTCTAATTTCGGACTGCCGATCACTTTGCTCTCCCTAAGATAAGTCAGCGGCTGATGTTTCAGTGGGTGTCTTTCTCATAGGGAACACAGGAGCACTTGCCTGTATATAGGAGGGTCAGCTGAGATGACTGCCAGTTGAAAGATCAGGAGAAGCATCGTTCGGCTGACATCCATCTGAACGACCAGCCTTAGGGGGCAGTGGCGTAATTCAGGCCCAGGGGCCCCGATGCGAAAGCTACAACTAGGCCCCCAATTATTGCAAATCTTTAATAGTATTAGTCTTTTTCTATGGGCCAAAGGGACTTTTGGGGCCCCCCTAGGCTGCAGGGCCCGGGTGTGATCGCAACCCCTGCACCTATTGTAGTTACGCCCCTGTTAGGGGGGAGCAAAACGATTTGTACTACCAGGGCCCAGGTGTGATTGCAACCCCTGCACCTGTTGTAGTCACACCCTTGGATACAGGCTCACGTTAAATAATCCCTGCCGCACCTGACTGTAAGTCCCATAGGGAATGAATGGGGCTTGCCACAAGTGAGCCGTTACGTGGCAGATGGGGCAAAGCCGTGAACGGCACTAAACGCAGATGTGAAAGGTGCCTCATACAAAATCACTGTGAACAGGTAGCAATTCCCTACCACCCATGACTCTTAGTTTACAATATAAAAGATTTAAAGCATAAGTGTCGATTTAAGTTTATATATTTAGCATTCTAGTAGTATGCTATAATGCTATAACAGAGAGGTGAAAGATGATGGCCCAACTTTAAAAGGGGAAAGCCTGGTGACAGGATCCCTTTAAAAGAGGGGTGTTTGAAAGGGTTCAGTGGAGACCATAGGGTGGACATTTCAAATTGCAATTGACGATTACACCAAGACCGCTTAGTAAGCTATGTAGATACCAGGTGGCAATATAAATTGCAAAAAGGACACAACAAAACATCACTCAGCAAAACCCATGAACATACTATAATTCTTGAAATTCTTGGAATGGACCAATACATCATTTTATTAAATAATAAAAGGAATTTTATTGTGTAATGAAAATATGAATCCCCCCCCCAACTAAAAACTCTGTTTATCTAATTACATACACATACATACACAGTGGATGAAATAAGTAGTGAACACATCACCAATTTTCTAGGCACATGTATTTCTAAAGGTGTTATTGACATGAACTCAAACATTGATGTGCAGAAATTTAGTTGATGAGTAAAAATGAGAAATGACACAGGGGAAAAGTATTGAACGCATGAAGAAGAAAGCTGCAAAAAGCCATGGAAAGTCATGACACCAGCTGAAATCTGTCCGATAGTGCTCGATAACTGAGAAATGCAAAACAAATTTAAAAAGGCCAAAACTATGATAAGAAGACTGAAAAGTTGTTGCATTTCCTGTTAGGGCACCTTTACACGCCGCAACTTTTGGCGGCAATCGGAGGCAACCGAACGTGCGCGTGCATGTTTTTCATGGTTGCCTCCGAATGCCGAAGGCGCTTGTACACACCGCAATTGCTCCGTCAACCCAACGGAACGTGTCTCCCCGGAAGTTGCCACGCAAACTACGGGAAACATCCGCTATCCTCCCGTCGCCGCTTCACACTCCGCAATCCCCAATGGAATATGGGAGTACCTGTCCAGCGCTACGAAAACATAGGCATGCCAAATTGATTTAGGCTGCGCCCAGAACACGATCACTGGACAACGCAATAGCGTCCTGATTGGGCAGCCTGCGCAGGAAGGCTGGCTAATACATGACACCATTGCTATTATGTAGTGTGAATCGACAGCTGTTCAAATATGGCGCCCTGTGAAGGGTCAGCCAATGGAAACACAGTAGCCACCACCAATCATCGCTGACGGGGTGCGGTCTCCAGCACGCTGTTGCATGCCTCCAGGAAATCAGTAGGTGACGCTGATTCCATCCCTATCGCCCGTTCACACGCCAAAAGCAGGGAAATTCACCTTCATGGTTGCGTCTGGTTTTCGAGCAGTGCTCTGAAATCGCAACCGGGCGCAACTTTCAGAAACACCGTCGCGTTCCCCAAATACACGCCGCAATTTCGTAGTAATTTCACGGCGACGGTGACGGGGCTCCAGATTGCCTCTCAGTTTTCACACATCAGTTGCGGAGTGTAAAGGTACCCTAAGGGTATTAAGACTTCATAGGAGGAGAACGTGTACTTGTGATCTCTTTCTATGACTCCTGACCAAGCAGACTTGGTTTCACATGTACTCTAAGTTGTTGCTGCAAAAGAGTTGTTTGTTGACTTCTTTATTACATCTAATTTAGGCTCTGTGGACTTCTTCAGCCTTCAACCTTTGGGTTCGGTCCTAATGTCCAAGGGCGTAACTACAACAGGTGTAGGGGTTGCAATCGCACCCGGGCCCCGGAGCCTAGGGGGCCCCAAAAGTCCCTTTGGCCTATAGAAAAAGACTATTGCTGTTAAAGATTTGCAATAATTGGGGGCCCCATTGGAGCTTTCGCATCGGGGCTCCTGAGCTTCAAGTTAGACTGAGTTCACATTTGCGCACGGTGTGTGCTATGAACGCAGCGTTCCTGAGTGCAGCTAGACGCAGGCACTATGCGTTCCAATGTTTAACATAGGAACGCATAGTGCCTGTGTGTACCTGCGCTCAGCTGCGTTTGCGTTCGGCTGCGCATAATTCATGCACATGCCGAAAGCAACATGTTGCATTTATTGTGCGTGGCAGTGTGCTTACTTTATGCACATGCAAACAGCCGCGCACAAGAAATGAACGGTAGTCAATCTGTGCGCATTGCCATCCGCTGGCAAGCGCACAGATGCTGCGGAAGATGACGTCCTCCAAGGTCATCTACATGTGAATCCTTTCCTGTCGTTCTCTTCTTCTTTCCTCTTCTTTCTTCTTCTTCTTTCTTCTTCTTTCCTCTTCCTTCTTCTTCTTCTTTCTTCTTCTGTCATATTCTTTCTTCTTCTTCTTTCTTCTTCTTCTTTCTTCTTCTTTCCTCTTCTTTCTTCTTCTTCTTTTTTCTTCTGTCATGTTCTTTCTTCTTTTTCTTTCTTCTTCTTTCCTCTTTTTTCTTCTTCTTCTTTCTTCTTCTTTTCTCTTCTATCTTCTTCTTCTTTCTTCTTCTTTCCTCTTCTTTCTTCTTATTCTTTCTTCTTCTGTCCTATTCTTTCTTCTTCTTTCCTCTTCTTTCTTCTTCTTCTTTCTTCTTCTTTCCTCTTCTTTCTTCTTCTTCTTTCTTCTTCTGTCATATTCTTTCTTCTTCTTCTTTCTTATTCTTTCTTCTTCTTTCCTCTTCTGTCATATTCTTTCTTTTTCTTCTTCTTTCCTCTTCTTTCTTCTTCTTTCCTCTTCTTTCTTCTTCTTCTTTCTTCTTCTGTCATATTCTTTCTTCTTCTTCTTTCGTCTTCTTTCCTCTTCTTTCTTCTTCTTATTTCTTTTTCTGTCATATTCTTTCTTCCTCCCTGCCGCTGCAGCCACTGCAGATGGTTTAAAATAGCCGGCGATGAAGTCGGATTTCCCGCCCACTAATTCAAATGAACAGTTGATGCTGTTGCATCAGCTAATCATTTGAATTAGTGGGGCGGGAAGGCTGGCGGTCAAGTGTTTTCACCGCTGGCTTTCCCTCCGGCTATTTTAAACCAGCGGCGGCAGGGAGGAAGAGATCAGCGGCGGCGGCCAGGAGGCAGTGATCTCTGCTACTGATCTCCGCCCCCCGGCTGCCACCGCTGATTGGGTGGCAGGGCGGCTCAAAATCACATTTTCATGTGAATGCATGCGGACAATCTCCGCTGCGTTCACATGAAAGTGTTTGCATTCGGCACTGCATATGCGCTGCATACGCTGCAGTGCCAAACGCAAATGTGAACCCTGCCTTACACCACTGCTAATACCCAAATGTTTTTTTCACCTTTGCTCTTGATAGGGTTTTCAGATAAGTTTCAGAAATATCCTCCACTATGCATGGAATATCCAGGGTGAAGTATCTTCGGAGACATGTTGTAAAAATCACGTCCAATCTTAGTCAGAATTAAACTACAGTCTTATATTCGTCTTCCTGGACATGCTGTCATTATTATCTTCTTTGAAGAAGCTTTCAACTCATCATCTATACGTGTTTTGGACATATAAAGAGAGACAATGCGCCTTTTCTTTTTGCAGGTTCCACTTTATTGTAGATATAAATAATCCTCCATGCTGGTGATGTGTCTTCAACTTTATCTGAGGATATAACATCATTTAATCCTTTTGAAGTAAATAAGATTGATGCCATTCGAAAGCAGATCATTACTTTAATCTTTTGGTGCCACCTATTATCTCAAAAAGCCTGAACTTATGGAGGATTCAAGCACTTTACGTCTGTCATTGAGATGGTAGACCCATTCATTGCTCAACTTTGCAATCTTTCCTTTGCTCCTTGAAGATGTTTGGCTGGTCTCCCAGACACGGTTGGTCTATCTTGTTGTTTAAAGCTTTCTGATGACCCTGGATAAAAGAAGGCACCAGTAGCAAGTGATAACTATAAAATATGGCATAAAAATAATGTAAAAACACCAGGGACTTCAATCATACTCTATCCACCCTGATAAATAATATTAATATTTATTACTAGCTGCATAGTCAGTCATAACGCTTATATATGGTAATATCGCCCATATTTGGCAATATCGCCCATATATGGTAATGAATGTATGTGTGTATGTTTCATAGCCCCGCCCCTCCCAATTGCTCTGCCCTTTCATAGCTCCATCCAACATGTAGCCCCGCTCCTTCAAAGCTCCACCCCTCCACTTAGTCCTGGGGGCATGGCTATGTGGAGGAAGGCACGCTGTGAAGTGGGCATGACCATGTGGAGTGGATGGGGCTATGCCGGGGTTTTGTGAACTGCGCATGGCTACACACATACATACTCTCAGCTTTATATATTAGATTACAGCTCATGCATATGACTGTATTACTGATCCATATGGTACAGATGTGTTATATGGTTCCCATATTCTGATTTGATCCGTTTCTGCCGGTCAATATGTTTTAAAAATGTTATGGAGAAACAAGAAAAAGGATTCCATGAGAAACGCCAAAATGAAGATATACTATGAGTCAATTATCAAGCAAAATAAGAAATAGTAACCTCTCATTGCTCTACTCCAGTTAGTGTTTCTGGACAGTGGATGTGGTAATACACATTACTCTGTCATTCAGGCTCTTTCACTTTGCCACCAATAAAATCTCCCCTGATGAATCTGTACGAAGATGTGTCGGGAGCATGTGGGAGCGTTTGTGTTCTAATAATCTCTACTAGGGTAATTTGTGGCTGCACCCCCGATATGTAAAGGATCATACATATGATGGATCATTAGTGTAGACCCCCTTTACCCCTTGGTGAGATTGTTCTATCTTTCTTATATCCTGTTGCTTAATAGGTTTACTTTGTTTGGCATGTGCACTAGTAATGAGCGAACGCGCTCACCATTGCTCGATACTCGATCGAACATCGGGGTGCTTGGGTACGTTTGTTACTCAATCGAATTTCACAGGTGCTTCCCTGCCTTGCATGTTTTGCAGCTGCTAGACATTCAATTCACATGCAAGGATTGCCTAATATACACAGTAATGCCGTAGTCAAGTTGGCTACTGGTATTATTGTGATTGGTTGGCCACATTGTATGACCTGGTGACACGTTGATCAGCAAACTCCTGTGGAAGCATTTCAGGAAGAGTTGATGTGGGAGGGACAGGTTAGATTAGAGCAGGCAAATAGGCAGTGTTTAATTGGTATTGCAGTAATTGTATGCCGCTGATGCACCATTAAAACAAAAGTCCTGTTCAGGCAGGGGTGTAACTACAATAGGTGCAGGGGATGCAGCTACACCCGGTCCCTGAAGCCTAAGGGATCCCAAAAATCCCTTTGGCCTATAGAAAAAAGACTATTGTTGTTAAATATTTGTAATAATTGGGGGTCCCGTTGGAGCTTTTGCTTCGGAGCCCATGATCTTCAGGTTATGCCACTGTTTTCAGGGCTATATACTGTTCTTTCTGAAATACATGAGAAAAGGAGCCAAACCATACTAAAATTTCTGGTCAAAGAATAATAAAATTCAACTAGTATTTGCAAATGCATAATGTATTTATTTTGACACTAGTTAAACATACAAAAAGACCAGGACAAGTGTATATACAATCAATAGACCATACAATTAAGGTACTGTGAGGGACAGACAGAACTGCATAACAACCAGAACTGGCTAACACGTCCACATTTACAGTATGGTGTAATATGTATATTGAACCACATCTTGTAACTTGTATAATCTATGATGATCTCTTGGAATCTGTTTACATACTCTTATTTCTCTAGTAAAACCACTGTTACCTGCATTCAGTGTAGGGATAGCTAGTGGAGGTTGGATAGTTTTTAGTCTTGTTTAACCTAATAAATAATTTAAATAATTAGAAAAAATGACATTGGGTCCTCCATAGTTTTGATAACCAGTCAAGGCAAAGCAGACAGCTGGGGGCTGATATTATCAGGCTGGGAAGGTATTGAATACTTCTTAGTCTAAAAATAGTAGCCTGCAGCTGCCGAAGTGGCTCATCACATTAGATGTACCAATTCTGGCTCTTCCCGATTGCCCTGGTACAGTGGCACTAGGGGTAATGGAAATTAGGGTTTATGTCAGCTGTGTAGTGTCAGTTGGCATCAAACCCTGATGTTAGTAATGGAGAGGCGTCTATCAGAAACTCTCAAAACTAATCCTGTAAGTTAAAAGAAAAAAAATACACACACAAATATTTTTTTTAACTAAACATCACCCAACTCTTGTTCTGGATCACCAATTTATTAAAAGAAAAAAAACCATAAAGATCCAAAATAGTTTGACCGAATCTGAAGTAGTCCACAAATGAGACTGGAAAAATGCTTGAGTTTTCCATTAACTTCTATTATACTCGGTACTCGAGTCAAGCCTGTCCAAGTGTGTGATCTGCTCGATTTGAGTACTGAAAATCTGAGCATTTTAGTGCTTGTTCATCACTAATGTGCTCATTTTACCTTTTTTTGAGGCATTAGTTCTACCTTTATTATTGCAGGTCCTTCTGGAGCATATTTTGGCCTTTAATTCTCTTTGTTGTGCAATGTAGCCTGGAGGTTTTTTTAGAAATGCAGTTTAATAAAATATATGTTTTATTATTGTATATATACTCTTGCTAGTATTTATTACCTTAACTGGTAGATAGGCTATCATTTTAAACAGTAGTTTTCATTATATATCTCTACTCTGGTTATTCAAAGCATACTGAAATAACAAAGATGCACATCTTTTTTCGAACCCGATTTAACACCTTTATGATGAAGACCCCCAATGCAGAGTTGAAACAAGGTGTAAATAGCAATGTTATTCGCTGTTTTCAACTTTTTTTCTTATATTTTTGTATCCTTTGGGCAATTGGAGCAAGATTGATTTCTGCAGGGTAAAGTCGGATTTCTAATGTGGCATGAGGCTCAACCCAATTCACTGGTGGAGTGCTTAAAAGAAACTCATGACAATGTGATTTTTTTTAACTAGAGACACTATTACAGAATGTAGGGTCCCCGACTTCAGAGAGGTGAGTCGTATTGTAAGTATAAGTATTTTTATTAGTATTTAGCCTTTTGATGTCCTTTTACAGTTCGGCAATCCTTTGAACCATACCTGCGCAAGTTGACGGTGCATGAACATCAAGATGTCATGACCTTATGCGTAGTAGAACAGAGATGAACCTTATTAGAGCCAGGAGTCCCAGCCTAGATTGAATAGGCCCAAGGATTTAGAAGTTGGCTGCGGTAATAAGGTGATGTGCTGAGGGCCAGACGGGGTCAGTGAAACATGGAATAGCTGTAGAGGTAAGTAGTTAGTTGAGTATTAAGTATTTTTTTATTTTCTTCTCATTATGTTTATTATACTGTCAGATCTGAAGAGACATCAAAGCATAGTAAGAGACATTAAATTCTTGGAGAATACCTTAGTTTTACATCAGGAATTGCCAGAGAAGAAGGGGTGGATCGCGTGCGCTGCCGTCAAAGAGGTCCTCCAACGAATCACAAAGGTTATAGTAGTAGTACCTTTATTTATGTAACGCGTTTCGTGGGACTGCAGCCCACTTCCTCAGGAATCCAAAGGTTAGTTGCACATCGAATTTCTATGAAAATCTCGGCGATATGGCAAATTCTAATTTTTAGTCAGATTAATTTATTTCCTTGGCCCATTGTCTGACGACAAGAAAACCACATACTGATCTTGCAAAGATACGCTTTTCTGTTCACCTGGATGACAGAGCGTAAAAAATTAAGTAGATATTACATACCACTAGAAGATCATATGTACTGGAGAAACTGGCCATACACATACTTTGAGGTCCCATATTGTTTGCTGAGAATCATGCAAGACTATATTCTCCACAAGCATTAGATATATGAATGATCGGCACTCCACACTCATGGGTAGTGCCCAAGGAATAAATATACAATCAAAAGAAAAATGTTTCCCGACACTCACAGCAAATTCAAGCAATTGTATTTAATCATGATCCACACATACTAGTAGGCAGTAATTACATGTTTTTTTTTATCTGGTCATATAATACAAATTCCAGGAAATAACTCAAAATTAACATAAAATGTAAATGATTATCAAATTGCTCTCTCCCCTCCGTTCTGTCTTCTCCTATTGTGTGCTTTCTCCGTGGAGCATTCTATCCCCGTTGCTCTGTTTCTCTTCCCCCCTGTGCGGTCTCCCCCCTGTGTGCTCTCGCCCCTGTGCGCTCTCTAGCACTTGTGCACTCCCCCCTGTGCACTCTTTCTTGCTCCTTGTGTGCTCTCTCTCTCCCCTGTGGACTCTGTTCCCCCCCTGTGCACTCTCTCTTACCCTTGTACACTCTCTCTACCCCTGTGTGCTGTCTTCTCCCCTATGTCATCTCTACTTGGAACTGTTTCCACCCTTTGTGCTCTCCCCCTGTGTGCTTCCTCAATCTTCCCCCTGTGCTGTCTTCTTCTCCTCTAGTGTACTCAGCCTTTTTACCTTTGAGCCCAGGTATTCAAAGATGGTGGCGGTTTGAGTAAGTGCACATGTGCCTGCCGGGTCACTCTGCTGCCATCTCTGTATAACCAGGTTTCCAAAGATGGTGGCCACCTGAGTAAGTGTGCACATGTGCCCGCTGGGTATATGTGTGCGCACTTAATTAGGCACATGATAGGAGCACATCCAGATGCTGGAAGTGTCC
This sequence comes from Allobates femoralis, assembly GCA_033576535.1. Classification (NCBI taxonomy): domain Eukaryota; kingdom Metazoa; phylum Chordata; class Amphibia; order Anura; family Aromobatidae; genus Allobates; species Allobates femoralis. Next base: position 73,116,995 of record JARQOC010000003.1, on the reverse strand, counting down.
AAGCCAATTGTGTAAGTAGATACTGCTTTTCATACAAAACATCTTGCAATAGTAAGTGGGACTATACCCAATCCAAACGGAATGTGGATAATTTTGCTGGGAATGCAATGTGCAGCACATCCTGTATCTCTAATGCTTATTTCCTTAGTACAGCCTGTGTAGGAAAGAGGTAAGTATATTCACTGATTAGATTACATGTATACTATCATGTCATGTATAGCAATGTCTTAAAACATTTTCCTTATTTTCTTATATATTAAATCAAAATAATTAGTAGATATAATAATTGACTATACAAAATATTTCATTCATAAAATTACCTGAAATAGAAACAGATATTAACAGATATTCATAATAACAAGAGCAAAGTTGTTTAGGAACTGAATTTGATTTAAATTATATCAATTATACATAGCAACTATTATGTTTGACATAAGATACTTTCCATATTAATTTATTCAGTCTGTGTTCACTATTGAGTCCCTTAGGATGAAAAGTTTGCAACTCATGAATACAATACGCCCCAATGTGCAAAAGTAGTTTTTTATATTACTGCCCCTTCTTGGATATTCCACTTTTTCAACAACTTGATATTTTTATTTGTAATTCTATTTTTATTAGAACAAAGGTGATACAAATATGCATATGCTAGATTGCCAAACTTCAGGATGGTCATTTGGCCGCGCAGGACCGACCTTGATGGTACAGTTTTATCGTTGCATTGATTCGTCTATGGAATAACAACTTGATATTTTAATTGTGAAATAAAGTTATTAATTTCCTTAAAATGATGAGGTGGGGGCAGCAATAAATTTCCACATCTATTCGTGGACTTGTGTTTATTTATGCGGGCTGTCAGGACTCTGGATCTTCTGATGATCTTTGTGCATTCTTGCCCTTTTCCAATATGGCTTGCTCTGCTTCAATCCACTCCATGTGTTCTTTGTCTCCCTGCCTTAATAAGCTCTAGTCCATCTTCCAGTTCCCTTTTTGAGTATTCTGCCAAGATTACAGCTCTTTGTTGCAGTTAAAATTTGGTACTCTTTCGGCAGCAAATCCTGCTTTGTTCTCCAGTATTTGCTTATCAGTGGCTACCCACACCTGCTGCCAGCTCCTCTTCAGTTTGCAAGCTGCTAAGCACCTTCCCGTTGCTTCGGTTCCTGTCTATCAGCCAAGTGTCACGTATTTGCCGTATTTGCTGTACAAGCTCTCTGTAGTTTCCTTATGGATGCAGTAGCAGTGTTTGGGACTTTGCAGGACATTAGGTTAAACTGCTCTGCATCTAATATTAAACTTGTATTTTAGAGACTTCCATTCCCAGGCTATCTGTGTGTAAACTGTGCTCATAAACTGTTGCTACAGCATCCCTCAGAGTGAACTTTGCCTATAGACTTTTCTCCTGTGAGGTTATTTTAGAAACAATTGCATAAAGGCTTCTCCTGAAGATTATTATTGTGTATTTATGAACTTTGATTTCTTACCGCACCTTTTGTTTGCTGTATTACCACATGTGACAATACAGACTTTCTCACCCATAAACCTTGCTTCAATTGTTTTTTTACCTCATGCTAAAAGATTCCTAAGTTATCCATTATAGTTATTACAAAGGCCCCCACATGTTGGAAAGTCTCCCCTACATACAAAAGTCAACAAGGACCGCCATAAATTAGATTGGCAGTGTGACACATGAAATACTCTTTGATTTCATAGGATTTTCCTGTTTGAGGTTGTAAAATGGAGTCTCCTCCTATAACACTGTTGCATTGAGCACAAGTGAGACATGAGAATGTGCTATTTTTACCAGTAGAAAAATAAGTTTGTTTTATTTCGACTTCCAAAATCTGCTTTAACAAGTTTAGCATGGATCATGGGCAGTCGCTTGTTATAGAAAATGGAAAAATCATTGAACGGAAACATTTCCGGATGGGCTCGTTGTAAAATATTCCAGTACTGTACTATAATGTTAACAATTTTATAATTTACCAGCTGTAGAGTCCGTCGTAATGCCCATATATTGTCGTAATGCCTATATATGGCAATATCACCCATATATGGTAATTAGAGATGAGTGATTATACTAGTTACCATTCGGTACTCGCCAAATAGTACGATATTCGGACTACTTGTTAGGAGTAGTGAGTACAATGTAAGTCAATGGGAAATGTGAGTAATTTTCAGCTGGACCCTACACAGCAGTCTGGGGGCTGAGGAAAAGGCTGAAATGGGTGCATGTTTGTTTAAAAGCCGGCGGTAAAAAGCCACCGGCTATTAAACAATCACTCAGATCATCCTTGCTCCCCAGCCGCCTCCCAGCCCGATCCTCCGCTACCCCTCCACCTCCCAGCCCGATCCTCCGCTCCCCCGCCGCCTCCCAGCCCGATACTAAGTTATGACCGGGTGGGGAGCGCAGCACCAGGGAGTGGGGAGTGAAGGACCGGGCGGGAAAACCAGTGGTGAAGTCTTTTTACAGCCGGCTTTCCCACCGGCTATTTCAAATGAACAGCTGATGTAGCGCTGCGGCATCGTAAAGGGGGTAACTCAAGTGAGTTACCCCCCACACGATGCCGCAGCACTCCGAGCTCTGCTTCAAGGACCAAGAGGATAGAAGCTTTGTTCGTCCCCTGGGTCTCTGATGTAGCAGAGCTGAAAGTTTTCAGCACAGACATGAGGGTCGATGGGTTAATAAACATGCAGTCCCTAAATGTACTTGTTTTTTTTTTTTTTTAATGAACTATAAAAAAAAATTTGACATGGGCTTCGCCATATTTTTGTATGCCAGCCAGGTACAGCAGGCAGGTACGGGCTGACCCCAACCCCGAGCTGCCTATTTGTACCTGGCTGGACACAAAAGTATAGGGAAGCCATTTTTTTAATTATTTCATAAATTTCATGAAATAATTTAAAAAAAAATGACATGGGCTTTGCCCTATTTTTGTGTCCAGCCAGGTACAACTAGGCAGCAGGGGGCTGGAATCCGCAGGGCAGGGTGGCCCAAGCTTTCTGAGCCCCCCAGCTGCGAATTGCAGTCCGCACCCACCCCAGAAAATGGCGCGTTCATAGAAGCGACCCGACTCATCCAGGGCCCTGGTGCGGTGGCTCACTGGGTAATAATGGGGTTAGGGTCAACTTTGTATTATCAGCTGTCCCTAAGCCCGAAATTCATGGGGTCTCGCCAATATTAGACATGACCGCCATGAATTTCTAGTGTAGCGTTAAAAAAAAAAAACACAGCACAAAGAAAAAATGTTTTATTAGAAAAAACAAACAAAACGCAATTAGTGTCTCCATATTTATTCTAAACAAACCTCCCCCTTCTGACATAGTCCAAATGAGTCTTCTTGTTTAGCTCAGCTACATCTCTGGTAGATAATCTCTAGAGATGTAGCTGAGCAGTGCATCCGGCCATGGCAAAGTTCATATAAGTTTATGCTGTCAAGCATGAACTACCATGAACCCTGTGACGGCACCGCAGCTATTTCAAATGAACAGCTGATACATCAGCTGTTCATTTGAAATAGCTGGCTGGAAAGCCGGCAGTGAAAAGACTTCACCGCCGGCTTTTCCGCCCGGGTCCTTCGCGCCCCACTCTCTGGTGCTGCGCTCCCTGCCCGGTCCTAACTTAGGATCAGGCTGGGAGGCGGCGGGGGGGAGAGAGGAGGAGCTGAGTGATTGTTTAAAAGGCTTTTTACCGCCGGCTTTTAAACAATCATGCACCCATTTCAGCCTTTTCTTCAGCCCCCAGACCGCTGTGTAGGGTCCAGCAGAAAATTACTCACATTACTCCCATTTCACATTGACTTACATTGGATTTGCTGCTCGTAACGAGTACCCGAGTATTAGGACCTACTCGTTACGAGTATATCGAGTCTGAATATTTCACTACTTGCTCATCCCTAATGGTAATGTATGTATGTGTGTGTATGTATTATAGCTCTGCCCCCTCCCATTAGCCCTGCTCCTTCATAGCACCACCTCCACATATAGCCCCATCCCTTCATAGTTCCACCCCTCCACATAGTCCCATGGGCAGGGCTATGTGGAGATGAATGCTTCAAAGTGGGTATGGCTATGTGAAGTGGGTGTGGCTATATGTGGAATGGGCGGGGTTATGCCACATACACACAGTTTTATATCTTAGATTGGATTAAACTTCCATACGAACGGTATTGTTTTACCAAACTTTTTTGTTTCCTATTCAATCCTACAGATGTTCTGTCCTCTTTTCAGTGTATAATCAGGATATCCCCTACTTTTGATATTACCGTATATACTCGTGTATAAGCCGACCCGTGTATAAGCCGACCCCCCTACTTTTGCCCCAAAAATCTGGAAAAACCTATTGACTCGTGTATAAGCCGAGGGTGGACCCCAGCACAGTTATACAGCCCCCAGCAGTGTGGTATACAGGCCCCCCAGTGGTAGTATACAGCAGCCCCAGTGGTAGTATACAGATTCCCCAGCAGCCCCAGTGGTAGTATACAGATTCCCCAGCAGCCCCAGTGGTAGTATACAGGAGCCCCAGCAGCCCCAGTGGTAGTATACAGCAGCCCCAGTGGTAGTATACAGGAGCCCCAGCAGCCCCAGTGGTAGTATACAGGAGCCCCAGTGGTAGTATACAGGAGCCCCAGTGGTAGTATACAGCAGCCCCAGTGGTAGTATACAGGAGCCCCAGCAGCCCCAGTGGTAGTATACAGGAGCCCAGCAGCCCCAGTGGTAGTATACAGCAGCCCCAGTGGTATACAGCAGGCCCCCAGGGGTACATATAGCAGCCCCCAGGGGGTACCCAGCAGCCCCCTGGGGGTACCAACAGCCCCCTGGGGGTACCAACAGCCCCCAGGGGGTACCAACAGCCCCCAGGGGGTACCCAGCAGCCCCCTGGGGGTACCAACAGCCCCCAGGGGTACCAACAGCCCCCAGGGGGGACCAACAGCCCCCAGGGGGTACCCAGCAGCCCCCTGGGGGTACCAACAGCCCCCTGGGGGTACCAACAGCCCCCAGGGGGGACCAACAGCCCCCAGGGGGTACCCAGCAGCCCCCTGGGGGTACCAGCAGCCCCCTGGGGGTACCAGCAGCCCCCTGGGGGTACCAGCAGCCCCCTGGGGGTACCAACAGCCCCCAGGGGGGACCAACAGCCCCCAGGGGGTACCCAGCAGCAGCCCCTGGGGGTACCAACAGCCCCCAAAAGCTGGCACTGTCCCCCCTTGTAAGGCCTCCCCCTCCCGCTACTTATACATTACCATCCCGGTGTTCTGATCGGCGCCGCTCCTCGTGCTGCGTCGCCGTCTTCATCCTCCCGCGCTGGCTGCATCCAGGATCTCCGGCGGTCGCGCGATGACGTCATATCGCTGCGACCGCCGGAGAACCCGGATGGATGCAGCGAGCGCGGACGGGAGGATGAAGACGGCGACGCAGCACGAGGAGCAGCGCCGATCAGAACACCGGGATGGTAATGTATATGCTCCGGGGGGGGCCCTTACTAGGGGGGACAGTGCCAGCTTTTGGGGGGGGCCATATGCACTGCTTCCCCCTGCGCTGATTGACAGGGGGAAGCAGTGCATATATAATGAGCGGCCCCACGTGACGGGGCCGCTCATACAGCAGCCCCCCCCCGCCTCCTCCAGCCTCCACAGCCCCCACCACACAGCCCCCACCACACGGGTCTACCGTATAGACCCGTGTATAAGCCGAGGGGGGGACTTTTCAGCCCAAATTTTGGGCTGAAAAACTCGGCTTATACACGAGTATATACGGTATTTTATATTCCATCCATTCTCCACAAGAACTACATTGGAAATAGATGGAAAGGATGTTGAGGTAAAAACTTTCATCTGTTTCTTCTATCCAACAAAGCAGAATTGAGCATTATAATGGAAATCCACTTTCCAAGTTTTCCAGACTTCTGTTAGCCTGCACATTGCCCATGAATGTAGTCTAGCTACAAGAAAAACACCATGTTCTAGAAGCCCAAAGACTTGGATTTGCTATGATATTCTACACATTTCCTATTTACGACGGTCACATGAGATGTTGCAACTGAGATGCCATATTTAGCTATATGTAGCATACATAATTCTAGTAATTGACCTGAAACGGGGCGGTTCAACTTCCTCCTGCTGTAAAACTGTACAAAATCCATTAAAACGTAACAAATGCCTTGCGTATTAAAGATGATAAGCTTAAAATCTGGAAAACGCATTAATCCACTTCTAACTGGCATTTAATGAAACCGTTGCAGAGGTTTAATGAGGGTATAATACGTTTTCCATATCGGAGCAATGTCTTAACTATTGGGATCACTGTTACCCTGAGATTACTGAATTCTGCATTTTGCTAAGAGCTTCCATTACATCAGGCTCCAGAAAAGGTTTATTGTTGTTGCTTTTTTTTGGCTTCTTGACTCCAAAGTGTAACATATCTTTGTTGCATTCTTTTCCTGATAAAAGGAGATTATCTACAGTACAGTCCCTATTATTTTACCCTTTCAAGCCTTCTGAGTTGTGTTTTGATGCTTGTCCTTCCTATGGTGTGGCGGTAGCATGTACTAAATACTGACCTTTTACTTTGTTTCTAAGGTAAGACTAAACCATTCTTCAACTTCAAAGAATACGCCAAGACTTCTTGTGCTTATCAACTTTTTTTTTCAAGTCCAGTAGACTTTTCAATTCAACCAAAAAGCTCTTTGCTCCCTTGAATTCCTAAAGTTAAAGATGACACATTTTCTTGGTATTTTGGGTGAAAAAAAATTGGTTTCACCTTTAACGTTTTAAAAATTCCAAATGGGCCGATGCAAAAGTTTGAATATCTAAAAAATGTGAGAGACAAAATGTGCATGGGGTCTTATCTCTCGGCAGAGTGGGGCAATCGCCCGATGAAATTTGCCCACCTGGTCCGGTTGTGTGAGCACACAACTAGTATTAGTGCTTATACAGGTGCTGCTGGATCCACACCTCCACGTGCAACGTGGCAAACAACTGGAAACAGGACCAAGTGCTAGGGTTTTAATAAAACTGTGAAATTTGCATTACATAACGATGATAGTGAACAAGCCATGGCCCTAACAGGCTAATTAAGGTCTGAAACCTTTTTAAAAGCTCAAAGCCAGATCAGGTTTTAAAAAAAAAAAAAAACGTAAATGTGACCCTAGCCTAATGGCCTCTTTACACACACCAACTTCTGTGTCCAACTTCTGAACAACTTACTGGTTGCAGTGAAATCATGGACATATTGCTCCATTTTGTGGCTGTGTACAAATGGTACAATGTGTCCATGATTTCACTGCAACCAGTAAGTTGTTCAGAAGTTGGACACAGAAGTTGGTGTGTGTAAAGCCGCCCTAACAGTGCTAAATAAGTGAGTAAAATAAAGAAATATATATGAATTGCAACTTAAAAAAAATTGCACCCTTACTCTAGTGAGGAGAGTGGAGTAAAAAGTGGAAAACCAGCTCTAAACAGAAGTGTGTTATGTGTTAGCATTATTTGCCAAATTTATCAAACACCATGCAACACGTTAATACATCTAATACCAGTAATGGCAACACGGCCTCAACCAAAACTCCTTAAAAGATTCCTTTCATGGTGAATTCCCTCCTAAGATCCTAAGAGCAGAATCTAAGGCAGGGGTCTCAAACTCCAGGTCTCTAAGGGTCCCGTCACACTTGGCGACGTTCCAGCAATCCCGACAACGATACGAGCTGGTAAGGATCGCTGGAACGTCGTTACGTGGTCGCTGGTGAGATGTCAAACAGATCTACTCAACGACTCAGCAATGTTATGGCGACCCGTATAACAACCTCTGTAGTCGTTGGGACCCTGTCACACAGCAGCTAGTCTGACGACTCAGACCGACGTGGCTGAGTTCTGAGTTGCCAACGAGGTCGTTGTTAAGGCGTCAAATACATACATGCTGCCCAGCGGGAACCCGATGATCAAAAAATGGTCCAGGCCATTACGATACGATCAGCGATGTCACAGCGGGGGCCCGGTCGCTGCTACGTGTCACACATAGCGAGATCGCTGGCGAGGTCACTGTCGCGTCACAAAACCTGTGACACAACAGTGATCTCGCTAGCGATCTCGCTATGTGTGATGGGGGCTTAAGGAAGTCCTTAAAACCTGCACTGTGTGCGGCCCTCGAGGCTTTGAGTTTGAGGCCCCTGAGCTAAGGTGTCCTCCCAATCTTTATTCTTAACCACAGCTGTGGGGTGTAGATTACTGTGGAATACCCAAGTTCTGGTTCCCGCAATAGTCCCCAATAAACTATGAGGTTTTAGGTAGAAAGTTTGATCAGGTATGTGATTAAACATATCCATGGTGGTTCAGTTGCTTAGTGGTTAGCACTGTTTCTTTGCACCCCTGGAGTCCTGTGTTCAAATCCCACCAAGGACAACAGATGTAAGATAAGATAAGATAAACTTTATTGATCCCGGAGGAAATTACAGTATTACAGCAGCAGAACAAAGATCAAGAACATTTCACACTTTACAAAATAAGTCTATATGGACAGCAGATGTGGGTAGACTGGTACATGTACCTCACCTATTCCCCCCATACACATAGAACTTCACATAGTCTTGGGATGCTTTACACTTATACATTTGTTAAACATCCCCACAGCTGTCGGAACAAACGATTTTCTGTATCTTTCCTTTTTACACCTTAGTTGGATTAGACGCTTGCTGAATGTGCTCTTCCGCTTCGTAAACAGTTCAGAGAGCGGGTGTGTATTGTTGCTCATTATAGCCTTGCAAGGAGTCTGTATGTTCTTCTTGTGTTTGCGTGGGTTTCCTCTGGGTTCTTCAGTTTCCTCCCACACTCCAAAGACTGAAAGGGAATTTAGATTATGAGCCCCAATGGGGACAGTGATGATGATGTCTGTAAGGTGCTGTGGAATCAATGGAGCTGTATAAGTAAAGCATAATAAATCAATAATAATATCCCATTCAGTACCAAGCTGGGTTCTAACTGTCCAAACATTCCAGGATAGTCAGTAAAAATTGGTCACTTTTTTGCTCAAGTCTGTAAAAACATTTTAAGGCGTTTGGGTTTTTCTTTTTAAGCTGATACAGATTATTTTGACTCTAATTATCATACTTTTACAGTTCACAGTGAGTACAACTAATGTCTTCATATCAGAATTATAGGCTGGAGATGTGGAAAACTTATAATCATAATTAATAATTATGGTTTTCTACTGTGTCCGTCATTTTTTGATAAGTCATTAGGGATGGGCGAATCCTGAAATACTCGGACTCGCTGGACTCTAACGAGTCCGGGTCCGAGACTCGGTACTCGTTGCGAGTCCAGCGAGTCCGAGTAGTAACCTGTACTTTTGCAGTGTATCTATACAGATACACTGCAAAAGTACCCTAAAAGTTAATGTAAGGGGTTAAAAACAATAAACATTAATACTCACCTCCTGTACTCCTGGACCGGGACCGGTACCGAAGATCTCTGGCTGTTACAGGACCTCCGAGACCACCGGGAGAAGATGGGGAAAAAGACCTTGCAGTTCAGCCAATCAGCATTCGGCTAGCGGTCACATGGGTTGTGACGCGGCTGCACTGCGGTCACATGACAAACCCATGTGACCGCTAGCCGAATGCTGATTGGCTGAACTGCAAGGTCCTTTTCCCCATCTTCTCCCGGTGGTCTCGGAGGTCCTGTAACAGCCGGAGGTCTTCGGTCCCGGTCCAGCAGTACAGGAGGTGAGTATTAATGTTTATTGTTTTTAACCCCTTACATTAACTTTTAGGGTACTTTTGTAGTGTATCTGTATAGATACACTGCAAAAGTACAGGGACTCGCTACCCCCAAGTAATTCCTAAGGAAACTCGGCGAGTAGCGAGTCCCCCGAGTCCGCTACTATTCGGGCGAGTCCCGAATAGTAGCGAGGAATTCGCCCATCCCTATAAGTCATCCAAAGAAAATATAGAAAGTCAAGTTCAAAACCCTGGTACCAAGCGTTGTCTTTTTGCCCAGGAATCACTACCTGGAAAAAGGATCAAGCTCAAGATCAAGATCAAAAGGATCAAGAGGTTGGGCCAAAGATTGGTAGAAAATCAGATGAAAGCTAACACAGGCAAGCCAGGCCAGGTCAAAAGACTGATAACCAAAATGCATATTTAGGAAAGTGACAGAAAACATACAGGAGCTGATAACCAAGCAAGCAAAATATGGAGCAGGTCAATGGTTGATGATATAAAACATTACAAAGGGTTCTTGATTCTATAGATGTCGTCACTTCAATCAAAGTATAGGTCGCTGCCCGGTAGACATAACTCCGTAGGGGCCAACAACCTCCCTCTTAGGTCCTATTCAGCTCATTGTTTCTGATGCAAAGAGGTTACTTTTTGGAGAGGTTTCATTATATTTGACTAAGGCTAGGGTCATACTTGAGGGTTGGATGCGATTTTCACACTTGGATTGTGTGAAAATCGCATGCAAATTCGCATCCATAGGCCCCAATACAAAAAACGCATGCCTCAATGCCAAAAACGCATGGCTAAAGTGCCATGTGATTTTGGTATGCGTTTTTGGCTCAGCACCAAAAAACGTCTCAAGAGACGTTTTTTGGTGCTTTTCCAAAAATGCATGCGTTTTTTAACGCCCTGTGGGTCACGCATGCAAAACCGCATGGCACTAAATGGTACCATGCGTTTTTGCATGCGTTTTTTAAGGCTGCTCCTGACCTAAAAGCAAAAACGCAGCCCAAAATCACAGCCTGTCAAGAACAACCTTAAAAAATGCATGCAAGTGTGACCCTAGCCTAACTTAGAGAAAGTGTCTAGTGCAACTATCTGAAAGCCCCAACAAATATTAGAGAAAAATCGTCTGAATGCAAATCAAGACCCGTTGACCATTTCTTGTGTATGGGGGGAGGGGTTCAAAATATTCTCTAATTATCGATGATATCATGGGAGAGAATTATCAGGCTTGTTGAGTTTCAATTTTGTTCTCTGAGGAGATAAACTGAGGCTTAGGCCGGCTTCTCATAGCGTGTTTGATCCGATCCGTGGCTGTCCATGTAAACCGGACAGCCCCGGACCGGATTTTGGCCCCATAGTACCCTATGGGGCTGGTTGGAGCCGGATGGCAGCTCTCTGCCATCCGGTTTCTATCTGTCCGGTAAAATCCGGGAGAATTCAGAATTCTCTCATGGACACAAAAGCTTTGCTTGCAGCGTTTTTGTGTCCGAGAGGAGAATATCTCATCTAATTGCCTACTCCCGGCGCTTCCTAACATGGGAGCGTATGGGGCCGGATTGCCCCATTCCGGGAGGATTCGGGAACCGGACACCTGCGGCTGCATGCCGCTGTTGTTTCATGACATGTGAGCCGCGGTCCTGATTCAACAGCATCGGCAGCTGTGTGCGGCAGCACACCGGTCTAGAGGGCATATTAGCCCTCCGGTTCTGTGTGCTGATCCGATCCGGGGCTGTCAGATTCACCCTGACAACCACGGATCGGATCAAACCCGCTATGTGAAGCCAGCCTTACTCCACTTGTCATTGAAAATACATGGATGCTCGATGAAGCCAAGAGTGCATATGTATAGGGGGATTTGGAGATATTGTTGGCCAATAGACGTTTAAGCATCTTAAGCGAAAATAAATTTTGTTTCTCCAGCACTAGTCTATAACCATGGCTCGATGAACTTAATAGACTTAAGACTGTCGCTAGATCCCATTGAAACTGACACATCTCACCAAAAAAAAACTGAGATACTCTGACTACAGATAATGGATTCTACTTTTTCTTTTCAGCTCATGGGAAGGGTTATTTTCTAGTATTGTTCCCACCAGGAATATGTTTCCTTTCTACCGTATGAGGGCAAATCTGTTTATTCATCAAGGTCCAAGGCTGATTGCAATCAGGCTACTTTCAAGTCCTTAAAAAGTGGTACACAAAAAAAGCAGTAATTGGGGATTGGCAGGGAGAAAAAGAAGTGTTGGGTTGCAGTTGCTTAAGTAGTCAGCAAAGTTTTATGTCATTAATATGTGAAGTAATAAGAAAAATAAAATATATAAAATCAGAATGTTAATAGTTTTCAGCTGTCTAAATGTGTGTATATGGTATACATATATATCTGTGAAAAGTTTAGGCAGGTTTCGGAAAATACTGCCAAGTTGGAGCGCTTTATTATCAATTATCAAAATGCAAAGTGAATGAACAGGAGAAAAGTGAATAGTTGGTGTGACCGCCCTTTGTCTTGAAAACAGTATCAATTCTTCTATGTATACTTAAGCTCCCGTCACACACAACAACAGTGATCCCGACAACGTTACCAATCCTGTAAGGATCGTTGGCGCGTCGTTACCTGGTCGCTGGGGAGCTGTCAAACAGGCAGATCTCCCCAGGGACCAGGGAGCCGATCTCCACATCGCTGGTAACTATGATAAACAGCGGGTATCCAGTTTTAGTGTACTGAGCATTCTCAGTACACTAAAACTGCTCTGTTCCCTTAATTTCACTTTAGCAGTGTATCTACATACACTGCTAAAGTAAAATTAAATAAAGGAATGGTTACAAATAAAAAAAATATTTTCTCACCTGTCCGCCGAGTATCTCGCGATGCATTCACCTCCGGTGGCTAAAGGACCTTAATCCTCTGACCGGGAAGGGGCAGGGCAACCACTTGCCTGCACTTTGCGGGCTTGGCTCCCCCCAGTTCTTACTGTGTCCGGATCTGTCAAAATCCTGTATCTAGACACAGAAATGGCATCCGGAGTTTACAATCCGGGCCTGTCCGTTCCTGTCCGTGGGGTCCTGCAAAAAACAGGATCCGGCGTACAGGAGCAAAACTGTAGTGTGAAGCCAGTCTTACGCTAAGGTAGAGAATTTAGAGAATTTTTAGGATTATAGTCAAGTGTATAAGTATGTTATACATCTCTGTGAACTGCTCTGTAGTAGTTAAATGGAGTTCATTTCCTTTTGTATCTTTAGGGTATGAGCCCACAGGTTGTTTTCTGTAGTGATTTCAAGAATCTTTTGAGTCCTTGTCAGGAGATTTGCTGCTTTCAGGACCTGTGTTTTTCGCGCGTTTTTCCTGTGTTTTTGCTGTGAATGGGATGCTGCATTTTTTCAGCGTTTTGGCCATTAACTGCAGCAAAAACGCAGAAAAGAATGGACATGCTCATTCTTTTCCATCACATTGGTTTTATTGGAAAGCTCAAATGCAGATACAGATTTGAATACATTTGCATAAGACCATACCCAAAACACATGCAGAAAATGCAGCAAAAGTGCAGGAAAAATGTCCTGTGAGCACACACCGCAAGGGTAAACTTCCATGCCTCTGCAGTATGAGTTGTTGTGGCTCTACAATACCACTTGCAGTTTTTATCAGGTGATCTGGTTTGACCACTCCCCCAGCCTTTAAATAGTCCCATGACCCATCACCTGGTGTTGCTGAAAGAGTTGATTTACTCTTTGACCTGTGAACTGTGTGATGCTGTGTCCATTTTCTGCTGGAGATTTCATCAGAAGCTGTCTTTTCCTTTGGAGTTGCTGTTCCTAATCCAATCCCTGAGTGTATGTGAGGGGCTGGCCATGAGCAGGGCTAAGGTGGTGGCCCAGACATCCTCACTTTTAGAGGTACTTCTGTGAACAGGGTCAGCTAGGGACCCCCAGACTAAGGGTCAGAATAGTTCCAGTGATTGCCTTTTGCCTGTCACTGCCACACTGCTACCATACCCCTTCATCCATTATAGCCACCCGTGACATTTTTAGCCACCTACCATTTTTCTGAAGCTCATATCACTTTATCACAAGCTTTTGCACACCTGGTGCAGGCCTTCTTTGAGGAAGTTTCAGTTTTGCTTTCCCAGGTGGTGCAGCAGCTACAAGTTGTTGGGTACCTGACCTCAGCTCAACCTCTTGTTGTGCGTGAACCCAATATAATTCTCTCTGACAGATTTTTGGGAGGAAGAGACAAATTTATGGTGTTCATAGAATCGTGTAAATGAAATTGCAGGCTCCATCCTCGTTCTTCAGGGAGTGAGCAACAGCTCATGGGGTTTCTATTATCCCTTCTTAAGGAGGATCCCCATGCCATGTGTCTTCTCTCTACTGATTGATTCTCCATCTATGAGGTCTGTGGACGAGTTTTTGCAGCTCTGGCCCTGGTTTATGTTCACCCTGATGCCGTTGACGGCCGTAGGGGACGTAGGATACTCAGAGTCGGGTCTGACGATGTCGTCGGAGAATGGGATGTCACAGTGGCGTGACCCTGATTGTGGCCCCGGAGCGGTCAATAAAAATTCGGGGGAGGGGGGAGTTATGGTTTTTGGGGATCATCGTTGTGATGCCACCCATGGTGTTCGGTTATTGTGGCCGACGCTTCAGTGGGGATAATGGATGCGCAGCTGTGGTCGTATTTCTCCCCACGGGTGGAAAGGATCCCCAGGGCAACCGGTGACATCTGCGATTTTGTGTCCAGGACGAAATCCCGAATTCTGCCGGATCCTCCTGGACAGATGGAAACTGGATAGCAAAATAATGCCATCCGACTCAATCGGATCCGAGGTTCACCGGTTCACACTGGACAGCCCCGGACCACAAAAATCGTGGTGTTAAGCCACCCTTACTGTTTGATTACCAACAGATCCATTTACTCAAGTATAAAGGTACCGTCACACGCGGCAATTTTGCTAGCAATTTCACTGGCAATTTGCTGGTTGCAGTGAAATCATGGACACATTGTTACATTTCTACACAGTCACAAAATCTAACAATGTGTCTATGATTTCACTGCAACCAGCAAATTGCCAGTGAAATTGCTAGCAAAATTGTCGCGTGTGACGGTACCTTAATCCCCTAAGGCCATGTTCACACATTGAGTATTTGATGAAGTTTTTACCTCAGTATTTGTTGCCAAAACCAGGAGTGGGTGATAAATGCAGAAGTGGTGACGTGTTTCTATTATACTTTTCCTCTGATTAATAACTTGCCAAATACTCAGTGTGCACAGAGCTTAAACTACGTAGCCATGTTGAGTATTTGGTTACTTTTTTACCTCAGTATTTGTAACCAAAATCAGGGGTGGAACAATGAGGGGAAAAGGTATAAGGGCATGGACAGACTGATGTGAAAAACGGACGACACACGTTAATCTGTTCTCACTAATTCTGTAACACTGATCCGAGTGCAATGCGAGATTTTATCGCATTCTACTCAGACCAATGTTACAGAATGAGTAAGAACAGATAAAACAGATAACCGTTTGTCGTCCGCTGTTTTCTCATCCAGAATCTGGATGAGAAAAATGTTGCAACATGCTGCGCCAATGCAAGTCAATGGGTCCGACAAAATCACTGACAGCACACGAACAGCACACGGACCATCCGAGAGGCATACTTTTTTTAACTGATACATTATCATTCTGTAGCTCAGAACGCTGTAAGATGTTCCTGTAAATGATTATACAGTAGTAGCTGCTGAGAAAAAAAAACGCATTGCACACGGACAGCACACGGATGTCACACAGACACCACCCGGATGCTATCTGAGAAAACATTGCACACTCGCATAGCGGTTGTGTCTGGCCCATGGGGGTATGGGGCACTCAGATTTCAGGCGGTCGGGTGCTGGGATGTCATGGGTGGTCGGTGCCCTTAGGTGGCAGCAAAAAGGCGGAATATTTACAGGGATAGAGTTTATAGAAGTATGTCGTGACGCCACCTGTAGATCCAGTGATGGCACCTGTTACTGGTGGTTTTGCAAGTACACTTCCAGGGTTGAAGGGTGCACTTTGGGATTTCCACACCTAGTTGGCTATAGGCCTTCTTGTCCTGTTCCCTTCTCCTGAAGTCTGGCATATGTCAAACCAGGCCTGACCTGTCTTCTCTCTCACACCCATGTTGCTGCACTGAGGGCTCTTGCTTGGCTACTGCTACCTCTCTGTGGCTCCTGGCTCTCAAATGGCGAGTGCTGCGTGTGTCTGGGAAGCTAAACCTGCGTGGTGTACTGGGATTCTCTGCTAGGTTAATGTCTCTCCCTTGCAGACTCGGACTCCAGTGACCGGTGTTCTCCTGGGTGTGCCGGGATGGTTCCTCTGACCCCGCTGTACTGTTCCTCGCCTCTGCCTTTCGTTCTCACTCTCTGGACCTCACACTGGCTCTGGTGGTGCACCGGTTTTGGGCCTAGCACGGCTCTGGTAACCAGTTTTGCTCACTAGGCTCTGAGCTGAACTTCACAGTTCTCCTAGCGACTACACACTCTAGCTAACTCCGCCCCCAGCACCTGTATTTATAGGGGATCTGGCTCAACAGCTACCAGTGGGGCTCTCCCTACAGGCCTGGAGTGGAAGGTGTTGGGTGTATGTGAGTACCAGATGTGGAAATCCCTTAGTGTACTAGTTGGTTCTGTAGCTTACCTGGCACAGGGCGCCACATTTTCCCTAGTTACCTTCAGGACTCCTGGACTGAGTAAAGATTTTTCATAAAACATAACAATAACAATGACAGGTATTGACAGAGTCTCAAAATTAAAAAATGTACAAAAACCACTGTAAAAACTTGAAAAATAGGGGAAAGCAGTCCTTACTGCGCTAGTCCATCTGCCGAAGGCTGTAAAAGAGAAGAAAGGGTTGTTTTGCTACTACCAGTCCTGTGGCCATGGTCCATGTTTAGATAGGGGAAATCCAGGGAAAAAGGGTAAAGTCCTCACAGTAAAGTCTCTGCAGGCTTGAAACATTTAACGGGTTAACAAACTTTACACACAATTACCCTACAGATGTCTCTGCTTTCTCCACATCAGGCACTTTCTGTTTCCAACTTAATGTGCATGGGGCTGTGCCAAGTTCCTCCGCCCTTCTCTACACTACTATTCACATTTTTAGACACAAGTCACTATTTACCCTGCAGCTTAACACTTTTACATTTTATACCCATTCTCCATATCTGGATGGGGCCTGGCTTTGGGTACTGCGACATGACCTACGTGGAATAGGTGTCTCATGTTGTGTACTCAACTTTGTGTGAGGTGGTAAAGTGGGTAATTGTCTGCGAGGCTTTAGTCTCACTGTAGGACTGGCGGGTTCACCGATTGTAGGCATCTCTGATTCCGGTACAACAGGCTGTACTTCTTGTACTTGAACGGGTTCTTCTACTGGTTGATAAAAGGAGAGTA
The DNA here is from genome assembly GCA_033576535.1 of Allobates femoralis. NCBI lineage: Eukaryota > Metazoa > Chordata > Amphibia > Anura > Aromobatidae > Allobates > Allobates femoralis. The sequence goes on along the minus strand of JARQOC010000003.1, from coordinate 73,099,867 downwards.
CTGGTACTATGATGGCTCCATCACATTGAAGCTAATCTTCTGGGAAGTCTCCTAGTACAGTGTGGGTTACTTTCTCTCTCTTTTCTTAAACTGGAGTTGAATAGAAATCTTCTTCTTGTGGTTTCAGGTTCTCTGGACATTTCTTGAGGTGATCTCTTGAAACTGTTGAGGTTGTTCTTCCTTCATCAACAAATTACGCAAGTTTTGTTGTTATCAATGTTAGATTGAAGGACAATGTAGGATTCAGCTTCCCACTGATCATCTAGTTTATGAGTTCTTCTTTTTCTTTTGAGAACCATTTCATCAGGTATCAAGGGTTCAGCTGGCACTTTGGTTGTAATCTCTTTCTTGTTTCTCCCTGATGTGTTCTAAGTTTTTTTCCCACACATTCTTGTACCTTCTTGTACTGCTGCTGATGGGTATAGTCCCAATCTTCATCAGAAGCATCTGTGTTTGGTACTACAATTCCCATCTCTAGGTGATCAGGGAGTTTTCCAGGTCTTGCCCACATCAGGTATGCTGGTGTGTAGTTAGTAGAACTTACAGGTATGTGGTTATATATGTCCACTAAATCAGGCAGTTTCCCTGGCCACTGATTTCTTTCTTCAAGGGGTAACATTTTCAACATATCGATGACAATGTTGTTCATTTTCTCACACAGTCCATTTGTTTGTGGATGGTAGGGTGTGGTTCTTATCTTTTTACAACCATATAAGTCCAAGAATTCTTGAAACAGAGATTCAAATGCCGAACCTTGATCTGTTAGTACCTGCTCTGGATACCTGTGTGGTCTATAGAAGTAGGTTTGAAAGGTTTTGGCTGGTGTTTCTGCTTTGAGGTCTTTAACGGGTGCTACCACTAAGAACCTGGAGTAGTGGTCTACCATGGTAAGGGCATAGGTGTAACCTGATCTGCTGGATGTCAGCTTCACATGATCCAAGGCTACTATTTCAAGGTGTTGCTTGGTGACAATTGGCTGTAATGGTGTTTTTTGGCTTCCCTGGTCCTTTCTTCTCAGGTGACATTGTCCACAATTTCTACACCATCTATCAATGGAACTTCTCATGCCGACCTAGTAGAAGCGGTCTTTCAGCAACATTTCAAGCTTCATCCAACCAAAGTGTCCTGCATCATTGTGATATGCATTCAGCACTATCTGGACATCTCCTTTGGGTACCACTATCTGCCAGACCATTTTTTGGGTTCTGGGGTTGATGTGACGTCTGCACAGTTTCCCTTGGTAGACAACAGTTTCCCTTGGTAGACAAACAGTTTCCCTTTCTCGTTCCACAGGTATTTTGCTTCTTGCGGAACATCTGGACTTAGGCAGGAATATTCTTTACTTATCAGCTCCTTGACTAAGCTGATAGCTGGGTCACTGTCTTGTGTCTCCTTCCATCCATGTAAGGTAACGGGTTCACTGTTGTTACCTGACGTCTCTGATTGGCTTGATGACACTGGGATGCACTTGGGTGGTGGAAGGCTGGTAGCTCTACTTCTTCTAGCTCATCCACGTCTTCTCCCGCGTCTGGTAAGTTAGGCATCCTGGACAAGGCATCAGCATTGGCGTTCTTATGGCCTGCCCAGTACTTGATGGTAAAGTCGCAGTTTGATAACCTTGCCATTCAGCCTTGATCTATTGCTCCCAGCTTTACAGTCTCCAGATGTGTCAGGGGGTTGTTATCTGTGAAAGCTGTGAACTTTGACGCTGCCAGGTAGTGTTTGAACCATTCTGTAATTGCCCAGACCAAGGCTAGGAACTCCAGTTTGAATGAGCTGTAGTTCTCTGGATTCCTTTCTGTAGGACAGAGCTTCCTGGTGGCATAGGCAGATCTCCCAGTTCTCTGAACACTGAGCTCTGTATAACTCCACTCACAGCACTGACAGCTCTCTGTGTACACTGCATTTATGAAGCAGTTGCTCACTCTGAAGAGCTCACTGATGACAGTGTGGTCCTGTTACAGGATGTCACCGCTGTAACAAGTCAGTTAATAACTATTCTCTCTTTCCTAAATATTCCATAATCTACTGTGAGGGGTCACCGGGTGTTGAAGTTCATGAAAGTCATCAACTCCATAACTGTACAGCCACAAACCTTCTCCGGCTTCAATATGTACACAAAAGCTGCCAGGGGTTTCATTGCTCGAGTTTCTATTGCCAAGAAACTATGCAAGCCTTGTATTACTAAGCACGATGCCAAGAGTCAGATGGAGTAGTATAACTCTGACACCAACGATGGGGGTCGCTGGGACATCGTTATCTGATCACTGGTGAGCTGCCAAACAGGCAGACATCAGCGACCAGCGAGAACGCTGGTATCCAAGGTAAACATCATGTAACTAAGCAGAGCGATGCACTTCGTTACTTAATGTTTACCCTGGTTACCAACCTCCCAGCGTGTGCTGTGCGGCGCTAGGAGGTCGTTGATCATTGGTCTCTCCGCTGTCACACACCGATGCTGGCCGCACAGCGGGAGGCCAATGATCGAAAAATGGTCCTGGGAATTATACCAACGATCAGCGATCAACTATACTATACAATCGCTGATTGTTGCAGGATGTCACACGTAGCGACATCGCTACGAGGTCGCTGCAACGTCACAAGTTAATGATGTCGGTACGTGTAAACCCAGCTTTCATTCCAGTGAACAAAATCTTATCAACATTTTGGACAATTGTAGCCACCAACTTTGTGGAAACTGTTTGGTGAAGGCCTTCCTTTGTTCCTGTAACTAAGTTTGGTGTGGTAAAACATGACCGGCTGCAGAGAGCCCCGACCGCGGCCTAACACTTTTGTGATAAATTATAACAGAGATTGTGAGCCCTGCCTGTCCCCATAAAACAGTGTCCAACTTCACTTATGCTCTTCTTGATTAAAGGGAACCCACCAGCAGGATTTAGGGCTATAAAGTGCTTGCAAGTCTGCAGATCCAGAGACTCTAAAGGCCCTGTCACACGGGGTGACATCGCCGCCAATTACATAGGCCACGTAGGGGCGTGGCCTATCGGCGGCGACATCGACCCTACATCACATCTTGTAAAGGGGTGATGTCGGTGCCACCGGGAGGTCGCCTGCTTTCATAGCAGTGCTCTGAAACCAGGCGACCGATCTGGGGCAATGTGTACACATCGCCCCATGTAACCGGCCGCTGGCGACCTGTCAGGCGATGGGAGCCATAGGCTCCCATTGTACTGCATCGCCGCTGGGGTTTTCAGACACCCCAGCGGCGATGCCGCCTGACAGCTCGCCGGCGTGGCGCTGGAGATGTCGCCCCATGTAAATGGGGGACGGCGACGCTGGCGGGTGCACGCACGTTTTTGGCGCCCCGCCAGCGTCCAGCCCTGTCGCCAGGTGTGACTGGGCCTTAAAACTCCCAGCATGCTCCATCACACAACTCCCAGCATGCTCCATCACACAGTCTGTAGATCCAGAGTCACTACAACTCCCATCATGCTCCATCACACAACTCCCAGCATGCTCCATCACACAGTCTGTAGATCCAGAGTCACTACAACTCCCAGCATGCTCATCACACAGTCTGTCGATCCAGAGTCACTACAATTCCCAGCATGCTCCATCACAGTCTGTCGATCCAGAGTTCCACATTGCTCCATTTGTACACAGCCACAAAATGGAAGAATGTGTCCATGATTTCACTGCAACCAGCAAGTTGTTCAGAAGTTGGACAGATAAGTTGGTGTGTGTAAAGTGGCCCTAATAGAAACAAGTGCTCCACGTCTGTATTTATCACCCTCTGCTGGTTTTAATCAGCCACTCCTGGTTTTGGCTACAAAAACTGCAAGAGCAAACGCGTAAAAATACACAGCAAATACGCAGTGTGTGAACGCACCCTAATGTTACGGTTGGGGGATTTTGGTGCAGCATAGACTTTTATTTTCTGAATAATGAAAGGCAAGCATATGAAAATAATTTTGGGTGGGGGTTGGGATCAGGAGCTATTTTTCCTTGTTCTGCAAATATTTTGAGCCAAGTAACACACAATAGACTTATTTATTGTCCGTACATCCCAATGTGCAGATCTGGAGTTGTATCTGTGCTTAATTGTCAGTTCAGATGAAGGCAGTCTATGTAAAACTGCAGATAAGTACTGTAACAGATGTTTTGACGCACAAGGCAAAATTGTAGCTCCTATGGTTCTGAGGATCTTTAATGGAGCAGTCGCCTGTTTCGGACTAGGGTGCCCTGGGCCTACCATTCAGCTACTTGAAATTATTATATTACCCTCACTCACAAATTTGTCTCTGTTGCCATATAATAATAAACTGGGTAGTTTGGTAAATGAAAGATGAGATGAGATGTTACCTTTATACGGAGAATCAAATGTATTGTGCCACTACTGTTCATATGCAGCCCGGGCCTGCGCTCCCAGGAGATTCACCTGTTCCCCTTTGGGGGTTTCCACTGTTCAGGCACATCAGGGGCTCTCCAAACGCGACATGTCAGCTAACTATTTCAGCTAATTTTCCATTCAAAAAGTTAACTGATGCTCCTTCCCTTCCTACCATGCACCCCAACAGTGTTTTTTCGCCACATGTGAGGTATCGGCGTACTCGGGAGAAATTGAACAACAAATTTTAGGGTCCATTTTCTTCTATAACCCTTTTGAAAATGCAATATTTGAGGCTAAAGTAACATTTTTGTTGGAAAAAGTGAAATGTTAAATTGTGTCTTCCACATTGCTTTAGTATGCAGGTATCTGGATGAGAATGAAGTGATTAACCAGAGCCAGCATGGGTTTGTAACTAATAAGTCATGTCACACTAACTTAAGTTTCTTAATCGCTTCATTGGGGACACAGGAAGACCTTTGGTGTATGCTTGCTGCTATCAGGAGGCTGACACTATGCAAAAAACCAGAAAGGCAACTCCTCCCAAGCTGTATACACCCCCTACTGGCACAAATGCAACTCAGTTTTAGCTTTAGTGTCTAGGAGGCAGACACAGGTCTCTCTGAGCCCGTATCTACCAGAATTTTTTTATTAGATTAGTTAGATTTTGAATTTTGAATTTTTCTTCAAGGAAGATTCTTAAGGGAATACGGAGCGGTTGAGCCAATCCGTCACCCCGCATGGAGATCGAGAGTCCAGTGTACGCTGGTTGCACTGTTAACGCTCCCTCTCTGGGCCAGGGCCATCCATCCCTTCTTTGAAGAGGATTCCTGCCCTGGCCCATTCGCTCTCCTACCCACTCGCCTTCCAGAGCCTGTCGGTAGGGTCATCAGACGCACGGATCCCTGATACTCGGGAGAACAGATCTGCGGCTGGAGCTCGGCACCTCTCAGGACGAGGTGGGGAGCTGCACCCTGATGGCAGCAAACAGTCCCTAGGTCCGGGGCCCATATAACCCCCTTCCCCATCCTCACTTTACCTACCCCCTCCTGGTAGCTCCTCAGCTTCCCCTCTGACTAATTCAGAGGGGATATTGCTCTGGGGCAGCAGCTGCAGCGAGGCCATCTGCCCCTGCGTTCTTAAGTCTTACCCCTAGTGCTGCAGCAGAGGTAGCCTGATAGGCATGGAGGATGGGGGTCAAATAAGGGGGGTACATTATGGTCACTTAGGGGCTCCTGGCTCTGTTCCAGGGCCAGCAAGCCCCTTTACACTAGTTGCAGCCAGCACACAGCCCCATAGCTCCTAACCATCTGGTTAGTGGAGCGTTTTTGCAGCCCTCTCCAGCCCTTGCTGGGCCAGCACAGCTCCGGATCCGAGGCTGCGTGCCGCGGGCCTCCCGATCCGGGCCGCAGCTATAAATTGAGGACCAGGCTTCAACTAGAGCCTCCAGAGCGTTCCCCACGACCGCCTCCAGACCAATGGCGGACGTCCGTGGGCGGGCTCCTTGCTAAGGCACCGCCCGGAGCCCCGCAATGCTCCTCCTAGACCCCGCCCACTCAGGCCTCACTGTGAGGCCGCATTTTCCGGCCACGCTGCCCACGCCCCCGGCTTCCTTGGGCGGCGTTTTTGCTCTATCCAGCCACACTCCTCCCCCTGTCCAATGGGGATCGAGCGGGGGCTCTTTCCCGCAGTTTTTTGGCTCTACAGCCACCATAGCCACCACAGTGTACTACGCCTCCTCAGGGTGCAATAAGAAGCTACCCTCGGCCCAGAACTCTCCACTGTGCCTCGCTTGTAGTCACCAGACCATGCAGGCAGCTCAGGAGCTTACCACTGACTCGTCTGTGGCCTCTGCCCCACCTGAGGTAGTTCTTTCCCTATCTCAGTACCACTACTCTGACTAAGTTCTCAAAGAACCTAATGGCGACCCTAGAGCACCTTCCCTCGCAGATTGCCTCCGCGATTAGGCCTAATCCATCGGAGCAGACCGACCCTAGCCCACCAGGGAACAATGCCCCTGGGCCATCAGGGAATGATGCTCCTGGACTGCCTGATTCTGAATTAGAGGGACCAGACCGCTCGCAGAGTAAGTAGGTTCGCACGTCTCACTCGTCCCGGTCCCCCTCCCCCAGAGACCTCTACTCGAGGCATTCTTCTCCAGCACGCTCGGGTCCATCAGATTCCGATTCGGCATCGGATTCGGACCCGGACATAGACTCGGACCAACTGTCAGGAATCAGGGATACAGTAGATTCCCTAATCCTGGCCGTAAATGACACCCTTAAGGTCGACTCTGATAACAAGCCGCCCACACGTAAGGTGTCGGTTAAGCACGCTAAACCAGCTCCTTGCGTCTTATCTTATCTAGAAGACTTTGACGACATCTTTTCTAAAGAATGGCTACACCCAGAGAAGCGCTTTCAATCCAGAAAGCGTCTAGAGGCTCTTTATCCCTTCTCCAAGGACATTCACCAAAAGTGGACCAACAAGAGCAGCATCTGCGATCCTGCACTGCTGGGATCCCCACGGGGACACTGGAAGCCTGGGCACGGGTAAGCAAAGCCTCCCCAGCCCCCTACACTGCTGGCACCCTCATACTGGCCATAGTAGATGCCTCATACAAGGAGCACCCGGGCCCTCCTACAAACCCGCTCCTTCCTGGAGCCCTCGTAACACACACTCTCGACCCTCTGGTTCCAGGGCCAATCACTCATGACGCCAACCCCAGCCTCGGGGGCTGCCTCAGGGCATTCCAGTCAGTTTGGCTATCGGTAATGTGGGGTACAAAACCGAATTTTCTTTTCCCCAAGACCATTTTTTTCTATCCCGGCCCCCGAAGGATCCCAAACTTATTCCCGGCTTTCATCAAGCCATCTCTTCCCTAAAGGAAGCAGGCGTTATCATTCCCGTTCCAAAGCACCAACACTTCTTGGGATTTTACTCCAATCTCTTTGTGGTCCCAAAGAAGGGAGGCTCCATTCGTCCCATTTTGGTCCTCAAGCTTCTCAACACCAAGCTCCGGTTGAGACACTTCAGGATGGAGTCTCTTCGTTCAGTGATAGCATCTGTGGAACCAGGAGAATTCATGGCCTCCATAGACATCCAGGATGCCTACCTCCATGTTCCCATCCTGGCATCTCACCAACGATTCCTGCGTTTTGAAGTAGGGTCCCAACATTACCAGTTCACCGCTCTACCATTTGGCCTTGCCAAGATCATGGCAACAGTGGTGTGGCCATCCTTCGGTCCAAGGGAATTCTAGCAATACCCTACTTGGACGACATCCTAATAAAAGCCCACTCACGCTCAGAGTGCCTCGAAAGCCTGCAAATATCTCTGGACTCTCTCCGTCGCCTGGGCTGGATCATCAATGTCAAGAAGTCTTGCCTTGTCCTGTCTCAGAAGATCACCTTTCTGGGCATGATTTTTGACTCAGCCCAGACCCGCATTTTCCTTCCACCAGAGAAGCGGGCATCTCTGCTATCCGGGATTCACAGTCTCAGACAGCCCTCCCCTCGGACATTCCATTTCTGTATGAGGGTTCTGGGCAGAATGGTGACTTCCATCGAAGCGGTTCCATTTGCCCAATTTCACACCAGGCCCCTCCAGCGCTTTCTTCTGACGACTTGGGACCGCTCCCTCAGCAGTCTCGATCGCCCAGTCCACCTCTCCAGATCAGCTAGACAGTCACTAATCTGGTGGATCAAGTCCCCCCTTCTCTCTCGCGGCAGATCGTTTCTCCCGATCACGTGGACGATCATTTCCACTGATGCCAGCCTCTCCGGTTGGGGCGTGACATTTCTCGGCCACACAGCTCAAGGCACGTGGAGCTTTCAGGAAGCCTCCCTGCCCATAAACATCCTAGAACTCAGGGCAATCCTTTGAGCACTCTTACACTGGCAATCCCACCTGACAGGCCGACATGTTCGAATCCAGATGGACAACGCTACAGCTGTAGCATACATAAATCGTCAGGGAGGTACTTGGAGCCGAGCAGCCATGGCGGAAGTGTCTCAAATCCTCCAATGGGCCGAACTACACATTCCCGCAATCTCGGCAATCCACATTCCAGGCGTGGACTATTGGGCAGCCGACTATCTCAGTCGCGGGGGGCTGGACCAAGGAGAATGGTCCCTGAACCCAGAGGTATTCCACCAAATTTGCCTCAGATGGGGCTTCCCAGACGTAGACCTGATGGCCTCCAGGGACTATTACAAGCTCCGTCCCTTCAACGCCAGGTCCAGGGATCCTCAGGCCCTCGACGCGGACGCTCTAGCGATCTCATGGGCCCAATTCTCCCTCCCTTATCTCTTTCCCCCCCCATCCCTCTCATTCCCAGGGTTCTCAAGAAGATCCGAGCAGAAGGAGCAACGGTAATCCTCGTAGCTCCAGATTGGCCCAGACGGTTCTGGTACGCAGAAGTAGTCAACCTCCTCGCGGACTCTCCATGGCCGCTTCCCAATCTCCTGAACCTCTTGACTCTGGGTCCTTTTCAACACCCAAATTCTCAGTCGCTCAATTTAATGGCGTGGCTGTTGAAGCCGCGGTTCTGAGAAAGTCGGGTCTTTCTGAACAGGTCATCCAGATCATGTTAAAAGCCAGGAAACCTTCCTCTTCACGCGCTTATCACTGCACGTGGAAGGCTTTCTTCCGATGGCGTGAGGACCGCAACCGTTCTCCAATGGTTTTTTTCTCTTCCATCTCTCCTGGCTTTTCTCCAGTCTGGCCTTGAGGCACACCTATCTCTCAGCTCCCTGAAAGGCCAAGTATCCGCCCTTTCAGTTCTTTTCCAAAGGCAGCTCACCTCTCTCCCACAGGTCAAGACGTTCCTTCAGGGAGTGGCTCACGTCTCCCCACCATTTCGTCCCCCCCTTGATCCCTGGGATCTGAATTTGGTACTAGACGTCCTCCAGGATCTCCCTTTTGAGCCCCTACAAGAGATTAGTCTTCCTCTCCTAACGTCGAAGGTCTCCTTCCTTGTGGCGATCACCTCCATTCGGAGGGTGTCGGAACTGACAGCTCTCTCAAGTCGCTCCCCTTACTTGGTCTTCCATCAGGACAAAGTGGTTCTCCATCCTATGGAAAAGTTTCTACCAAAGGTGGCCTCCTCTTTCCACATCAATGAGGAAATCGTCCTACTCTCCCTTTGCCCAGCCCCATCTCACGCTAGAGAGAAGAGATTGCACAATCTGGAAGTAGTTAGAGCTCTCCGTATCTACCTTTCAAGAACCGCTTCCTTTCGACGAGTGGACTCCCTCTTCGTGGTCCCCCATGGTCCTCGCAAGGGTTTGGCCGCCTCTAAGGCTACGATTGGTCGGTGGATTCGCTCCGCTATCTCGGAGGCATACCGCACGAAACGGGTCCCTTGCCCATCCAGACTAAGGGCACATTCCACTAGAGCAGTGGGAGCTTCCTGGGCTGTCAGACACCAGGCTTCGGCAGCTCAGCTTTGCAAGGCGGCCACCTGGTCGTCACTTCACACATTCATGAAATTTTACAGGGTTCATACCATGCACTTTCATAGGATGCTTTTAGGAGACAAAAGGAGTGTGAGATTAGTGCTAATATGCTGCAGGGACATGTTTTGCTAGCTTAGGTGGCATTTTGGAGGTGACAGGATCCCTTTAAAGGAGTGGTTACAAATTAATTACGGCTCCCCTCTCCATCCTCTAAAAACTTGCAGGTTTGCGTGCACAGTTTGGATGAGAGAGGGATATAATTATATATATATATATATATATATACATATATATATATATATATATATTGGTGCAGCACAGCTCCCCTTGGTGCTCAGCAGTCACAGCTCCTCTCCTCCTTGCTGTATAAGTATACAAGATAAAGAACTGCAGCACTCTTCTTTTTGAAACAACCGCCTTTATTCGGCCATCAGGTGGGGGTGACAACGTTTCGGGATCCTGTCCCTTTCTCTAGAGAAAGGCTAGAGAAAGGGACAGGATCCCGAAACGTTGTCACACCCCACCTGATGGCCGAATAAAGGCGGTTGTTTCAAAAAGAAGAGTGCTGCAGTTCTTTATCTTGTATAATATATATATATATATAATATAATATAATATTTTATCTTGCTCCTGGTGCCATTCCCTGACACCTGGCTCCCTAGGCAACTTGCCCTTACGTCCCTAGTGGCAAATAGGACCCTGGTCACAATGGGATGAAACTGAATGGGAGGAGACAGATTAGATATTAGAAAAACTTCTGACAGTGAGGGTGATCAATGAGTGGAACAGGCAGCCACGGGAGGTGGGGAGTTCCCGTTCAATAGAAATCTTCACACAGAGGCTGGACAGACATCTGTCTGAGATGATTTAGTGAATCCTTCTTTGAGCAGGGGGTTAGACCAGATGACCCAGGAGGCCCCTCCAACTCTACTATTCTATGATTCTAGTTCCTGTAAAGCACCTGAAGGGTTAATAAACTTCTTGAATGTGGTTTTGAGCAGTCTGAGGGGTGCAGTTTTCGGAGTGGGGTCACATTTGGATGTTTTCTGTGATGTAGGCCCCTCAAAGTCACTTCTGATGAGATGTGGTCCCTATAAAAAGTGGATTTGTAAATTTAGTTGGAAAAATGAAATTGCTGATGAACATTGAATACTTCTACATTCCGAACAAAAAAAATTGTTTCCAAAATTGTGCTGATGTAAAGTAGACATGTGGGAAATGTTATTTATTAACTATTTTGTTTGACATAATGCTCTGGTGTTATAGTATAAAAATTCAGCATTTGAAAATTGCTAAATTTTCAACTTTTTTTTTTTTTAAAAAGTAAACATAAAAATTAATGTCCTAAACTTACCACTAACATGAAGTTCAATATGTCATGAAAAAAATTCTCAATCACTGGGATTTGTTGATGCGTTCCATAGTCTTATATCCTTGTAAAGCGACACTGGTTAGAATTGCAAAAAATGGAGTGGTCATTAGGGTAAAAACAGGCTGGGAATTGAAAGGGTTAATGAAAAAAAATAATCAGCAATGTATTTTCATGTACAAGTGCATTATGTTTATAACGAAGACTACTATTTAGATCTTTAAATTTGGGAGCATCGGACAGCATCGGATCCGACACTGTCCGATTCAAATAACATGGGGGTCTATGGAGCTCAGATCCAGGAAAAAACAGGATCGTTTCCCGGATCCGGTTTTAGTGTACTAAGCATGCTCAGTACACATTTACTGCTCTGTTCAGCGCAGTGTATCTACTTTGTAGGGCCTTGCCAACTACCCAGAAATGTGCCTTCTACCATGTCTACCAGCACTAGTATCTCGATCCACAGTGCTGAATTGTCTTACCCTTGCCTACTGATTGTACACTCTCGACAGTGTCTCTTGTGCGAGGAGGAGGTGCTCTCACACGACTGGCATCACCTCAGCAGTCCTCTCTTGCATTTTGGCCAGGTTTTCAATTACATTCCTTTAGGGTAATAGTCTCCATTTCCCAGATCTCCTTTGCTATATCTAGAAGTCCATGGGGGTGTAAGCCATATAACATTTCAAAAGCAGAAAGCCGTAAAAGGAGAGAGGACTCTGTCAGCGAGGGCTCACAATCTACGAGGGGCTGGGTGATGATACATTAGGAGAGGGTAGAGTTGGTTCTGCGGTGGTTTAGTGGACCGAGGCTCAAAGCAGGTTGTAGGCTAGTCTGAAGAGGTGAGTCTTCAGGTTTCTTTTAAAGGTTTCCAGAGTCGGTGAGAGTCTGTTATGTTGGGGCAGAGAGTTCCAGAGAAAAGCTGATACACCGGAGAAGTCTTGTATGTGGTTGTGGGAAGAAGAGATAAGGGGGAGCAGAGGTGGAGATCGTGGGTGGTGCGCAGGTTGCGTGAGGGTATGTAATGGGAGACCATGTCACAGATGTACGGAGGAGACAGATTGTGAATGATGAGTTTTCCAGCAGGGTATTTATGGTGCAGATTTTATTGAATTGGATTGAAGTTTTTTACCTGTCAAGAAAATCTGCTCCAGAAATACCCTGCTGGAAATCTCTTCATTCACATTCTGATGACCCAGCTCCAAGACTCTGTCCTTACTGGAGTTCTACCGGTGAGCTGCCACTTTTTTTCGCATTTCCCTACTAGACAGATTATTGTGAACCGCTTTCTAGGTCATAGCGTTTTAAACCGGGACCTCTGAGAAATGGGTTGCCAGTGGAGGGCTTGGCAGAGAGGAGAGAAAGGGGAATAGCGGGGAGACAGGTGTATTAGTCATGCAGCAGAGTTTAGGATAGATTGGAGAGATGCAAGAGTTCTAGAGGGGAGGCCAAGGAGCAGGAGGTTACAGTAATTGAGGTGGGAGATGATGAGGGCATGGACAAGTGTTTTTGCAGTGTTGAGGTCAAGAAATGAACGGATCTGGGAAATATTTTGAGTTTGTCGGCAGGAGGTGGCGGGGGCTTGGATATGTGGCTTGAAGGAGAGGGCAGAGTTGAGGATTACCCCAAAGCACCGAACGTGGGGGAGTGGGGAAAGTGAGTAGCTGTTGACATTGATGGAAAGGTCAGGTGGGGGGGAGAGTGGTTTGGGGGAAAAAATGATGAATTCTGTTTTGTCCATGTTCAGTTTCAGTAAGTGAACAGAGAAGATAGCAGACAGACATTGCGGAATTATGGATAGCAAGGAGGTCATGTCAGGTCTGGAGAGATGGATGTGAATGTCATCAGTGTAGAGGTGGTACTGAAGACCGAGAGCCTCCAGTAGTTGTACCAAACCGAGGGTGTAGATGGAGAAAAGAAGGGGTCCAAGAACCGAACCTTGGGGGACACCGACAGAAAGGAGGTAGGGTGAAGAGATGGTGTGGGAGAGGGTGACACTGAATGTCCGGTCAGATAGATATGAGCAGGTCCAGGAGAGGGCCATGCCAGTGTTACCAAGAGATTCCAGGATCTGTAGTAGGAGGGAATGGGCAACAGTGTTGAAGTGGTTCTTGGTGGTTAATAGGTCGTTGGTAACTTTGGTTAAGGCTGCTTCGGTGGAGTGATGGGGTTGGAAGCCAGATTGCAAGCGGTCAAGGAGGGAGGAGGAGAGGTAGGAGGACAGTTCGAGATAGATGTGGTGTTCTAGTAGTTTTGAGGCAAAGGGGAGAAGTGATATTGGACAATAGTTAGAAACAGATGATGGGTCAAGAGAGGGCTTTTTGAGGATGGGTGTGATCAAGATGTGTTTGAAGGATGAGGGGAAGACACCAGTAGTAAGTGATAAGTTGAAAAGATGGGTTAGGGCTGGGATGAAGACACAGGTGAGGCTGGAAATGAGGTGGGATGGGAGCGGGTCAAGGGTGCTGGTGGTGAGGTGTGATTTTGATAAGGGGGAGAGCTGCTCTTCTGACAAAGTGGAGAAACAGTCTTTGGAAGGAGAGGCCAATCTACTTGAGGAGAGGCTGAGGGACAGTGGGTCAAAGCTGCCTCAGATGATGTTGATCTTCTGTTTGAAGAAGGTGGCCAAGTCTTTGGCCGAAATAAGAGGCGAGAGAGGAGGTACAGGGGGCAGAGAAGAGAATTGAAAGTTTTAAATAGCTGTTTGGATTGTGAGATAAGGCAGATATTAAAAAGTAGTAGTCTTATTTTGTAGCATTGAATGCAGACTTGAAGTTAGTGAGGGACTGCTTGAACACAGTGAAGTGTTCAGTGGAATGAGATTTTTTCCATCTCCGCTCAGCAACCCTGGAAGCCTGTTTTAGGTCTTTAGTGAGGGTGATGTGCCGGGGTTGCCTGTTTGTGCGCGGATTGTTGTATGTGAGAGGGGAAGTCAAGTCCAGGGCAGTAGTTTTAGTGGTGGTAGCAACATTTGTGTCGTGTAAGGAAGCTATGTTGGCGAGGGGGAGAAGGGATTCTGAGAATGAGTGTAGATCTATATGCTTTAGGTATCGGCAAGGATGGGTGAGATTGCAGGGTGGGAGAAGTAAAGAGGGAGAGTAGCGGGAGGAGAAAGTCAGAAGATTATGGTCAGACAGGGGGAGGGGTGAGTTTGAGAGGTTAGGGAGAGCGCATAGGCAGGTGAAGATGAGGTCCAGGGTGTGTCCATCTTTGTAAGTGGCAAAGGAGGACCATTGAGAGAGCCCAAAAGAGGAAGTCAGTAAAAGGAGCTTAGGGTGCTTTCACATTATGATGTTTTGGGATCCGTGGCTGTCCGTTGTAAAACGGACAGCCACAGATACGATTTGGCCCCCTTGTTAGCCTATGGGCATGGATCGGATCGGATTTGCCCTTAGTGGCATCTGATTTTTGTCAGATCCATTTTGGTCCGATTTTTTCCTGTACCCAAAATCGGAGACTGCTCCGATTTTGGGCATAGCGGATCAAATTGGACCAAATCAGATCCGCCATGATCCGTGGCCCATAACATGGAGGCCTATGGAGCACGGTCTGAGAAAACATCTGATGCTTTCTCGGACCCGATTTTAGTGTACTGAGCATGCTCAGTACACTAAAACTGCTCCTCCCCAGCTAATTTCACTTCTGCAATGTATATATACATAAATAATTGAAAGTTAAAAATAAAAAAAATTGATCCTCACCTGTCCAACGATCCAGCGCCGTCGACATCTCTGGATGTACAGGACCTGTCCTGACGTCGCAGTCACATGACCGATTACCGCGGTAACTGGTCATGTGACCGATGACGCTGAGTGGGTAGCCTCGCCCACCCAGGTCCTTTCAGCATCCGGAGCTAAATGCCCATGGCGCTGGATTGCTGGACAGGTGAGCGCTTTCTGTGTTTGGATCCGTGATAATCACGGACGCGAACACACAATAGGTCACCCTCTGTGGTGTCCGTTACTGTCCGTGAGATCCTACAAAAAGTAGGATCCCACGGACAGGAAAAAAAATCATAATGTGAAAGCACCCTTAGAGGCGACTTGGGTGGGAAGTGTCCATAAGGATGTTGAACTTGCCCACGATGATATTGAGGATGTCCGTAGAGAGGAACTGGAGTAGCCAGGTGGTGAAATGGTCAAGGAAAGAGGTGGTTGCTCCATGTGGGAGGCAAATTACAGCTAGCTGAATGTTACAGGGAGAGAAGATGTTTCAGTTCATTGACCTGATGATCATTGGGGCTTTCAGCAACACCTCAGATGTCTCCTGGGCCACTGGACGCCCTTCATATGGGATTCTTGCTTTCTTCTTTTGAGTGTTTTCCTTTGGGAACCCCAGTATGGAAATGTTATGACTCCTTGTTAACCAAATTCTAAACCGCTTAATACCTTTCTACCAAGGCCACCAGGTCATCGGCATTCTGGGGATGTCCCTGGGCATCCCAGGACTAAACCGCCCAAGAAAGGGAGTGTATGAACCTGTCCAAAACAATCCTTTCCACCATCTGCATCAGGGAGAAAGAATCTACCTGCAACCACTTTTAAACCATGTGTTAGGCCTCATGCACATGCTGAGTATTTGATGAGTTTTTTACCTCAGGATTTGTTGACAAAACCAGGAGTGGTTGATAAATACAGGCGTGGTGACGGGTTTCTATAAGGACACGTGCACACGGTGAGTTTTTGGTGAGTTTTTTACCTCAGGATTTGTAGCCAAAACCAGGAGTGGAGCAATCAGAGGAAAAGTCTAATAGAAACACGTCACCACTTCTGTATTTATCACCCACTCCTGGTTTTGGCTAAAATCCTGAGGTAAAAAACTCATCAAATACTCAACGTGTGCACGTGGCCTAATAGGTCAAACATTTGAGACTGAAGAGGATTGTCACTGCGATAGCCCCACTGGTGTACTTGTTGTGCCCTGATAGTTTCTCCTAATAGTTAGAATATCTCCATTTTGAACTTGGCATACTCTTGCTTTTTGCAGAAGCAGGCCTTCTGCAGTTTCCCTGTTAGATATAGCACAAGATTATCCACCTACTGCTCTGGAGGCAATTTCTTCCATTCCGCAAAAAAAGCATCAAAGTCATCCCCTGGGATTATCTATTGCAAGGCTCTCCTTAACATTTTCCTTATGTGTGTATTATCACCTTGACTTGGGCAGATGGACCGGATTTTGTCCCCATAGCTTCCATCTGGCCCCATAGGATACTATCTGCCATCCGGCTGCAATCTCTACGGAAGAATCCTGGAGAAGTGGGATTTTTCTCCCGAACACAAAAACGTTGCTTGCAACGTTTGTGTCCGGGAAGAACAATCTCCCCATAATTGGCGTATCCCGGATTCCACCGGATTCCCCCGGTTCCTTACGGGACAATCCGGCTCTCCCTTAACATGGGAGCCTATGGGGCCGGATTGCCCCGATTCGGGAACTGGACACCTGCGGCTGCATGCCGCTGTTATTTCAGGACCATGGCTAGCTCCCTGCGAGCCACGGTCCTGAATCGTCAGCAGCGGCAGCTGCGTCAGGCTGCACACCGGACCGGAGGGGATATTAGCCCTCCTGTTCTGTGTGCTGATCTGGTCCGGGGTTGTTAGGTTCACCCCTGACAGCCCCAGACTGAACCTGACCGCAGTGTGAAGGCACCCTAAGTAGATAAAAAAAATAAAATTTATACTTCCAAGCAATGTTAATAACCTTCTCAGATATTCTAACAAAGAATCAATTTGGAAAACTAGCATCCTTTACCAAACTGTTAATAAAGATCTTATTCTTGACAATCATAGATTCTTGCATACTTGGTCTAAAGATACTGGACTGGATTCCTCAGATTTAGGTGAACATCTCTCAAAGATCCTTCCGTTTATGTACTCTAATATATCTTGTGTTTCCCTTTTGGAGACGCAATACAAAGTATATACTAAATGGTATCATACCCCTAATGGCCACTTTACACGCGGCAACAGGAAGATAGAAAACAGCAGGTGTCGGAGACAATTGTACCTTTTACCTTCAAAACACCTTGAAGTGGCTGCATGTAATTCGGATATCTGCAAGGTGTTTTGAAGGTAAAAGGTACAATTGTCTCCGACACCTGCCGTTTTCTATCTTCCTGTTGCCGTGTGTAAAGTGGCCATAATATATTACATTTAATGGATCCTAGCTATAGTAATCTGTGTTGGAGAGGATGTGGTAGTGTTGGCTCGGTTAAGCACGTATTTTGGTATTGCCCTTAACTAGGGACTTTTTGGCTTGAAACTCTTACCAATTTAATTTTAAACACTAATATTTCTCTTAATATAAATTTGGTCATGCTTCTCGTAGGATTGCAAGATATTCCAAAACAAAAGAGGTCATTGGTTCTTCATATTCTTCTTTTAGCTAAGAATATCATAGCCTCCCTCTGGTTGAAAAAAGATCCACTCACAATTGAACTGCTAATGGATAAATTAGCTTCTCATAACCTGTTTGAGTACTTATTTGCTCTGAGGATCCCAAATCGACACAAATATCTAGAAAAGTGGTCATCTTGGGTTTCCCAATATGCACCTTCGTTGACATTGGATGGGGATTAATTTTTATTTAAATTATATGATCCTATGGCTATAGAAATTGACTTGTCATCTTCTGTCTTTATTAAATGTCTAAGCAATCTTATGACCAATCTATGCCATGTTAATGTATATAGTTATTTGGATGGATGTTTGTTTTTTTTAATCCTTCCTAATGTTTGTCTCCCTTAATTTCTTTGTCCCTAATACTTCTTTTAGTAAAATGGTATAAATCTAATTTTATGTCTTATAATTGTAAAAAATGTTTATTTAATACTATTTGAACAATTTGTTGATCAATATGTTAATAATTAACATTTAAATTGAAAGGGGAGAGGGGTTGATTCAGAAGCCTTTATACGGTTTAGAACATTAAATGAGGCCCATTCCTCTGACCAACGTTTGCGTGGGAAAGCCCCGGTCTACATTTCGCACCAGGGCCCATCAGACTCTAGTTACACCAATGTTGATACTTTTTAATGGCCAACTGAAAAGTAGGCAAGTAAAGCAAGCTTTTGAGACACTAAAGCCTGATGAAGAGGCCATAGTGTCTCGAAAGCTTGCTTTGCTTTTGTGACTGGGTGTGCGACAGAGCAGGAAGGGATACAAGGCCGATGATCAATCCAACCAGTTTTATTGAACACGGAGATGGAACCGCATTAATGAAGACAATTCTGCTGAGTCCACAAGGAGTCCACACAAAGAGAACAGATCTAGGTGTTTCCCAGCAATCCTGACGCCAGGTAGATAGAGTCCACTGGATCCAACCAAGGAAGGACGCTGCACAATCCCACGGGCACCAAAATCTTGCCTCAGCTAAAATCTTGGTATCTTCCACCTCCGCATTCAACTAACTGACTGATCCTAAAGCATGAATGTATTGTCCTGTGCCTGTGGATCCGCCTGTGGATCCACTCCTAGAGGAAGAAGGGTTCACACCCACTCTTGTGGCTGCAAAGGGAAGATTCCAGAAACTTCTGGCTCCATTCTGTCTAGCAATTTGTGTATTGGCTGGGCCCCTTGTGTGAGGGACAAATACACAATCCCCCACTAGCTGATGACCAAGGCCTGATGACATTATAGTCCAGGGATACAGGCCAGGGGAGGGACACAGTTTAAGTTACAGCACAATAAGTTGCCTAGTATACATGAATAACAGGACAGAGAAAAGTATACACCATTCCAGCTTTTTCTTACCTTTTAATGGCTAATTGAAAAGATGGTATCAACCACTTAGTAAGACTCCATAAAGCATGCCACAAACAGAAAATACATGGCCTTTCAGTGCAGGAAAACAGGAGACCTTCTTACTTCTATTAACAGAGCCTAATGATGCACCTAGGCTTTCTTATATCCACGATACCAAGCTGGAGGATATACTGTATGACCAGCTAGTCCCACCCATCTCTCTAACTGCTCATAAATCCAGCCCTGCAACGCCCTATTAACACTCTCAGTACTCTGCTTGCTGGAGCTTGCTTCTGACCTTACGTCATTGAGGATAACCACCTATGTGATACATATCTCCCATCAATGATGTGTCCGGCTGCCATCATACACTGGGTTGTTGTGGATCATTTCTCCCAAGTGTCTCGTTTTGTGCCACTGCCAATTCTTTCATCTGTTCCACAGTTGGCTCTAGTGTTTTTCAAAGAGATTTTTCAGCTCCGTGGTCTTCCTGCTTGTATAGTCTCCAACCATGGGGTGCAATTTATTTCCAGGTTTTGAAGGGTACTGCAAAAACGTAAAAATGTGCCTAGACTTCTCCTCAGTCCATCACTTGCAGGGTAATGGACAGACTGAAAGAATAAATCAGTCCATGGGAGAGTATTTACAAATATTCTCCAATTCTTACTAGCATATCTGGCCAGACATACTTTCTTTGCCCATAACAATTCTGTTTCAGAGTCTTCTAGGCGACTATGTGCCGAGAACAGCATCTATCAGAACATCCATAACATTTGGATCAAGGTACAAACTTAGGCCAGCTTCACATTGCGGTGTGATCCGGTCCGGGGCTGTCCAGGATGTCCCTTACAGCCGCGGACCGGATCAGCACACAGGACTGGGGGGCTAATATGCCCTCCGGTCCAGTGAGCAGCGCACATAGCTGCAGCCGCTGACAGGTCAGTAGTCAGTACTGCGGCGCCCGCAGTCCTGACTTAGCAGCGGAAACTGTGTGTGCTGCACACCGGACCGGAGGGCATATTAGCCTCCCAGTCCTGTGCTCTGATCCGGTCCGCGGCTGTAAGGGGCATCCCGGACAGCCCCGGACCGGATCACACCGCAATGTGAAGCTGGCCTAAGAAGAATGCTAATAGACACCTCTGACCTGTTTCCAGCAGTATTCCTCCATACTGCCCTTCTCACCTACACCCGACACACTGTCCACCTTAATGAGCTCTAATCAGCACACTCTCAGCTATTACTGCCACACTGACTGCCTTATGAATCAGGGCCTATAGCAAAGCTGTCACCTCTTCTTTATTTTTCAGAGTACAGTATGATGGCAACCATAGTACCCCATACAGTATACTGGACCCTACAGCCCCTTATATGCAGTGAAATATCTCTGCCCCTACACATGCAGTATGATGTCCACCACAACCCTTCGTATAGTGTGATAAGCACCACAGCCCCCAAATATACAATATGAAGTCCACCATAGCCCTCTATCGAGAATAATGTCCCACAAAGGCCCCATATAACATGATGTTGCCACAGCCTTCAATTCAGTGGCCAAGTAAGAAGAATTAAGAACACATACTTACCTAATCCAGGCTCTTCATCCACTAGCTTTTCTTCTATCTAGATTAGCAGTGGGTGCAAGATGATGCTATGCATTGATGTCATGCTGTCCTTCAACAGGGTGAAGGCCTGAAACAGCTTGCTTGAGTTACCGGTGGAGCAGGGAACTGATTAGTGCTCCTGCCCTAGTGCTCACATCAGTTGTTCTCATGAATACAATTGAGCGAAGAGAGGACACAATGAGCGGGATACAGCCAGCGAGTGGATGAGCGGTGTTAGTAACTCACTAACACGACTCACCTGTGCCTGCACCCCGTCAGTGTGCTGAATGCAGACATCCGGAAGAAAGTGCCGGGTGGTCATTGGACACCTGAGCAATGGATTTGACTGGTTTCTCTATTCAGCAGGTGTCTTGAAGCTGTCAGCACATTCAGTTTCATCCCATTGCTTCTAGTCTTTCCTTGTGCAAATGAGAATAAAGCTGATCCCTCTACAGTGTGACAGCCCTTCATATTTTTTAAGACAGCTAGTAAGGCTCCTCTCAGTCATCTTTTTGGCAACAAGAGCAGGAGCTCTAATCAGTTCCCTGCTCCACTGGCAACTGGTTGCTCTTCTCTGAAGTTTTTTCATGTTAATAATAGAAATTACCTTACTTAGAAAATTGATGCATTCAATATTTCTTTCACCTGTGGTATATAACAATATGGTATACTGCAGAATACATCAACACTGTAGGTGCCGGATATCCACCAACATAAAGCACGTAAATCATCAATGTGATGTGAATAATTCAGGGTCGTAGAAGAACGGTCTTAGGTTACCGTATATACTCGTGTATAAGCCGACCCGTGTATAAGCTGACCCCCATACTTTTGCCCCCAAAACCTGGGAAAACCTATTGACTCGTGTATAAGCCGAGGGTGGACCCCAGCACAGGTATACAGCCCCCAGCAGTGTGGTATACAGCAGCCTCCCCAGTGGTAGTATACAGCAGCAGCCCCAGAGGTATATACAGCAGCCCCAGTGGTATATACAGCAGCAGCCCCAGTGGTAGTATACAGCAGCAGCCCCAGTGGTAGTATACAGCAGCAGTCCCAGAGGTATATACAGCAGCCCCAGAGGTATACACAGCAGCCCCAGTGGTATATACAGCAGCCCCAGTGGTAGTATACAGCAGCCCCAGAGGTATATACAGCAGCCCCAGTGGTAGTATACAGCAGCCCCAGAGGTATAT
>JARQOC010000003.1:73033413-73068825 GCA_033576535.1 Allobates femoralis | reverse complement strand
GGAGGGCTAATATCCCCTCCGGTCCGGTGTGCAGCCTGACGCAGCTGCCGCTGCTGACGATTCAGGACCATGGCTGACAGGGAGCTAGCCGTGGTCCTGAAATAACAGCGGCATGCAGCCGCAGGTGTCCAGTTCCCGGATCGGGGCAATCCGGCCCCATAGGCTCCCATGTTAAGGGAGAGCCGGATTGTCCCGTAAGGAACCGGGGGAATCCGGGATACGCCAATTATGGGGAGATTGTTCTTCCCGGACACAAACGTTGCAAGCAACGTTTTTGTGTTCGGGAGAAAAATCCCACTTCTCCAGGATTCTTCCGTAGAGATTGCAGCCGGATGGCAGATAGTATCCTATGGGGCCAGATGGAAGCTATGGGGACAAAATCCGGTCCATCTGCCCAAGTCAAGGTGATAATACACACATAAGAAAAATGTTAAAGAGAGCCTTGCAATAGATAATCCCAGGGGATGACTTTGATGCTTTTTTGCGGAATGGAAGAAATTGCCTCCAGAGCAGTAGGTGGATAATCTTGTGCTATATCTAACAGGGAAACTGCAGAAGGCCTGCTTCTGCAAAAAGCAAGAGTATGCCAAGTTCAAAATGGAGATATTCTAACTATTAGGAGAAACTATCAGGGCACAACAAGTACACCAGTGGGGCTATCGCAGTGACAATCCTCTTCAGTCTCAAATGTTTGACCTATTAGGCCACGTGCACACGTTGAGTATTTGATGAGTTTTTTACCTCAGGATTTTAGCCAAAACCAGGAGTGGGTGATAAATACAGAAGTGGTGACATGTTTCTATTAGACTTTTCCTCTGATTGCTCCACTCCTGGTTTTGGCTACAAATCCTGAGGTAAAAAACTCACCAAAAACTCAGCGTGTGCACGTGTCCTTATAGAAACCCGTCACCACGCCTGTATTTATCAACCACTCCTGGTTTTGTCAACAAATCCTGAGGTAAAAAACTCATCAAATACTCAGCATGTGCATGAGGCCTAACACATGGTTTAAAAGTGGTTGCAGTTAGATTCTTTCTCCCTGATGCAGATGGTGGAAAGGATTGTTTTGGACAGGTTCATACACTCCCTTTCTTGGGCGGTTTAGTCCTGGGATGCCCAGGGACATCCCCAGAATGCCGATGACCTGGTGGCCTTGGTAGAAAGGTATTAAGCGGTTTAGAATTTGGTTAACAAGGAGTCATAACATTTCCATACTGGGGTTCCCAAAGGAAAACACTCAAAAGAAGAAAGCAAGAATCCCATATGAAGGGCGTCCAGTGGTCCAGGAGACATCTGAGGTGTTGCTGAAAGCCCCAATGATCATCAGGTCAATGAACTGAAACATCTTCTCTCCCTGTAACATTCAGCTAGCTGTAATTTGCTTCCCACATGGAGCAACCACCTCTTTCCTTGACCATTTCACCACCTGGCTACTCCAGTTCCTCTCTACGGACATCCTCAATATCATCGTGGGCAAGTTCAACATCCTTATGGACACTTCCCACCCAAGTCGCCTCTAAGGGTGCTTTCACATTATGATTTTTTTTCCTGTCCGTGGGATCCTACTTTTTGTAGGATCTCACGGACAGGAACGGACACCACAGAGGGTGACCTATTGTGTGTTCGCGTCCGTGATTATCATGGATCCAAACACAGAAAGCGCTCACCTGTCCAGCAATCCAGCGCCATGGGCATTTAGCTCCGGATGCTGAAAGGACCTGGGTGGGCGAGGCTACCCACTCAGCGTCATCGGTCACATGACCAGTTACCGCGGTAATCGGTCATGTGACTGCGACGTCAGGACAGGTCCTGTACATCCAGAGATGTCGACGGCGCTGGATCGTTGGACAGGTGAGGATCAATTTTTTTTATTTTTAACTTTCAATTATTTATGTATATATACATTGCAGAAGTGAAATTAGCTGGGGAGGAGCAGTTTTAGTGTACTTAGCATGCTCAGTACACTAAAATCGGGTCCGAGAAAGCATCAGATGTTTTCTCAGACCGTGCCCCATAGGCCTCCATGTTATGGGCCACGGATCATGACGGATCTGATTTGGTCCAATTTGATCCGCTGTGCCCAAAATCGGAGCAGTCTCCGATTTTGGGTACAGGAAAAAATCGGACCAAAATGGATCTGACAAAAATCAGATGCCACTAAGGGCAAATCCGATCCGATCCATGCCCATAGGCTAACAAGGGGGCCAAATTGTATCTGTGGCTGTCCGTTTTACAACGGACAGCCACGGATCCCAAAACATCATAATGTGAAAGCACCCTAAGCTCCTTTTACTGACTTCCTCTTTTGGGCTCTCTCAATGGTCCTCCTTTGCCACTTACAAAGATGGACACACCCTGGACCTCATCTTCACCTGCCTATGCTCTCTCCCTAACCTCTCAAACTCACCCCTCCCCCTGTCTGACCATAATCTTCTGACTTTCTCCTCCCGCTACTCTCCCTCTTTACTTCTCCCACCCTGCAATCTCACCCATCCTTGCCGATACCTAAAGCATATAGATCTACACTCATTCTCAGAATCCCTTCTCCCCCTCGCCAACATAGCTTCCTTACACGACACAAATGTTGCTACCACCACTAAAACTACTGCCCTAGACTTGACTTCCCCTCTCACATACAACAATCCGCGCACAAACAGGCAACCCCGGCACATCACCCTCACTAAAGACCTAAAACAGGCTTCCAGGGTTGCTGAGCGGAGATGGAAAAAATCTCATTCCACTGAACACTTCACTGTGTTCAAGCAGTCCCTCACTAACTTCAAGTCTGCATTCAATGCTACAAAATAAGACTACTACTTTTTAATATCCGCCTTATCTCACAATCCAAACAGCTATTTAAAACTTTCAATTCTCTTCTCTGCCCCCCTGTACCTCCTCTCTCTCCTCTTATTTCGGCCAAAGACTTGGCCACCTTCTTCAAACAGAAGATCAACATCATCTGAGGCAGCTTTGACCCACTGTCCCTCAGCCTCTCCTCAACTAGATTGGCCTCTCCTTCCAAAGACTGCTTCTCCACTTTGTCAGAAGAGCAGCTCTCCCCTTATCAAAATCACACCTCACCACCAGCACCCTTGACCCGCTCCCATCCCACCTCATTTCCAGCCTCACCTGTGTCTTCTTCCCAACCCTAACCCATCTTTTCAACTTATCACTTACTACTGGTGTCTTCCCCTCATCCTTCAAACACATCTTGATCACACCCATCCTCAAAAAGCCCTCTCTTGACCCATCATCTGTTTCTAACTATTGTCCAATATCACTTCTCCCCTTTGCCTCAAAACTACTAGAACACCACGTCTATCTCGAACTGTCCTCCTACCTCTCCTCCTCCCTCCTTGACCGCTTGCAATCTGGCTTCCAACCCCATCACTCCACCGAAGCAGCCTTAACCAAAGTTACCAACAACCTATTAACCACCAAGAACCACTTCAACACTGTTGCCCATTCCCTCCTACTACAGATCCTGGAATCTCTTGGTATCACTGGCGTGGCCCTCTCCTGGACCTGCTCATATCTCTCTGACCTGACATTCAGTGTCACCCTCTCCCATACCATCTCTTCACCCTACCTCCTTTCTGTCGGTGTCCCCCAAGGTTCGGTTCTTGGACCCCTTTTTTTCTCCATCTACACCCTCAGTTTGGTACAACTACTGGAGGCTCTCGGTCTTCAGTACCACCTCTACACTGATGACATTCACATCTATCTCTCCAGACCTGACACGACCTCCTTGCTATCCATAATTCCGCAATGTCTGTCTGCCATCTTCTCTGTTCACTTACTGAAACTGAACATGGACAAAACAGAATTTATCATTTTTTCCCCCAAACCACTCTCCCCCCCACCTGACCTTTCCATCAATGTCAACGGCTACTCACTTTCCCCACTCCCCCACGTTCGGTGCTTTGGGGTAATCCTCAACTCTGCCCTCTCCTTCAAGCCACATATCCAAGCCCCCGCCACCTCCTGCCGACAAACTCAAAAATATTTCCCAGATCCGTTCATTTCTTGACCTCAACACTGCAAAAACACTTGTCCATGCCCTCATCATCTCCCACCTCAATTACTGTAACCTCCTGCTCCTTGGCCTCCCCTCTAGAACTCTTGCACCTCTCCAATCTATCCTAAACTCTGCTGCATGACTAATACACCTGTCTCCCTGCTATTCCCCTTTCTCTCCTCTCTGCCAAGCCCTCCACTGGCAACCTATTTCTCAGAGGTCCCGGTTTAAAATGCTATGACCTAGAAAGCGGTTCACAATAATCTGTCTAGTAGGGAAATGCGGAAAAAAGTGGCAGCTCACCGGTAGAACTCCAGTAAGGACAGAGTCTTGGAGCTAGGTCATCAGAATGTGACTGAAGAGATTTCCAGCAGGGTATTTCTGGAGCAGATTTTCTTGATAGGTAAAAAAACTTCAATCCAATTCAATAAAATCTGCACCATAAATACCCTGCTGGAAATCTCATCATTCACAATCTGTCTCCTCCATACATCTGTGACATGGTCTCCCATTACCTACCCTCACGCAACCTGCGCACCACCCACGATCTCCTCCTCTGCTCCCCCTTATCTCTTCTTCCCACAACCACATACAAGACTTCTCCGGTGTATCAGCTATTCTCTGGAACTCTCTGCCCCAACATAACAGACTCTCAAGGTACCTTTACACGCCGCGACGGCAGGCTGGATACATCGCGCTACTTCACGTGCACGAGCACGCTCAAACGGCTACAAACGGTGAACGCATCTCCTTTACACGCCGCGACAAGGTGCGCTACGCCACGCTACATCTGTAGCTAGCTACATCGCCGGGTGTCTCAAGTAGCCAGCTGTAGCTCATGTACACACCGCTACAACCAGCTACTATGGGAGGACCTGGTGCAGCAGGGACAGCACATAGGCGTGCCACAATCTTGGATTACGAGCCGTCCGTACGATGATAGGACATCGCAATATCATCATGATTGGCCAGGCATCGCAGGAGGCTGAGAAATACAGCACGCTCGAGCGATTGTGTAGTGTGACTGGTCAGCTCCTTAAATATGGCGCCCTAGGCAGCGACTACCAATCGTCATGCAGGAGCTTCCTCCAATGATCGGTGATGGGGCGGGGTATCCCGGAGCCTGGGTCACGCCTTAGCTACATTGCAGCTACAGCGCAGGGTGTCCAGAGTTCCCTTCCGTTGCTTCTTTACACGCCGATACAGCTCGCTACCATCGGCGATATAGCCATCTGTTTTCGAGCAGAGCCCATAAACAGATGTATCTGTCGCCGGCTGTAGCGTCGCGTCTTCAGACGCCGCTACGACGGGCTACATTGACGCTACAAGCTACATTTGTAGCCTGTAGCGCGATGTATCCAGCCTGCCGTCGCGGCGTGTAAAGGTACCTTCACCGACTCTGGAAACCTTTAAAAGAAACCTGAAGACTCACCTCTTCCGACTAGCCTACAACCTGCTTTGAGCCTCGGTCCACTAAACCACCGCAGAACCAACTCTACCCTCTCCTAATGTATCATCACCCAGCCCCTCGTAGATTGTGAGCCCTCTCTCCTTTTACGGCTTTCTGCTTTTGAAATGTTATATGGCTGACTCCCCCATGGACTTCTAGATATAGCAAAGGAGATCTGGGAAATGGAGACTATTACCCTAAAGGAATGTAATTGAACACCTGGCCAAAATGCAAGAGAGGACTGCTGAGGTGATGCCAATCGTGTGAGAGCACCTCCTCCTCGCACAAGAGACACTGTCGAGAGTGTACGATCAGTAGGCAAGGGTAAGACAATTCAGCACTGTGGATCGAGATACTAGTGCTGGTAGACATGGTAGAAGGCACATTTCTGGGTAGTTGGCAAGGCCCTACAAAGTAGATACACTGCGCTGAACAGAGCAGTAAATGTGTACTGAGCATGCTTAGTACACTAAAACCGGATCCGGGAAACGATCCTGTTTTTTCCTGGATCTGAGCTCCATAGACCCCCATGTTATTTGAATCGGAAAGTGTGGGAGCCGATGCTGTCCGATTGTGTCCGCTGCTCCCAAATTTAAAGATCTAAATAGTAGTCTTCGTTATAAACATAATGCACTTGTACATGAAAATACATTGCTGATTATTTTTTTTTCATTAACCCTTTCAATTCCCAGCCTGTTTTTACCCTAATGACCAGGCCATTTTTTGCAATTCTAACCAGTGTCGCTTTACAAGGTTATAAGACTATGGAACGCATCAACAAATCCCAGTGATTGAGAATTTTTTTCATGACATATTGAACTTCATATTAGTGGTAAGTTTAGGACATTAATTTTTATGTTTACTTTATAAAAAAAAAACAAAAGTTGAAAATTTTGCAATTTTCAAAAGCTGAATTTTTATACTATAACACCAGAGCATTATGTCAAACAAAATAGTTAATAAATAACATTTCCCACATGTCTACTTTACATCAGCACAATTTTGGAAACAATTTTTTTTGTTAGGAATGTAGAAGTGTTCAATGTTCATCAGCAATTTCATTTTTCCAACTAAATTTACAAATCCACTTTTTATAGGGACCACATCTCATCAGAAGTGACTTTGAGGGGCCTACATCATAGAAAACATCCAAATGTGACCCCACTCTGAAAACTGCACCCCTCAGACTGCTCAAAACCACATTCAAGAAGTTTATTAACCCTTCAGGTGCTTTACAGGAACTAGAATCATAGAATAGTAGAGTTGGAGGGACCTCCTGGGTCATCTGGTCTAACCCCCTGCTCAAAGAAGGATTCACTAAATCATCTCAGACAGATGTCTGTCCAGCCTCTGTGTGAGAATTTCTATTGAAGGGGAACTCATCACCTCCCGTGGCCGCCTGTTCCACTCGATCACCCTCACTGTCAGAAGTTTTTCTAATTCTAATCTGTCTCCTCCCATTCAGTTTCATCCCATTTTGACCAGGGACCTATTTGCCACTAGGCACGTAAGGGCAAGTTGCCTAGGGAGCCAGGTTTCAGGGAATGGCACCAGGAGAAAGATAAAATATATATATTATATATGTATAATATATATCTATATAATCTCCCTCCCTCATCCAAACTGTGCACGAAAACCTGCAAGTTTATAGAGGATGGAGAGTGGAGCCGTATTAATTTGTAACCACGCCTTTAAGACGCAGTTACAAGTGAACCTTACAATGACACTACTTCAGTATAGTCCAGACAAGTGGGTAGTCTTGGGAGATGCAGGACAATGTGCTGCTATGATTGATGATATTTTAATGGAGTCTTTAACTCCCAAAATGCCAATTAATCTGCATACACATTTACAGTTAGGGCCAGAAATATTTGGACAGTGACACAATTTTTGCGAGTTGGGCTCTGCATGCCACCACATTGGATTTGAAATGAAACCTCTACAACAGAATTCAAGTGCAGATTGTAACGTTTAATTTGAAGGGTTGAACAAAAATATCTGATAGAAAATGTAGGAATTGTACACATTTCTTTACAAACACTCCACATTTTAGGAGGTCAAAAGTAATTGGACAAATAAACATAACCCAAACAAAATATTTTTATTTTCAATATTTTGTTGCGAATCCTTTGGAGGCAATCACTGCCTTAAGTCTGGAACCCATGGACATCACCAAACGCTGGGTTTCCTCCTTCTTAATGCTTTGCCAGGCCTTTACAGCCGCAGCCTTCAGGTCTTGCTTGTTTGTGGGTCTTTCCGTCTTAAGTCTGGATTTGAGCAAGTGAAATGCATGCTCAATTGGGTTAAGATCTGGTGATTGACTTGGCCATTGCAGAATGTTCCACTTTTTTGCACTCATGAACTCCTGGGTAGCTTTGGCTGTATGCTTGGGGTCATTGTCCATCTGTACTATGAAGCGCCGTCCAATCAACTTTGCAGCATTTGGCTGAATCTGGGCTGAAAGTATATCCCGGTACACTTCAGAATTCATCCGGCTACTCTTGTCTGCTGTTATGTCATCAATAAACACAAGTGACCCAGTGCCATTGAAAGCCATGCATGCCCATGCCATCACGTTGCCTCCACCATGTTTTACAGAGGATGTGGTGTGCCTTGGATCATGTGCCGTTCCATTTCTTCTTCAAACTTTTTTCTTCCCATCATTCTGGTACAGGTTGATCTTTGTCTCATCTGTCCATAGAATACTTTTCCAGAACTGAGCTGGCTTCTTGAGGTGTTTTTCAGCAAATTTAACACTGGCCTGTCTATTTTTGGAATTGATGAATGGTTTGCATCTAAATGTGAACCCTTTGTATTTACTGTCATGGAGTCTTCTCTTTACTGTTGACTTAGAGACAGATACACCTACTTCACTGAGAGTGTTCTGGACATCAGTTGATGTTGTGAACGGGTTCTTCTTCACCAAATAAAGTATGCGGCGATCATCCACCACTGTTGTCATCCGTGGACGCCCAGGCCTTTTAGAGTTCCCAAGCTCACCAGTCAATTCCTTTTTTCTCAGAATGTACCCAACTGTTGATTTTGCTACTCCAAGCATGTCTGCTATCTCTCTGATGGATTTATTCTTTTTTTTCAGCCTCAGGATGTTCTGCTTCACCTCAATTGAGAGTTCCTTTGACCGCATGTTGTCTGGTCACAGCAACAGCTTCCAAATGCAAATCCACACACCTGGAATCCACCCCTGACCTTTTAACTACTTCATTGATTACAGGTTAACGAGGGAGACGCCTTCAGAGTTAATTGCAACCCTTAGAGTCCATTGTCCAATTACTTTTGGTCCCTTGAAAAAGAGGAGGCTATGCATTACAGAGCTATGATTCCTAAACCCTTTCTCCGATTTGGATGTGGAAACTCTCATATTGCAGCTGGGAGTGTGCACTTTCAGCCCATATTATATATATAATTGTATTTCTGAACATGTTTTTGTAAACAGCTAAAATAACAAAACTTGTGTCACTGTCCAAATATTTCTGGCCCTAACTGTATATAGGGAACGTACTGTTCTGGTGATGTATCGACAGTGGTTCTGATCAGGGGTGTATCCAGGGGGGTGCAGCTGGATCCTTTGCCCCGGGCGCAACTCAGAGGGGGGGGGGGTGCCCCCCTCCTCACCAGGGGCTGCAGGAGCGGCGGGGCTGAAAGCTGACAGCACCCAACCCCCTTACCCCCAACCAAGGCTGCAGGGGCGGCAGGGCTGAAAGCTGACAGCACTCCCCCCCAAAACCCCTCCCCCGGTCCTCCCCTACTCTGGGGGGTGCCAAAATAGATCTTTCCCCCCGGGCACCATGAAACCTAGTTACACCGCTGGTTCTCATTATGTATCACTGTATTGCTGGTGGTTCTGGTGAGGTACTGACGGGGGTTATAGTGATGTATTATTATATTGATGGGGGTTCTGATTATGTATTGACTGGTTTTGGTGATGTACTACTGTATTGACAGTGGTTTTGGTGATATACTGACAGTGGGTCTGGTGAGGTATTATTGTATTGACAGTGGTTCTGGTGATATCGTCATGTTTGTGTTGTAATCTTTAACTTAACAGACTTGATCCTAGAACAGTATAGGGCAAGTGTGCTTGACTAAAATACAGCTGAATGTCAGTCAATTGACTAAAGGTATCGTCACACGGGGCGATGCTGCCTGCAACATCGCTGAAAAGTCCCGGGTTCAGCGATGTTGCAGCGACATCGCAGGTACATTGTGCTGTGTGACAGCACGATGCAACTGCGACAAATCGCTGGATTGCAGTCGACAGGTTTACCAACATGTTGGTAAACCTGGCGATGTTGCACCATCGATCTGGTAACATTGTTCAGTGTGACACGGCGATAGCGATGTTGCTAGCAATGCCGCTTATTCGCAACATTGATACTTATTGCTCTCTGGGTTGTGCACAACCCAGCGAGCAATAGCTGCTGCAACTTTGTGGCAGCGTCGCTGACAATATCGCTGCGTGTGACAACTAAGGCAGCGATGTCAGAAGTGAGCGCGCACCCGCGGAATCGCTCTCATGTCGTACCGTGTAACGGTACTTTAAAGCCCCCAAGCACTATAGATATGTGTCCTATCGCTCAGCCGGCAGCGATCTTGCTCGGCTCTCCCATACACAGGAGCACTCATTCTGTCAAATGTTCCTGTATACTATATGGAAGCTTCTGCTAGACATCTCTGGCTGCAGCTTATCACACAGAGGACAAAAGGATCTACAGCCTGTAATCGAACATGCTGGATCCTTATTTCCCTCGACCAATGATCAGTTAGGGCCCCCATACACATTAAACTGTCCTCACAGGTTTAGCCAAGTGTGTGGAGGTTCTCACTACTATCTGACGGCTATGAGCACTGACATCTGTGAACCCCCTCAGTGCTGGAATTCAGATAAAAAAAATAGGACACACAGTTAAAAATAAAAACCTCAACAAACTAAACATATGAACAGCAGGTCACTTTTACATTGCTGTGCATGGGTTCATTCCTTTTAGCATTTTCTTGTTACTTTTTCAGGCGGAATACCAAGCAGATCTACCTGAAAAATAAAGTGCTGTGTGTGCACATACGCTTAGTGACTGATCAGTAGGGATATGGGCGGGGGAAAAGGCGCAACCACTGAAAGTGCCTAAGGAACTCTAAATACGGCCCTGAGCGTGACAGCCCTTGAGATAGTTGTAGACAGCTATTAAGTCTCCTCTCAGTCTTTTTTTCCCAAGCAAAACATTCTAAAATCCTGTAGCTGTTCCTCAAAGGACTTGCTTTGCAGACCGGTCACCATTCTGCTCACTCTTCTCTGATCTTGCTCCAGTTTGTTGATCTCTTATTTTAAAACATGGTGCCCAGAAGTGGACACAGTATTCCAGATGAGATCTGACTAAAGAGGCGTAGAGGAGGATAATGACTTCACATGATCTAGACTATATTGCTTATGGTAATACATCCCAGAATTGTGCTAGCCTTTTTTGCTGCTGCATCACACTGTTGACTCATGTGCAGTCTGTGATATCTTCGGCCGGCTTCACACCACGGTTTTTCAGGTCCGGGTCTGTCCTGTGTGAACCGGACAGACCCGGATCCGAATTTGTCCCCCATGGATCCCTATGGTGCCGGATTGGCCTTATTTGGCCTCCGGTTTTGGCCTTTTCTGGGAGGATCTGGTTTTGTCCAATTTTTGCATCGGACGCAAAAACGGAGTCTGCAGCATTTTTTGTGTCCGATGCAAAAATCCGACAAAACTGCATCCGCCCGCATCCGGCACCCATAGCATAGAAGTCTATGGGCGTCAGATCGCCCTGGATCCTACAAAAAAATCGGAGCGGTTCCTGGATCCATGGTACTGAAGAGCGGCGGCTATTAAAAGCAGCCGCGCTCATTTAGCTCCATGAACAGAGCTTCACGGCTAAAATCTTTGGGTCCGATAACTGAGCCAGTAATGAATCCACTTAATAGTTTCCTTATCCATTCTACACTTGGTCATTTTTTCAATAAAGATGGTGTGAGATACTTTGTCAAATGTTTTGCTGAAGTCAAGATATATTCTATTTACTGCATTTTCCTGATTCACCCAGTGATTCTATTATAGAAGGAAATTAAGTTAGTCTGACATGACTTATTAGTTACAAACCCATGCTGGCTCTGGTTAATCACTTCATTCTCATCCAGGTACCTGCATACTAAAGCAATGTGGAAGACACAATTTAACATTTCACTTTTTCCAACAAAAATGTTACTTTAGCCTCAAATATTGCATTTTCAAAAGGGTTATAGAAGAAAAAAAGAGAATTTTGTTTACGTACCGTAAATTCTTTTTTCTTGAATCATCAATGGGAGACCCAGACAATGGGGTTTAGGGCACTGCCCTCCGGAGGCCACACTAGGTACTACAAGTTTGTAGACACCGCCCCCTCCGCTTATAAACCCCTACCGCAGGGAATATCCTCAGTTTGGTCCATAAGCTGCGAGGAGACAACATAAACCACACCCGAAACATCGGGAAAGAAACCGTGCACAGACGGTCCAACAACCCGGATGAACTGTCCCAACTGGGAACAGGCAAATGCAAAACATCCAACGGAACAACTGGGTGGGTGCTGGGTCTCCCATTGATGATTCAAGAAAAAAGAATTTACGGTACGTAAACAAAATTCTCTTTTTTCTGATCATCATAATGGGAGACCCAGACAATGGGGATGTCCTAAAGCAAACCCCAGGGCGGGAAGAGTTCCTCAAAAGACGTTGATATACACGGTCCCCCTCAAAGGTGGGCAACCGCCGCCTGGAGGACCCGCCGGCCCAAACTTGCATCCGCAGAGGCATGGGCATGCACCATATAGTGCTTAGAGAATGTATGCAGGCTGGACCAGGTTGCCGCCTGACACACTTGCAGAGCTGAAGCGCGATGTCGCAAAGCCCAGGAAGCACCAACGGCTCTGGTCGAGTGCGCCTTCAAGCCCACCGGGAGAGGCAGACCCGCCGAACGGTAAGCCTCTTGAATGGGAGCCTTGATCCATCTGGCCAAGGTTGATTTGGATGCCGCGGACCCCTTACAGCGACCCGCCGTAAGGATGAACAAAGAGTCCGAACTCCGGAAAGAGGCCGTCCTGGACACATAAATGCGTACAGCCCTCACTAAATCCAGAGTGTGTAGGTCGCGCTCAACCTGATGAACAGGAGCGGGACAAAATGATGGGAGCACAATCTCTTGGTTCAAGTGAAAAGTGGACACCACCTTTGGCAAAAATTCTGCCCGCGGACGCAACACCACCTTGTCCTGGTGGACTACCAGGAAGGGTGACTTGCACGACAGTGCAGCCAATTCTGAAACCCGTCTCAGAGATGTAATTGCCACCAGAAAGACCACTTTCTGTGACAGATGAGAGAGGGAGACTTCCCTCAGTGGCTCGAACGGCGGTTTCTGCAGAGCCGCCAGGACCATGTTAAGGTCCCAAGGGTCCAGCGGTCGCCTGTATGGCGGAACCACCCGAGACACCCCCTGCAGAAATTGACGGACCTTAGGAAGGAGCGCCAAACGCCTGTCAAACAGCACTGAAAGCGCTGATACTTGACCCTTCAGGGAGCTGAGGGATAAGCCCAATTCCAAACCCGATTGCAAGAAAGCCAACAAAGTCGGAACGGACAAGGGCCACGGAGACCGTCCACCAGAGGCACACCAGGAGAAAAAGATTTTCCACGTCCTGTGGTAAATCCTCCGTGATACAGGCTTCCTAGCCCGATTCATAGTGGCAACCACTGTAGGAGAGAATCCCCTGGATGTCAGAAGCCAGGCCTCAAGAGCCATGCAGTCAATCTGAGGGCCTTGGAATTGAGGTGGAAGAAGGGGCCCTGCGCGAGTAGATCTGCGCGGTCTGGAAGAGCCCACCGGAGTCCGCCGGACAGTTGCCACAGGTCCGGATACCAGGACCTCCTGGGCCAATCCGGTGCCACTAGAATGGCTACGCTGCACTCCAACCTGATCTTCCACAAAACCTTGGGCATCAGTGCCAGCGGAGGGAACACATATGGTAGATGGAATCCGGACCAACTCAGGATCAGGGCGTCCGCCCCCAGAGACTGAGGATCCCATGATCTCGCCATGTATTGCGGCACCTGATGATTGAGCCGTGAGGCCATCAGATCCACGTCCGGAGTGCCCCATCTGCCGCAGATGTCCCGGAAGACGTCCGGATGAAGAGACCACTCTCCGGCGTCCATTCCCTGTCGGCTCAGGTAATCGGCCTCCCAGTTTTCGACTCCTGGGATGTGAACTGCGGAGATCAGACAGTTGTTGTCCTCCACCCAGGATAGAATGCGGTGGACTTCGGCGAGGGCCTGAGCACTTCTGGTCCCTCCCTGATGATTTATATATGCGACGGCCGTCGCATTGTCGGACTGAACCCGGATGGGCTGTCCCGACAGGAACTTCTGAAACGCCAGGAGCGCCAGATAGACCGCCTTGATCTCCAGCACGTTGATCTGCAACGCCGACTCCGACTGAGTCCAGAGGCCTTGAGCCCTGTGGTGTAAGAACACTGCCCCCCAGCCCTTCAGACTGGCGTCGGTGGTCACCACTAACCATGACGGTTTGAGAAAAGACCGGCCCCGTGACAAGTGATGTGGCTGAAGCCACCACAGCAGGGAATCCCTGGTCGATCGTGAAAGGGCCATCAGCCGATTCAGCGAGATCGTCCTCTTGTCCCATCTGCGGAGAATTTCCAGCTGAAGAGGACGGAGGTGAAACTGTGCAAAAGGCACCGCCTCTATCGCTGCCACCATGCGTCCCACCAGCTTCATCAACACCCGTATGGATGATTGTGGGGACAGGAGTATATCTTGGACTCCCGATTGGATGGCCAGCTGTTTGGCTCGTGGTAGGGACACCAGAGCTGAGTCCGTGTGGAAGTCCATGCCCAGATATGTCAGTGACTGGGTCGGAACCAGGGTTGATTTCTGGACATTGAGAAGCCACCCAAACTGTTCCAGAGACTTCATGGTCACCTCTAGGCTCTTCCGACAAAGATGTTCTGATGGCGCCCTGACCAGCAGGTCGTCTAAATAGGGTATGACGGCATGTCCCTGCATATGTAGGAGAGCCATCATAGAGGCCATCACTTTCGTGAACACCCGCGGAGCCGAGGCCAACCCGAAGGGCAGCGCCACGAACTGGTAGTGTTCGTCCCCCACTGCAAATCTCAACCAGCGCTGATGAGCTGGTGCAATGGGCACGTGAAGGTAAGCGTCTCGGATATCTATGGACGCTAAGAAGTCTCCCTGCGACACAGCCGCGATCACGCAGCGCAGGGATTCCATGCGGAACTTCCGAACCAACACGTGACGGTTGAACAACTTGAGGTCCAGAACCGGGCGAAAGGAGCCGTCCTTCTTCGGGACGATAAAGAGGTTGGAGTAAAAACCCCTGAACCTCTCTCCGGAAGGCACTGGGATCACTACTCCGTCTCTGCGGAGCCCCTCCAACACCAGATGAAAAGCCTGAGCCTTTTCCGGGGATGGAACAGACCGATGGAATCGGTGTGCCGGCCGCGACGTCAGCTCTATCCTGTAGCCGCGCGAGACTACGTCTCGGACCCACTGATCTTGAACGAGGAGTAACCATCTGTCCTGAAATCGGGACAGGCGGCCCCCCACCTGTGGGGCGGCAGGACTGGAGAGCGAGTCATGCGGAAGTGGGTTGGGAGTGGCAGCCGCCGCCCCCGTTGACTTCTTCTGGCGACCCTTGGGGCGCCACTGAGTAGAGGGCTTACCCCCTCTGTCCGCGCGAACGGACGAGGCTGATGACTGTGAGCTGGAGCGAAAGGACCACTGTTTAGGGTTCCTTTTAACGGTATACCGTGGCTTGGGTTTATTCTGTGGGATCTTAGACTCCGCAGAATCCTTTATCAGCTTATCCAGCTCAGTACCAAACAGTCTGTCACCAGAAAACGGAAGATTCTGCAGAATCTTCTTTGACGTGGCATCTGAGTCCCATAGACGCAGCCACAATAACCTGCGGATCGCTATCGCATTGGCCGAAGCCACAGCCGAGCGAGTGGCAGTTTCTAGGGTCGCAGTCCTGGCGTAATCTGCATAGGCCTTTGCCCTATCAGTAAGCGCTAGGACCTCTGAATTGGACCCCGCCAGGTCAGTTATACCATCCAAGCAGGCGGTGATCGCCTGCAAGGTCCAGACCGTGGCAAAATTAGGGGCAAATGAAGACCCCACAGCCTCATAGGAAGACTTGGCGAGTTGTTCGACCTGTCTATCCGTCGCGTCCTTCAATGAGGAGCTATCAGAGGCAGAGAATAGGGAGCGTGCAGCAATCCTGGTCATGGAAGCGTCCACCTTCGGGGACTGCGACCACTCCTGAAGCACCTCCTGGGGGAAGGGGAAGCGAGTGTCCCTAGATTTGCGGACATAACGCCGCCCAGGGTGAACCCTGGGTGCTCTAACCACCCTTCCAAAGTTAGTGTGGTCCATAAAGGAGCCACATGAGCGAGCCTCTGGCTGCAGCCATTGATAAGCCTCCTTCGGATGGAGGTCCACCTCCTCAGGGGGTGCCACGAGATGAAGAGTCGTTTATGGAGGATACCAAATCCTCCACCCCGTCAGGTGGTTCTGACATAGACTCAAGTATTGAACCCCCATCATCCTCGTCACCATCAGAGTGACGCTCCTCCTCAGAGAGGTTCTGGATCTCGGGTGATTCATCCCGGCGAGCCCGCTTAAGGGATCTCGCGGCAACAAGGGGTGACACCCGGGGGTAACTTGAGGGAGCAGCTGGACTTTCCAGTCTCCTAGTCAGTGCCTCCAGGGATTGCGACATGGAGGACAGCTTGGATAACACAGATTCATTTATCTTATTCTGTGTCTCCCATGGCCCTGGGATCACCTGAACCTCAGGGTACAGCACCGGAGCTGCAGCCTCTGCAGCATCAGTCCGGGCCTGTGGGCGTCTGCAGTTATTGCAGGACCCCCCAACCAGCGTCCCGTTGCATGTAGCACAGGTAGTGGTAGAGTTGTCTGCCTTAGCAGCTCTCTTCTTTGCTGGGGACATGCCGACAGCAGAAGAGAAAAATAAGTCAAGTAGGAAACCGGAACACCGGCGGCTTACCGACCGCTTCAATGCGGTGGAGGGGAGCGGTGTGTGTGTGGCCTCCGCGAGGGTAAGGATCGGATTCTCCCGGGAGCGCAGCAGTGCACTCATTCAGTCCCAACAGGGAAGTGAGGAGAAGATGGCCGCCGCCAGACAAGTCGTGGGCGGTGCCGAAAACACGCGGGAAGCACACACACACACGCTCAGTGATGACGTCATCCCATGGGCTGCTCCACATCTCTCCAAGCAGCCATCTTAGTAATCTGGTGCTGGAGCCCGCAGCGCGGGAGATATAGCATCACACTATACCCAGGGCTGCAGACAAAATCTGTAGCCCGCAGCCGCAGCCCCTGTGACACACAGGGCGGTCAGCTATAGTGACCCCAGCACAGGGTACACCGCCAGAACCGCGGACCCAAAGGTTGCGCGCGGTCTGAGTGTCAAAACACATAGTGTCAGACACTACCCCCAGGCACACCGGAGACACACAGGGCGCCTCAGTGCCGGTCCGGTCTGTAAGCACCATATATGGGAGGCCTCGGACAGGGGTTTCAGCACCAGTCCGGTCTGTAAGCACCTTTAGGGAGGCCTCGGACTGGGCTGGCTCCAGTCCGGTCTGTAAGCACCATTTAGGGAGGCCTCGGACGGAGCGGAGCTGTGCAAGGCTCCTGTCTCCCACTTCCCAGAGCCCCCCAAGGAGGGATGGGAAGGAGCACGGCAGCGTACCGGGAGGACACAACGTGTCCAGGCTCTGGGCCCTCCGGTACCTCAACCTGTGTGTTCCCCAAGGGTGAACAGGGAGACTGCCGGAGATCCCCGACCGGGACCTACCTTGTCTTCAGACGCCATCACGTAAGCTGTGAGAATGCTGTGATGTGCAAGCAAAGCGTGTGATTCCTCCGAGCACACTAAGTTTAAAACTGAGGATATTCCCTGCGGTAGGGGTTTATAAGCGGAGGGGGCGGTGTCTACAAACTTGTAGTACCTAGTGTGGCCTCCGGAGGGCAGTGCCCTAAACCCCATTGTCTGGGTCTCCCATTATGATGATCAGAAAATGGACCCTAAAATTTGTTGTTCAATTTCTCCCGAGTACGCAGATACCTCACATGTGACGAAAAAACACTGTTGGGGTGCATGGTAGGAAGGGAAGGAGCATCAGTTAACTTTTTGAATGGAAAATTAGCTGAAATCGTTAGCTGATATGTCGCGTTTGGAGAGCCCCTGATGTGCCTGAACAGTGGAAACCCCCCACAAGTGACCAAATATTGGAAATCAAGCCATCCAAGGACTTTATCTAGATATGTGGTGAGCACTTTGAACCGCCAAGGGCCCAGGGCACCCTAGTCCGAAACAGGCGACTGCTCCATTAAAGATCCTCAGAACCATAGGAGCTGCAATTTTGCCATGTGCGTCAAAAAACATCTGTTACAGTACTTATCTGCAGTTTTACATAGACTGCCTTCATCTGAACTGACAATTAAGCTAGATACAACTCCAGATCTGCACATTGGGATTTACGGACAATAAATAAGTCTATTGTGTGTTACTTGGCTCAAAATATTTGCAGAACAAGGAAAAATAGCTCCTGATTCCAACCCCACCCAAAATTATTTTCATATGCTTGTCTTTCATTATTCAGAAAATAAAAGTCTGTGCTGCACCAAAATCCCCCAACCGTAACATTAGGGTGCGTTCACACGCTGCGCATTTTTACGCGTGTGCTCTTGCAGTTTTTGTAGCCAAAATCAGGAGTGGCTGATTAATACCAGCAGTGAGTGATAAATACAGAAGTGGAGCACTTGTTTCTATTAGACATTTCCTCTGATTGTTCACTCCTGGTTTTGGCTAAATCCATAGGCATTAATGTGGAATTGGTTCCTTCTTTGCAGCTATTAATGTTTGCACTTTTCTGGGAAGACTTTCTATAAGACTTTTTTGAGACATCTATAGGATTTTTTATCCATTAAAGGGAACCAACCAGCAGGATTTAGGGCTATAAAGTGAAGCCAGTGCCTTACAGCCTCTGGGATACTGAGTACAATCATACCTTAACACTTTCCTCTGCAATCATTGGAGTAATCAAACATCAGGAAATGTGTGCAGTAGAGGGACGGAGTGTGCAGCACATTAGGATAAGAGGGGCTGGGTTTCTTTGTATTACTCCTCTGTTTGCTTTAAGCCAAACCCTCCCCCCTCCCTTTCTCTCTACCAGGCAGATCCTATATGCCCCAACTCATCACTTTATCCTCCCCACTCACCCACTGTCTCCTCCATCTCCTGCTGGGAGTTGTAGTGTCTCTGGATCAACAGATTGTGTGATGGAGCATGCTGGGAGTTGTAGGGTCTCTGGATCTACAGACTGATGGAGCATGCTGGGAGTTGTAGTGTCTCTGGATCTACAGATTGTGTGATGGAGCATGCTGGGAGTTGTAGTGACTCTGGATCTACAGACTGATGGAGCATGCTAGGAGTTGTAGTGTCTCTGGATCTACAGATTGTGTGATGGAGCATGCTGGGAGTTGTAGGGTCTCTGGATCTACAGACTGATGGAGCATGCTGGGAGTTGTAGTGTCTCTGGATCTACAGATTGTGTGATGGAGCATGCTGGGAGTTGTAGTGACTCTGGATCTACAGACTGATGGAGCATGCTGGGAGTTGTAGTGTCTCTGGATCTACAGATTGTGTGATGGAGCATGCTGGGAGTTGTAGTGACCCTGGATCTACAGACTGTGTGATGGAGCATGCTAGGAGTTGTAGTGACTCTGGATCTACAGACTGTGTGATGGAGCATGCTGGGAGTTGTAGTGACTCTGGATCTACAGATTGTGTGATGGAGCATGCTGGGAGTTGTAGTGACTCTGGATCTGCAGACTTACAGGCACTTTATAGCCCTAAATCCTGCTGGTTGGTTCCCTTTAATCAAGGAGAGCAAAAGTGAAGTTGGACACTATTGTTTGGGGACAGGCAGGGCTCACCATCTCTGTTCTAATTTATCACACAAAAAGTGTTACGCCGCGGTCGGGGCTCTCTGCAGCCGGTCATGTTTTTCCACACCAAACTTGAACTAAGCCTTGTGCATAGTTACAGGAATAAAGGAAGGCCTTCACCAAACAGTTTCCACAAAGTTGGTGGCTACAATTGTCCAAAATGTTGATAAGATTTTGTTCACTGGAACTAAAGCTGGGTTTACACGTACCGACATTGTTAACTTGTGACGTTGCAGCGACCTCGTAGTGACGTTGCTACGTGTAACAGCCTGCAACAATCAGGGATCATCTAGTTGATCGTTGGTATAATTCGCAGGACCCTTTTTCGATCATTGGTTTCCCACTGGGCGGCCAGCATCAGCATGTGACAGCGGGAGACCAATGATCAACGACCTCCTAGCGCCGTACAGCACACGCTGGGAGGCTGGTAACCAGGGCAAACAGTGGGTAACTAAGTGCATCGCTCTTACATGAGGTTTACCTTGGATACCAGCGTTCTTGCTGGTCGCTGATGTCTGCCTGTTTGGCAGCTCACCAGTGATCAGATAACGATGTCCCAGCAACCCACATCATTGGTGGGGTCGCTGGGACATCATTATGTGTAACCCGGGCTTAAGATGACTGACCCCTGAAGAAAAAAAAAAACCATAGCATTTTTCCTCCACCCAATTTTAAGTTGGCACAATACAGTAAGACAGGTAACATTCTCCTACCAATTGCCAAGCCCAAAATTGTCCATTAGATGCCAGATAGAGGAGCGCAATTGTTGCTCCACAGATTGTTTCTACTGCCTCAGACTCTAGCGTCAGAGTTATACTACTCCATCTGACTCTTGGCATTGTGCTTAGTAATACAAGGCTTGAATTGTTTCTTGGCAATAGAAACTCGAGCAATGAAACTCCTGGCAGCTTTTGTGTAAATATTAAAGCCGGAGAAGTTTTGTGGCTGTACAGTTATGGAGTTGATGACTTTCATGAATTTCAACATCCGGTGACCCCCTCACAGTAGATTATGGAATATTTAGGAAAGAGAGAATAGTTATGAACTGACTTGTTACAGTGGTGACATCCTGTAACAGGACCACACTGTCATCAGTGAGCTCTTCAGAGTGAGCAACTGCTTCATAAATGCACAGTGTACACAGAGAGCCGTCAGTGCTGTGAGTGGAGTTATACAGAGCTCAGTGTTCAGAGAACTAGGAGATCTGCAGCAGAGAAAACTCATATCAAAACTGCAGCAAGCAGCACAATAAGTGACATCGCTGGAATCAGGGTCTCTGCTACCTACGTTATGCTGCTGTCAGACAGGGTAGGAAAAGATTCAATGTTTACAAGAAATGTGATACAGAGGAAAACATCTCTATAGGACATTAAGTTAATTATTTCATTGCTTGTTTTACACACAATAAAAAAAACATTGGTTCAAAGAAATGTCCCATCTCAGTACGAAGACGTTTGTCTCTTATATAAAAAGCTTTTACATTTGCCACACCACTGAATTCCTCCACTGTATTGTTAACGTTTCGGGTATTATTGGTAACATTAATATGTATTTATAGCCTTATCCAGATAACAATCATGAAGGTGCTGATATACGGGGGCAGGTGTCAGATGGACGGCTTCTTAAAGGGAACCTGTCACCAGTTTTGGGGTTTCCATACCCTGTCCACCACCTTTATCATGGTGTGATTGGGGTTCCTGTAACCCCTTTATATCCTCAGAAATCCCCCTGCATACCACATAAAACGACTTTTAATCTGTCCCACACCATATGCTAATTTCTTGTTTGGGTCATATGGGGGTCTGCAGATTGTGCTCATCGC
The DNA here is from genome assembly GCA_033576535.1 of Allobates femoralis. Taxonomy (NCBI): domain Eukaryota; kingdom Metazoa; phylum Chordata; class Amphibia; order Anura; family Aromobatidae; genus Allobates; species Allobates femoralis. Next base: position 73,047,447 of record JARQOC010000003.1, on the reverse strand, counting down.
CTCCCTGCTGAATGCCAACACTGTCCCTCCTGTGTGCAAGTGAATGACATAGCAATGTCATCTACACAATTATTAAGTCTCACGCCTGCGCAGTGGCGCCTCACAGTGCCCTATTGATGAGCCAGTGACTCCACTGCGCAGGCGCGAGACTTCGGGCACTGTGTGGCTGATGAGAGTCAAAAGTCTAGTGCCTGCGTAGTGGAATCACAGCCTGTTCAATAGGGTACAGTGAGACGCGCCACTGCGCAAGCGCAGGATTTCGGTGTTGCATCAGCTGCACAGTGGCCGAAGTTTCATGCCTGGACAGTGGCGCCTCACTGTGCCCTATTAAACAGCCAGTGATTTCACTGCACAGGCGCAATACTTCAGTTTCGCATCAACAGAACAGTGTGACATCTCCCATCTGTACAGTGGAATCACTGGCTCTTCAGTAGGGCACAGTGAAGCGCCACTGCGCAGGCATGAGACTTCGGCCACTGTGCGGCTGATGTGGAACCAAAATCTTGCGCAGTGGCGTGTCTCACAATGCCCTATTGAACAGCCAGTGATTCCACTGAGCAGGCATGATATTTCAGTCTCGCATCAGCCGCACAGTGCCCGAAATCTTGCGCCTGCGCAGTGGAGTCACTGGCTCATCAACAGGATACAGTGAAGTGCCACTGCGCAGGTGCGAGACGTGGGAATTGTGTGGAGGATGTTGCTATGTCATTCATTTGCACACACTCCGGAGGGGCCAGGTGGCAATTACTGAAATGTGTAGACACCTATATGACCCTTAAAAAAATTAGTATACAGTGCGGGACAGATTAAAAGTCATTTTATGAGATATGCAGGGGGACATCAGGGAATATAAAGGGGTTACAGGAACCTCATTTCATCATGTTAAAAGGTGGTGGGCAGGGTTTAGAATCCCCAAAACTGGCGATGGGTGCACTTTAAGTTCCCTCGGGAAACAAGATCCTCTTTTTTTTTTCCAATTTACCACATACTTTGTCACACAGTGACTGTCAGCAATGATTGTGAAAACCAAGTACAGGTGCTCGGTGTATCATAATGGGGCTAAACATTTCCATACACCTTCCCTCCTGCTTGCTTTCCCTCCACTCCCCTCTTCTTTGATTACCATCTATAAAGCCAGAGTTGTCAGAAATAGAGGGAAACAATCAGGTGGAACAGTGCATTTTCATGATCGTCCCGCCATGACGCACAAGTGTCTGTATTGTTTTGCACACTCATCCTGTGCTGAAAGTCTCTTTAAAAAACAACAACAACAAAAAATGACTGTCATCTATGCAATTATTGTATATACTTGGAATTCTTGCACCAGATCTGGAGGCACAGATCAAAGATCTTTAACTTGAATGGTTATCTTATGGACTCGTGCAGACGACCGTATTTTTGGACCAAGACCTATCCCAAAAAAAAAACATTGGATAGCACTCGGACCAATGTTATTCAATGAGACCGTGCACGTGGTGCGAGAAAGAGAACAATTTGAGCATGCCTGATTTGTCTTCATTCAGGCCCAGTTACACACACAGAAAACTGTGCAGAGATTGTTCGCAGATCTCTGGTTGCAGTGAAATCATGAACACATTGTTCTATTTTGTGGCCGTGTACAAATGTAACAATGTGTCCATGATTTCACTGCAACCAGAGATCTGTGAACAATCTCTGCACAATTATCTGTGAATGTAACGGGGTCTTTCAAGACTATGGGTGTATATATAAAAAAAAAAAAAGAAGAAAAAATCTGATGTGACATTCGACTGCAGTCCCAGGTAACAATAGAATGGTGAAGGTGGAGATTCCCCACCCAATTTCCAACCTCAAAGAAAAATGGATTCTAATCAAACTCTGATCAGCATCAATCGGACCATTTTTCTTGGATGTGATCCTACCCTAAGTGAGAGGCACAAAGGGTTTGTTTGAGATTCATCGTCACATTCTTGTATTTCACTGTATATAAGAAATTTTAAAAAAAATGCAAAACTAAAAGGAATTTCAGACAATGAAGTTTTATTAAGCGAAAACTGTTACTACACTGGACAGCTTGCTCAAGAACTATGATGTATGCTGCTCAACGTCTCAAGGGAAAACTCCATAAGGATCCAGAAGAGGATTTTACACACACAGCGTGTGATAGAAAGGTAAAGTGCATGAAAGAATGGCTGCTCAGATGAGTGGGGGAAGTCAGAAAACAACTGATCATTCACCAGATCGGCAGCAGGCCCGAAAACCGCACTGCAGATTCTGGCATCCGCTGGCCGTGTCAGCATGAGGACCTGCATGAGAACACAATGGTGGTGAACAGACACAATCAATAGAATTACAGAGGACGACGATCACACCAAGAGAGAGAAGAGAAAGTCAGCTCTTAAAGGTTGCATACATGATATATACAGAGACACCGTACAATCTGCTAGATATGGACAGGACAATCTCCCCTGTTAGTCTGTAGTTATTGATCTCACCACTGTTGCCCTCACAATCCTCTATGAATAATGTGGTGAAGTCATCTGACCACACGGCACACCGCCACCGCACCGGCACGCAGTCAAGGGGCCGTCACACGCGTCAATATCACTATCAATGTCGCTGGTACACGTGACGTTGTAGCGATATTGACGCGTGTGACATGGTGAATCAACCAGCGATAAATCGCTGGTCAATAGTCGCCAGGTTTTTGGACAGGTCGGCCGGTGGTCGCCCGGTGGACACGCAGCATCGCTGCGTGCGACACTGGGAAACGCACGATCAGCCAGCTCCCCTCAGCAAGCGCTGGGAGCTGGTATCCATGGTAAACAGCGGGTAACTAATGCCATGCAGCGCTTAGTTACCCGCTTGTTTACATGGATACCAGCGCGCTCGCTGGTACTGATCGCTGGTGAGTGTGCCTGTGTGACAGCTCACCACCGATCAGCAGTCAATGTCGCCAGCAAACAGATCGCTGACGACATTGACGTGTGAAGGGGCCTTAAGACTAGTACCGCAATGTGGTTGCACTTTGCTATTGATTTGGGTAGGGAATCTGCAGCAGAACTTGATGACTTTACAGGAAATACAAGGCTGTTGCTACATATGTGCACTAAGGAAATTACCAACTTTAGGGGTTTTATGTAGTGATGAGTGAATAGTAATATGTTCGGGTTTGGATTATTCATACTGAATACTTGTAACGGTTACAATATTCATCAACGAATAACGACCCTAATGCAATTCAATGGAGAACTTGAGCATTTTTGCGGAAGATTTCCCTAAAAAATATTTGCGTTCCCCACTGACTTGCATCAGGGTCATCATGCGTGACGAATACTGGAATAGTTCAATGTATTCAGTAACAACAATACAAACCCAATTTATTACTATTTGCTCATCATTAGTTTTATTACCTTGAAAGTCATCCACAGTGGAAAAGCCACAGTGACTCTGTAGAAAAGTGCCACAATAAGTAGTAGGTGCATTATTGTTCCTCTGTGCATTTTCGTGCACCAACAACAGCATATGGATGGGATTCATAGAAATCGCAGGCCCCTAGTGCTTTTTTTTTTTTTTAACACTGCATAAACTGACGTGCGGTGAGATCTTCCACAGGTCATGTTTTATGTGAAATTATCCCCATAGTCTTGAATGAGATGAGGAAAATCTGCAGATACAAACCACATACGTATTTTGTATTGCATCTCCAAAGTGGAAACACACACACATAAATATATATAATATACAGTAAAAATCTGCAGAATAAAGTGATATAGTGTGGATGTTAAGTCTACACAGCCATTTAGTGTACACTAGGGATTGTGGGAATTAGATTGTAAAGTCCATTCTTAGGCTGCCTTCACACTTGCAGATGGATCTGCAGCGTTTTGCAGATGCATCTGCAAGTGTGAGCATGCTGACCGCGGCCCCTATGTTTATAATAGGGCGCACGCGGTGTGAAAGCTCTCATTCACTCCTATATGTGTACTGTCAGCAGGCGTATGCCTGCTTACAGATCACACTCTCCCGCCCGCAGCATGGACGCTACATCTCGCGTCCACAGTGCGGACGGGAGTGTGTGATCTGTCAGCAGGCATACGCCTGCTGACAGTACACATATAGGAGTGAATGAGAGCTTTCACACTGCGTGCGCCCTATTATAAACATAGGGGCCGCGGTCAGCATGCTCACACTTGCAGATGCATCTGCAAAACGCTGCAGATCCATCTGCAAGTGTGAAGCCAGCCTTAATGCTCCACGGTAAGACTAAGATTTATTGATCCATTTTTGGTGCAGTTTCTGCACCAAAAACCGATCTTTTTGCAAAAAAAAAAAGCATCACATAGGCATCATGTTTTTGGTAGACAGTCATACACACACTATTACTCTCTACGGGGATACCACGGTGACCGGTGATTTCTTCCTTCCAGGCATGAGCATGGTACCTGGACCCCATGTGACTGAGCCATGTCGGGCACAGGTCCTGCCGATGCCTGGAAGGAAGACATCACTGGGGCTCAACATGATATCGCCAGGGTGGGTGAGTATTGCAGCATGTTTGCCCCAAAACCAGATCAATTAAAGCACTTTCTACTTATTTTCCTGATCAGGTTTTCGCAAAAAAAAAAAACCTAATCAAGAAAACGCCCGGAACTGCATTTTCATAAATCTCATAGACTTTGCTGGCATGACAAAAATTGATCTATTTTTTTGTTTGCAAAAATGCAGCACAAAAAGTGCAGTGTGAACTTAGCCTAAGACATATGAGCTATGTGACCCTGCAGCACACTGTGAGCCCTCCCTAGGACACACTACACAGAACTTACCTGTGACTGATCAGACATGTCCTTACATTGCTACATACCCACTGGATGTGAGCTATAACTACTAGGACTCTGCGGATGGCGCTAGCTAACTCTTTTTAGCTTAGAATATCCCTTCCAGCAGATCAGGACTGACTAGAAACTCTTGGCAATGTACGCTCCACTCAAAGGGCAGACATTGCTTTCATTCATTAGGTTAGATATTTAATAGGGCTGAGCAGACAGACACACTACACAATGCACATTACCATTAATGTTGTCACAGTAGTAGAAGTGCTCATCATTAAGAGTGGGACACGCCGACACCAGATCCTGCAGTCCAGATCCAGTCACATTGAGACATCCAGAGAGATTCAGGTGTTCAAGGTACGGTAATCCTCCGCCTAATGTCAACGCCCTGTAATTAACCAAAACACAGAATTAGGAGGATTTTATAACGACACTATCCTGAATAGGAGATGTGCTGGACATTTTGCCATCTGCTTGCTAAAGCTTCTCCTCACATGTTCGGTATTTGGGGAGTTTATTACCTCAGTATTTGTAGACAAATCCAGCAGTGGTGATAAATGCAGAAGTGGTGACGTGTTTCTATTATACTTTTCCTCTGATTGTTCCACTCCTGGTTTTATCTTACAAATACTGAGGTAAAACCCCACCAAATAATCAATGTGTGACGGTACAAGGACATGGTCTGATCATACCAAATCAACTGTGCAGAGATATTCTCATATATGTGTCCCTACTATGTACTGTGTAATGGATGTGTCTGACCGTACAGGGACATGTTCTGATCATACCACATCTCCTGTGCTGAGATAATCTTATATATGTGTCCCTACTATGTACTGTGTAATGGATGTGTCTGACCATACAGGGACATGTTCTGATCATGTACACAGTCATTACAGCACGGGATCACAGATCATTCTTTCTTTGAGGTAGAACATTTTTTAAAAAACAGGTAGAGAAATGTTTTACCTGTAATGTCTGTATACTCTTTCCTGTCCTGCAATGTCTGTATACTCTTATGTCCTCCCCATCCCAGGACATGTGGTATGATCAGACCGTGTCCCTGTACGGTCAGACACATCCATTACACAGTACATAGTAGGGACACATATATAAGATTATCTCAGTACAGGAGATGTGGTATGATCAGACCATGTCCCTGTACGGTCAGACACATCCATTACACAGTACATAGTAGGGACACATATATAAGATTATCTCAGTACAGGAGATGTGGTATGATCAGACCGTGTCCCTGTACGGTCAGACACATCCATTACACAGTACATAGTAGGGACACATATATAAGATTATCTCAGTACAGGAGATGTGGTATGATCAGACCGTGTCCCTGTACGGTCAGACACATCCATTACACAGTACATAGCAGGGACACATATATAAAGACTAGATCGTGGCCCTATTCTAACGCATCGGGTATTCTAAAATATGTGGGTGTGCGGCGGTGGCCCCCTCAGTTCTCACCGGCTCCAGGTTTCTGTACAGCCGTCTCTCACCCTAGCATGTCTTCTTCCTCCAATATAGACGTCAACAATTCCAAGGTCTCAGGAGGCGGAGTTAACAAGGGGCATCATAGTAGGCGTGTCCAAGTGCATAGCCCTGATGTGGTGGGCGTGCCCTTATTCACGGCCATTACAACACCCCCTTTGGTAGCTCCACCCCCACACCATGCAACCTTTGAATTTCTGGAGTCTATGCCACGAAAAGTAGAATGGCAGGGGGAGGGAGCGTGGAGCGGGTGAGCAGCGGGCAGGAGACCGAGCGAAGGGGGGCTGGGAGACCAGGCAGGCTGTGCCTGTTTCGTGGGTTTTTGCGTTAGGGGCAGAGTGTGACGCGGGTTTTGCGTTAGGGGCAGAGTGTGACGCGGGTTTTGCGTTAGGGGCAGAGTGTGTTGCTGTCGGCGGCCGCAGGTGAGGAGCGGGGGAATATTGCTGCTGGCGGATGGGGTGGGGATGCTGTCGACGGCCGCGGGTGAGGAGCGGTGAGGGAAGGGGGGGGGGGGTGCTGTCGGTAGCCGCCGCTGGCGATTTTACCTTATGCAGCCGGCGCACGTCACACAGGGAGGCGGCTGCATGGTGCAGGCGTCACCCCCTTCTGCTCTGCGGCTCCCTCTGCCTCCTTGCCGCCTGAGCCTAAAGGCTCATATTGACAATTGGACAGTGAGGCCCTGCGTATGCGGGGCACACGTCCCCTATGCGGGGCACATGTCCCCTTGTGTTAGATATTGCCCCCATGCTGCTCTATTCTTCCCTCCTCCAGCGCTGATCTCCCGGTCTCCCTCCGTGCAGCTGTGATTGGGCAGAGATAAAGCTGCAGAGCTCCTCCACTTTCTGGTTCTCAGTGCTGGTCATGTGAACGGCACAGCAGAGAGTGACATCATCTCTGCATGCGATCACAGCAGCAGCTGAGAGACCGGAGAGACACCGAGAGATGAGCGCTGGAGGAGGAGCCAGGAGGTAAGTATAGAGTTTGTTATTTTACTATGGCAGCAGCATGGGGGCCATATCTAACATAGGGGGAACATGTGCTATCACAGGGGGGCGCAGGACCATATAATATGCGCCGCCCCCCCAGCCCATCACCGTGGTGCGGTTTCAGCACCATGGTGATGGAAAGCGGCTATGCATATTATATGAGCGGGAGCAGGCGATCTCCCGCTCCCTCCTGCAGCCTCCCCCAGCTCACATTTTCCTGTACACCGTACCGTCACAAAAAAAGCGCCGCTCCTCTGATTGGTCGCTGGGTTCAGCGCCGACCAAAGGAGCGGCGCGCGCCATGGCGCCATATTGTTTTCAAAGTATTTTAAATATGGCGCCTTAGAGCGTGCCGCTCCTCTGATTGGTCGCCGCGGCGACCAGACGCGGAATTCAAACCACGCACCAAGCTGCGCTACGTCTCTGATTGATCGCCGCGGCCACCAATCAAAAAAAGTACTGTGGCTTGGCGCGCGGTTTGAATGCTGCGCAGGGCACCACCGCTGCGAGCAGGTACCGCAGGCAGCCGCGGCTGAGCTCCAGTCAGCGGCTCACCAGCCAGGAGATGACCGGCTGACGACTGTCATCTCCCGGCTAGCTCGCTCGTGCTGCGGCCACCATCGGCCGGACCCGTGTATCCCGGTTAACGCGCCGCTGTCGCCAGGCTGCAAATTGGCGCGAAATTCAAACTTTGAATTCACGTGCCTATATGCATAGTCTGCGAGCATTGGTGGCCGCCGGAGGCCTCTGTCTGGCATGCGATTTCGGCTTCAGACAGACGCCTTAGACAATTATATAGTAGATCTCAGCACAGGAACATTTTTTTTTTTAAAACACATTCAATTGTGGAGATTATTATTATTACAAAATCTACGACCATATTTTTCGCATTATCAGACGCACTTTTGATCCCCCAAATTTTGGGGGAAAGTGGGGGGCGCGTCTTATAATGTGAAACACTGTTACGCGGTGGGGGAGGGGGGCTGTGGAATGGTGTTCGGGGTCTGGCAGGAGGAGGCCAGAAGCGGGCTGCAGCTGAGGCCCCATATTATGCACTGCATCCCACTGTCAATCACCAGCGGGAGCATCACACATTACAGGAGCGGGTCCACAGCTCAGCGGCTGCGGTCATCTGTGGATAGTCAGTGCTTTCCATGCAATGAAAGCGTGGAAAGCAGTGACTATCCCTGGGAGGACGTTCACGCCATCCCCGCTGTCTTTGTCGGCATCCGGGTCCTGTGAACATCGCTGCAGAGTGACGTCATCACCTGCGCGCTGCTCAGAGGATCGGATGCCGGGCACAGCACGGAAAGCCGGGATGGTGCAGACAGCAGGAAGCGAGGAAAGGGGGCGAGTATGATTGTTTATAATTTTAAGTGTGCAGCAGCATGGGGGACAGAGCCAGCATTGGGGGGGGGGACAGTGCCAGCATTGGAGGGGACAGCATGCCAGCATTGGTGGGGACAGAGTGCCATCATGGGTGACTGTGCTAGGATGGGAAGAGAGTGTACCAGCATGGGGAACTGTGCCAGGATGGGGGGACAGTGTGCCAACATGAAGGCTGTGTGTACCAGCATGGAGGATATATACCAGGATGGAGGACATATATACTGATTGTAAGATGAACACTGTCATTATAAGGTGAACCCCATTTAACATTAAAAATGATTTATTCCTTTTTTCCTTCATCAAATGTGGGGGTGCGTCTTATAATCTGGTGCGTCTTATAAAGCGAAAAATACTGTAATTTTTTGGGGGGGTTTGGTTTTTGTATGTCACAAATGTTTTTTTCTAAATTTTGTGCAGTTATATTGGTTTACCTGGTGAAAATAAGTGAGATATGAATATATTTGGTTTTTATTAAGTTGCCTAATAATTCTGCAAAGTAAGTTACCTGCACAAACAGATATCCTCCTAAGAGCCAAATCTAAAAAAAAAAAAAACACTCCAGCTTCCAAAAATATTAAGCTGTGATATTTGAGTCTTTTGGGTTGATTGAGAACATAGTTGTTGATCAATAATAAAAATAATCCTCTACAATACAACTTGCCTAATAATTCTGCACACAGTGTATTGTATCAAGCTTGGTTTTGGCTTTTATGTGGAGGGTGGCTTTATTGGTATCAGCTATGGGCAAATAAAACATTAGGATCATATTTATTGTTTTAAAAAAAAAAAAAAAAAAATATGCCATTCTGCTGTTTTGATATTTGTACTGTTATGATGGCGTTTATTGGGGTTTTGATAGCCCTGGGATTTTACAGATAATGTGTCACCAAATGATATTTTTTTTTCTTTTAATTGCTTTGTTGTGTCTGAAACCTGCCCGGCTCCTGCACATTGAACCCCCGCTACCAGGAGGAAAAGTGTTCCAGTCTCAGTCAAGGGGGTGGTGTTGGCGCAGGATCAGTCACCGCTCTGTGTATGGAGAGCGGTGGCTGTAAACGCCTCCCACATTGACTGATAGCGAGGGTTGTGGAGTCAGATTTCAGGAAACTGAGGAGTTGGAGGTTTGGTTATCGACTCCACAACCCTGCTGACAGCAGGTTATAATGCAGAGCAGCTGTCAGTCAGTGCGGGGGACTGAACCTGTGCTGGCGCCACCCTCTGTGACTGAAACCAGAATGCTGGAGGAAGAATTAAAGATTAAATCCAACTGCCAGGAGGAAATTTGTGCAGGCACCAGGAACATTAAAATGCTATTAACCTGCAGATCAACGCCCCATCTCTGCAGGTTAATAAATGTTCATGACTGCAATAATGTTCAAGAAATCAGATGGAAAATGCTACTAAGCGACAGTAATGATTCATGTACCTGAGACCACGATCTGTGACCTGGTGACACCCGGAGAGGCTGAGGAGCTGTAACACACGTGCGGCACGGGGCTCAGACTTTGCACTCCCAGAGTAAGCGTCTCTACCCTCTGGCTGAGGAGTCCTTTTGCCGCCTTTGCACAGTGCGGAGGGCTCTGGGAGTGCTTGTATAGTCCTTAGCTTTGCTCCAGCAGAACAGAATGAATGGCCACAATAAGTGTAAGCATCCGAGTGATATCTCTGCTGCCAGGCGCCATTAGTCCTCATTCCAGGCAAAGGCTTTCTGTTGCAAAACCCATTAGAAAAACAATTCATACTGGACGACATCTCCAATACGCAAAGTCCATCAGTATCTCTATACTTCCAGTCAGCTGCATCCTCGATGTCAGCCAGCCTCTCAGAATCTAAAATCCAGAAAGGTGCAGACGGGTACCCATCAGAGGGGCTACAGCGTGTCCATAACTCTTCAGAGAAGAGCCCACATTGGCCACCGATGCATTGCATGGTGCTAGTCCTCATCCTGTTGGTCATGTCTTTCCTCCCCCAGGTCGACTTAACATTTTTGTTATTTCGGGAGCATTTAAATAAAGCTTTTCTGTAAGAAGGTAGAAAGCCAAGCGCAAGACTCAACCTCTCCAGCGTTGGGTCACCGATCTTCTCACAGCCAGACAAGTCAATATGACGAAGGTTTTGACAGTTACCAAAATGCCACCTGAAAAAGAGTAAAAGAAAGGGAGTATTAAATTTAAATTAACAGGGAAAGCTTTTAGTTTTAGAGTAAGTGCTCGTGATCAGGCGTTCCTTGCCTTCTTGCAGAGTCGCGAGTGTTCTCTGCAGCCTCAGCGACATTAGGATTCCAGATGCAGCGTATTTTCGCTGTTTTCCACGACTGAGAACACTCGCATCCTTGCAAGAATAAATTGACATGCTGTGGATCGGGAAGCCACGCTGCATATCAGTTTATGCTGCAGAGAAAAGAAGCATGGTGGGCAGGAGATTGCTATAGCTCCATCCACTGGGCTTGTACTGTACGCTGCTAAGGTTGCTTTTACATTGCATTTTTTTCCTGTCCATGGATATCTTACTTTTTTGCAGGAACCCATGGACAGGAAAGGACCACATCGGAAGTGACCTCTGGATGTCATTTCTGTGTGTCCGGGTCCTTGATTTTCACGCATCCGGACACAGAAAGCCCGAGCCTGCAAAGCGCAAGCAAGCCGTGCAACTTTACTCCCGCAGTATTCAACCCCTGGCAAAAATTATGGAATCACCTGGCTAGGAGGATGTCCATTCAGTTGTTTAATTCTTCAGAATAAAAGCAGATCACAGACATGACACAAAACTAAAGTCATTTCACATGGCAACTCTCTGCCTTGAAGAAACACTAAAAGAAATCTTGAAAAAAAAAATGTGCTAGCCAGTAACGGTTACTATTGTAGACCAAGCAGGGGGAAACATTATGGAATCACTCAATTCTGAGGAAGAAATTATGGAATCATGACAAAAAAACAAACAAAAGAACCCTCAAATACATTACTAGTATTTTGTTGCACCACCTCGGGCTTTAATAACAGATTGCAGTCTCTGAGACATGGACTTAAAGGGAACCTGTAAGCTGGTTTATGACTCCCCAGCTATCACTGTCTGTACCTGCAGCTTTATAATACTATTCTAATCATCCCTGTCTGAGCTCATAGTGTAATGTGAAAGGTGAAAGAAAAGCTTTTATACACTTACATTTCCTTATGTAATGAGGCAGTCAGTCCCCAGCTTGGAGGACGGGGACTGTTTGGCAGGTTAATAGTTAACATTTCAGCCTTGTGCTAGAACATGTTGGGAGACCTGATGTGATGTCACAACCATGTGACTACAATAGGCGGAGCTAAGGTCTCATAGAACATAATATGTTTGCTAGCTTAGCTCTGCCCACTATGGTCACATGATCGTTACATCACACAGGTCCTTTAGCTATCCAAGTTAAAAATGAGTTAACTATTATCCTGCCAGACAGTCCCCCTCCTCCAAGGTGGGGACTGAAATGTAAGTGTATAAACGCTTTTCTTTCACCTTTATCATTACACTCTGAGCTCAGACAGGGATGATTAGACTGGTATTATAAAGCTGCAGCTACAGACAATGATAGCTGGAGGGGCATAAACCACCTAACAGGTTCCCTTTAATGAGTGATGAACAGTACTCATCATCAATCTGGCTCCAACTTTCTCTGATTGCTGTTGCCAGATCAGCTTTGCAGGTTGGAGCCTTGTCATGGACCATTTTCTTTAACTTCCACCAAAGATTTTCAATTGGATTGAGATTTTCATGCCATGACATTGACCTTATGTGTCTTATTTCAAGGAATGTTTTCACTGAGGTGAAAAAGCCAGAGGTGGTGCAACAAAATACTAGTAATGGATTCGAGTGTTGTTTTGTTTGTCTTGATTCCATAATTTTTTCCTGAGAATTGTGTGATTCCGTGGGGAGAGATGGAAGGGGAAGCCATGTGGAATCAGAAGGGGTTGTCCTAGTGGTGGACAATCCCTTTAATTGATTAAATGTGTTCTCCAAACTGAACCAGATCCTCGGGGTGGTAGACCTTTCTGGCATATGGATAAGCTTTAATGTCCCTATAAAGTGTGATCATCTTTCTGCCGTCTGGGGCAACGATGCCTACAAAGAAAGGCTTTTCCATCACGATGGCCGAGGAGCCCACAAACTTAATTTAAGCACTGATGCTGATCTCTATAACATTTGTTGTATTACATCCATCACAAAGCAGCCTTCACTAACTATCCAGATATTACAGAACAACTGTTAGCTTGAATAGTCAATTTTATAAATGAAGCAATGTTCATATTCATTCTGAACCTGTAGGAGATCAGTCATTATATCCCAAGAGACACATATCGTCACCCAGAAAAGATCTGTCTATGATTTGCAGCAGAAAACTCTGCACCAAACATGAATCTTAATAGGAAATAAACCTGATTGGGTGAAAAACACTGCAAAAATGCTGAAAGAGCTGACCGGCTGCAGGTACTGCCACGAAAAACGGGCAGCGTGTACATGAGATTTCAGAAATCATTCATTCTGCTGATATCGTAAACTGCAGCAGCTTTGGTGCAGACATTTCTGATGCAAATTCTTACCGTGTGCACAGACCCCAAGGCGTTAGCTGCTCAGAAGTATCACAGTGGCTTTCAGAACATGTACATCTCTCTATAGAAATGTTATTTTCTTTAACTAATTACAATGACGTACCCATCAAAGGCTGAGTCTGAGATATCCGTCTGGGTAAGATCCAGGTGTTCTAAATTCGGGCAAAACTCCAGCATCTGGCGAATCTACGAAAGCAAAACCAGCAATAATAGGAAAGGCCTGAGCAATTAATCCCAGGAAATCTCTGTATGGGATCGTCATACCATTTTACTGCTCGCTGCTGAACTGTAGGCAAGAACAAGAGTCTTCACCGAATGACCAACATGGGGGAGAACATTCTGCATCAATCCCTGCAGGAGCTCCTTCTCTTGCTGGGCCACACTTATTGAGGAAGAATACCCATCATCTTCAATCTCCTCTGTAAGAAAAAGAAGTGCTTGATGAACAGGAGAACGAGAAATCTGTCTTTAGCTGGTGTCTAGCCTTGTGTGAGGTGCAGAATCACTAAATATATAAAAGGCTTATCTGAACCGTCAAAAATCATTAGGGCAGATGAGTAAAGCTTCTTAATAAAGTGCATTGCTCTTTTTTCCGGTGGCTTTGGCCAAGTCATATTAAAGGGCATCTGTCAGGTTAAAAATCCATATGTAATTGATATAATTTTCTAATTCCTCTGGTGAAGCTCTTTCTATTCATGTATTTCTTTTATTTATACTCACCCTATCCACTGTATACTGCAAATAAAGATATTCATT
>JARQOC010000003.1:72916798-73020208 GCA_033576535.1 Allobates femoralis | reverse complement strand
GTGTTTTGGCGTATTCAAATTGGAGCTACAACCCCCTCCTGCCTCAAAAAATGGTAAATGAAGGCGGACAAGTTGTTTTTTAGCTGGATCCTGAGATTCGAGATTAAATTACAGTAGGTATACCGGTCAGTCACAAACGCTGAGATGGGTAACGCTGAGATGGGTATACTGAGTGTTTTGGCGTATTCAAATTGGAGCTACAACCCCCTCCTGCCTCAAAAAATGGTAAATGAAGGTGGACAAGTTGTTTTTAAGCTGGATCCTGAGATTCGAGATTAAATTACAGTAGGTATACCGGTCAGTCACAAACGCTGAGATGGGTATACTGAGTGTTTTGGCGTATTCAAATTGGAGCTACAACCCCCTCCTGCCTCAAAAAATGGTAAATGAAGGCGGACAAGAGTTGGTTTTTAGCTGTACACTGAGATGACAGATTAGAGATTAAATTACAGCAGGTATACCGGTCAGTCACAAACGCTGACGAGAATACCGAGTGTTTTGGCGTATCCTAATTTACGCTACAACCTACTCCTGCCGCTCTAAGATGCTAAATTAATGCAGACAAGAGTTGGTTTTTAGCTGGACACTGAGATTAGAGATTAAAGCCCAGCAGATGGATTGGTCAGACACAAACACTGACGAGAATACAGAGTGTTTTGGCGTATCCTAATTTATGCTACAACCCCCTCCTGCCTATAGAGAGCTAAATTAATGCAGACAAGAGTTGGTTTTTAGCTGGACACTGAGATTAGAGATTAACGCTCAGCAGGTGGACTGGTCAGACACAACCGCTGACGAGAATACAGAGTGTTTTGGCGTATCCTAATTTACGCTACAACCCACTCTTGGCTATAGAGAGCTAAATTAATCCCTAAAAGCACTGCTTTGAGATGGATGAGATTTCTAGCCTGTAAACTGTGCATTACACCCTTTTACCCTGCCAGGAGCAGCCCGACCAGCGGCGGGCTCATTCATCTAGCTGCAGCCCCATCATCCATCCATCCTCCTGGCAGAGCTACGCTGCAGCGGTGGTCCCCTCAGTGGCCACAACCCGTGGGTGGCGTCATAACAACTATCCCTGTAAATACCCCTTTTACTTGTGAGACCACAGGAAACAGTCCGGACCAAGACCGCCTTGATCTCCCAGCAGTACCCCGGTCCGGTACCGAGTACCCCGTCCCAGTGGGCTTCACACTTGCACAAGCATCACCAAATGTAAACAGCCTTGAATGGCGAGATGGTTGAAAGGGCAAAAGCGCGAATCAAGTGGCCATCTTGCCAGACAAGGCTGACCAATGGTAACGCTTTTGTGGCCACCAATCGGAGTTGTAGGGGCGCAGAAAAACGCAATCAGGCATGCTTGGCATTTAGCCTGTGTCATAAACTACGCCCACATTGAGGTTGAAGTCGTTCACGTAGTTGCCGTGTGACAGCGTGATAACGACCGCCAAGATAGTTGGCTGTGTCGTTCCAGCGAACTCGTGGTCGCTGGATCATTGGTGTGTCGTGCATGATATCTATTCGTGTGACATCTGTCGCGCCCAGGGCCAGGTACTCAGTTTCAGGCGCGAGGTCCGGGGGAATCACTGGTGGCGATGCCTGAGCCCGTGAGCCTGGGGCGGACTCCTAATGGGGGGGTAAATTGAAGGTGGTGAGGTAAAATTTATTTCGTGACCCCACCTGTAGTACCTGGTGAGGGGTCACCAACACCGCCACAGTCCTCCGGAGGGCGTTGGTATTGCGGCTAGGTGGTATAGCTTTCTACAGGTTAAGCTGGGCCTCCAGGGCAGTATTGAGTGAACAGTTTGGAGGGGCCAGGACATGAGCAGTGGAGCAGTCATTACGGAGCAGGGGCGCGGGGAGGAATAACGCACACACACACCGATGAGTGTCTATTTACCTTTTTACTGGTGGAACTTGCAGGTAATTCATCCAGAGCATTGACCAGCACAGTGAACTTCCACAGCAAGTGGGTGTAAGGCCTCCTTAAGTTCTCTCCCCTGTTGCTGAAGCCCTGCCCGTGTGTAACTCGGCTGGCCTCCTCTCTTCCCTCTTCCTCTCTCTCCTCCTGCACGGTCTGTGGGTTACCCTCGATGATCACCACTATTCTCTCCTCACTACGGTGTTTGGGTCCCTTTTATAGAGTACGCAGGGGGACTGGGTGTGACGGGGTTCTCTGCGGGGCCTAAAGCGCTCAAGCAGGTGCGGATCTCCGAAGTCCAGTAGCTAGCTGGGCAAACCTCCACTGGTTCCTCTGTTCCCACTGCTGTCCATCCTCCTTGCCTTCCGACCTCACTCCTGGGCCTAACTGGACAGCAGAAGGGCTACTCCGGGTTTCTGGTTCGGGCCTAACACGGCACCGAGCACCAGGTTGACTTCGCAGCTCTCCTAGCATCTGCACACTCTGCCTAACTCCTCCCCCAGCACCAGTATTTATAGGGGAGCTCGCCTAAGGTTAGCGAGTGTAGCTCCCCCTACTATGCTGGGGTGGAAGATGTTGCATGTAAATGGTACCTACTGTGGAAATCCAGCTGTGCACTAGGGAAGCTTGTGGCTACCTGTGTCAGCAGGGCGCCACACATCTCACCAATGATCTCTAAATGATGTCCTGACGACCGTGCGCCCATGAGATCATTGGTGAGATCGTCTCGACATTAAACGGTACCTTAAGTGCAACATGACAGCTCATACAGAAGCTGCTACTCTATCAGAGACCATAGAAGAGGCAAGGTACAGTAATATGGACGGTGGGCCTGCCTCAAAGCAAAACAATGCAGGGGAGGCTTTAATATAGGATTAATGGTTTAGGGAATCTATGATGTGTCTCAAGATACCGTCACACGCAGCAATTTTGCTAGCAATTTCACTGGCAATTTGCTGGTTGCAGTGAAATCATGGACACATTGTTCTATATTGTTGCTGTGTACAAATGGAACAATGTGTCCACGATTTCACTGCAACCAGCAAATTGCCAGTGAAATTGCTAGCAAAATTGCCGCGTGTGACGGTACCTTCAGGGTATGTGCACACGATAAGGAATTGCAGAATTTGGACGCAGCATACATAGAATATAATACAAAAAGATAGAGAAAAGCGCTCCCATAGGGAGAACCCACATGCACTTTGAAGGGGAAGGAAGGGTTGTGACAGGGGGGGCTCTCACCTTTTCGGGTTGTGCCGCCTCCGCACAACCCCAGTGTATTCTTAAGGCCACCTGGGCCAGAGGCGCTGTCCAAGTGCCAGCCACCTGTCAGTCACGTGGTATCTGCAGTCACAATTTATCACCAATCACAGGTGTCGACGTTCCCACAGGTCCTGTGCTCCACAGGCAGTGAAGGATTTTCAGCAATGTGCCCCGCAGCTTCTGAATAACTCACACAGAGGTGAGATCCAACAATTCAATTAAAGGTGATTCTATAGCGAGCGCAGGGGCACAGATAAGGCAGGTAGTTATGGATCAAGAATCCTCTTTATTCACCACAACATGTTTCCACGAAGGCTTATTGTCTTCCTCAGGTGGAAATCCACCTGAGGAAGACAATAAGCCTTCGTGGAAACATGTTGTGGTGAATAAAGAGGATTTTTGATCCATAACTACCTGCCTTATCTGTGCCCCTGCGCTCGCTATAGAATCACCTTTAATTGAATTACATAGAATATAAGACATATTTTCAGTTGTTTCACACTTTTTTGTTAAGTATATAATTCCACAAGTATATGAATTCTTAATTCATAGTTTTGATGCCTTCAGTGTGAATCTACAATTTTCATAGTCATGAAAACACAGAAAACTCTTTGAATGAGCTTTGAATGAGAAAGTGTGTCCAAACCTTTGGTCTGTACTGTATGTCTTTGCTGATAGTTTCCCTTTAAACATCTTTTCCACGGTGAGTGTATGCATATGCACAATTCTATGTGAAATCTACTGCACTTAGTTTCTACTCCGCACTTGTTCCTCCCATTCTATTGCCCTTTTAGTGAATCTTAGGGATCTTGAGTGAATATTTTATTAGACTAGTTTGAATCTTAAATGTCAACATTTTACTTAACAAATATACTAAGCTGATCAAAGATAAGAACTAGGCCTGGTTATTAGTTTTTAATTAGACATTTTATAAGCAAACTTTAGATCCTTTGTGGATTTGAAAGCAATTAAAACCATTTTTAAACCCTGTTGCAGGAGAGATGCAGAGCAGCACCGTGATGCTGGCATAACAGTACCCCACCCTTACACCCGCTCTTCACCAAACCTGAGACAGGACTCTTCTCCAGAAAGATGCCTCAGAGTTGGTACATGAAGGACAGGCTGGTGGTAGGGGTAGGCCTTATGGATGTTGTTTGGGTGAGTTCTTCTTGGTCCCAGGATGGCAGACAGAACCGACTTCAGAGTAGTCATATTCAGGGGCTCTGCCACCAATGGGGCATCACTCCAGATTCCCAGTCGAGGGCAGGCTCAAGGGAACTAGGGCAGACCCAGGCGAAGCTGAGAGGATAAGCTCGGAAGCACCAAGAATGAAATCTTCTCAGAATGCGTAGCTCCCACCAGTAGATCCACTAGTTTGGAAACAAAGTGTATTGGTTGAGACCAGTGTGCTCAATTGACAGGTGACACAGTCCAGTGCCTCTTTAGACATTGGATGGGAATCTGGTACAGATCAACCACAGCCTGTTGAATGAAGTTCCCAGCAGATCCTAAATCTAGGTGGGCCATCTCAGAGAACTGAAGACCTCCATACGATACAGATACGGGCAGTGTCAATGAGGGAGATGAATTGTTCTCGCCTAGGGAAGCACCTCCTACAGACCTGAGGCTAGGAAGTTCTGCCCTCACAGGACAAGTATGGATGAAGTGTTCTACACATCCGCAGTACAAACACAGACCCTTGGTACATTGATGTTCCTGACGTTGCTCACACATCTTCATATAGTCCACCTGCATAGGTTCAAGAGTAGAGCTGCAACTGAAAATTGGAGCACCAGAGGCTTTTGTAGAGATGGAGCCAGATGTATAAGTCCCTTGTCACGAGACACCTCCATGGATTACTCTTGCAACCTGAGATTGATCCAGGAAGCCAAGGAAATCAGGTCATCCAACATAACGGGAATACACAGCTTGCCTGTTCACCTTTTAATTTTCCCAGATAAACATTCCCAAATACTGTAGTGACCATAAGCACCTGATTATTCCAGCCAAGTTCAGAGAAGAGGGTGTGGAATTGCACTGCATACTGTCTGATAATCAGACCACCTTGACGCAGCTGCAGAATACCGGATGCCGCTACGGCATAGCCCAGATCATCAAAAACTTTCCTGAAAGGCCTCCATGAAGTCGAGGATGTCAAAGGGGACTGAGTCTTTTCTCTCCAATAACGAATTTACTCAAGTGAAGGCCTCTCCACCGAGGTGCAACATCAGGAATGCCACTTTGGTCCTACCTGAAGAAAACTCGTCAGACAAAAGCTCAAAGTGCAGTGTTCACTGGTTGATAAAGCCTCGATACTGCTTTGGGTCAGCGTCAGAACGTGAAGGAAGAGACAAGCATGGACAGGAATCAGAGGCACATAAACAAGCAAGTTCAATCAGCTCACCATGAAGAGTCCGATGTGCACGGCCTGTGTCATGACACCGCACCAAATGGAAAATGAAGAAAGGATGGTCCAGCTCCCGGAGATGAAATGCAAGACTTGATTTTATTAAAAATTGTTTATCAGTTACAGGCTCCAAATAACAACACAATGGCTGATATGACATGGATCAAATATGGCAAGGAGCGTCGCTGAACGGCAACACCTCTTGGACAGTTTGTCCTTTTTCAAACTGTCTGAAACACATTGCCGTTCAGTGACGCTCCTTGCTATATTTGATCCATGTCATATGAGCCATTGTGTTGTTATTTGGAGCCTGTAACTGATAAACAATTTTGAATAAAATCAAGTCTCGCATTTCATCTCCGGGAGCTGGACCATCCTGTCTTCATTTTCCACAGGAATCAGAAGCTAGGTTATTCACTAGAGTAGATCGCATAAAGACCAGGATATGGTCTTGTTGATACCGTGTACGGATCATCTATTGCAGGACAGCAAGCTGCTAGGTGGCAAGGGAATCAATGGGATCAATGACCAGGCTGGCAAGCTGGGTGGGAAGTAAGTCAGCGGGATTCATGGTTTGATCAATCTGTTACGCTTGCCAAGGTGAACTAGGGTGAGTGTACCCAATCGACCACAGAAGAACTCTGGCAGCTAATCCCCAGGGCAGTGACGGACACGGGCACTGTCTCGGGTATGGGCAGGTGCAGGAGCAGCTGTAGCAGACACAATCACTGGTATGAGCTGGTACAGGGTGCAAGGCAGGTATGAGAAGGCAGGGCAGGTATGGAAAGGCAGGACACAAGGACAGGTATAAGGCAACACAGGACCTGATGTCTAGCTTTATAGATAGAACACTAGCAAACGAATAGTGTTGATCAGGTACTTCCCATAATGTGAGAATACCTTATATACCTAGTGCCTCTCAGCCATAGGCTGATGGGCACCTCCGAGTACAAGCACTCAGTACCTGGCCCTTTAAGAGCAAGGCAGGAGCATGGGTACTTGCCCTAAATGCATTCCCGGGAGACCTGTGCAATGTGCACATGCCTTGGGAGCGAGATGCAACAGAGGAACACGTGGCCGACCGTGAATAGGGATGGAGGCACGTAACTAGGCTACAGTGGTGAGTGAGTCAAAGCAGTGTGGGGACTCTGGCATAACACATATATTTGAAGAGTTTCTCTTTGCTGATAGTTGCCACTAGGTCCAGCTTCTCAAGCCGCCAATGATTTTTGAGGAAATATTTTATAAGACTAGTTGGAATCCTAAATGTCAACATTTTATTGAACAAATATACCATATTTTTCGCTTTATAAGACGCACCGGATTATGAGACGCACCCAGATTTTGGAGGTGGAAAATAGGAAAAAAATATTTGAAGCAAAAAATGACTTTGATATGACTGTCAGGCCCTGCAACCAGTCAGCGCTGGCATCTGTCTCCTTCGGATGCAGGAGCAGCATGTGAGCAACACCAATGACTTCTTGCTCCAGTGTCTGATGGTGGGGAGACAGACGCCAGCACTGACTGGTCGAAGGGCTGAGTCTCATATCAATGTCACATGGGACATGACTATGCAACTTCTGACAATGTTGGAACCGCTGCAGCATCGGGGGTAAGTATGGTCTTTTTTAGGCTGGCTTCACACTAGCGTTCCCCTCCGCCGCTTCCTGTGGAGGGGGACCGCAAGCTGAGTGCAGGCACCACAAGTCCCTATGTTTAACATGGAGACGCGGGTGCCTGCGCTCGGGTGCAGATTGGCGTGGCACCCATTCACCGCCATGTATGATTTGTATGCAGGCGTATACTTGTGCCCAAATCACACACTCTCATCCGCACCCTGAATGCGACATGTGTTCCTGGTGCGGACGAGATTGTATGATTTCTGCGCGTGCATCCGCCTGCGTACAAATCATACTTTGCAGTGAATGGGTGCGCACGCCAATCTGCACCCGAGCGCAGGCACCCGCGTCCCTATGTTAAACATAGGGACTTGCAGTGCCTGCGCTCAGCTTGCGGTCCCCTCCGCAAGACACCGCAGAGGGGGACGCAAGTGTGAAGGCAGCCTTAATTTTACAAGGGCCAAAAAGGTGAATGAGATGAAATTTGTTCATGTAGTGGCAACCCCTTTAAGAACTATAACTCCCAGCATGTACTGTAGATCCTATAGCATGCTTGGAGTTCTAGTTAAGCCCAGTATTGGTAGTGTTAACTTTATTAGTGGTTATGTTACATATACATGTGGACTCACTTTAATGTATCCTGCTTTGCCATCACCCTGCTGAAATCAAGGAAGGGGCCATAGTCTGTATATCAAGTTCTGATGTGATGTCCTGTAAGAGGGAGGGCCAGGGAGGGGGCTGTACACTGCTGAAATACCATGATCCAGCCCTGTCTCCTTACAATTCACCACTACAGAGCTTGGCCTGTAGATGCAGGGCCAGGGGAGCTGTACACTGGCGTTATGCAGGCTCCAGCCCTGCTCTCCATACACTGAAGCTCCTGAAATGCAGACCGAGCTTTCTGCATTTCTGCACGGGGCAGGGCTCAGCAGGACACATTACAGTGAGCAGAGGGAGTGAGGCACAACACTGACAAGGTACCTGTGATAAGGTGCCGATCTCCCTGCTCTGCCCCTGTCTTCATGGCAGTGAATCGGCACAAAGCTCAGTGCTGATTCACTTACAGCAGCTGCACTCGGCTCCTCCGTTCTTACTATCTCCAGCACACAGTCTCCCCAGCCACTGCAGGAAGCTGGAGAGAGACCATGTGTGCTGGCTAAGCAGCTTCTCCTGCTCCCTGTGCTGAGTGTGCTCTCACCTCTCCTCGCTGTGTTCAGTGCAGAGAGGTGGGTGGGGCCTGGGAGGAAGTGAAGTGAATATCTAAGTAGTTAATGAGCCGGGGACACGTGGTGCTCCTGTCGCCTGGATTCTTCAGCAGGGACCATTCCCTGTCACTTCTGTCCCCACTTCACTGCTGTCCCCCACTCCCATGCAACTGATGATAGAATGTTATATTCCCTTTATAAGACGCACCCCCACTTTCCTCCAAAACTTGGAGGAAAAAAAGTGCGTCTTATAAAAGGAAAAATACTGATCAAAGATACAAGCTAGACCTGGTAATTAGCTTTTGAGTAGACATTTTATAAGCAAACTTTAGATCATTTGTGGATCTGAAAGCAATTAAAACCATTTAAAAATGCGGTGTACTGAGTGTCATATTTGCCGGATGGATCTGGTATTGGTACAAATTCTGATACTTTTGTATTTTATTCCTACAGTTTTACTACTTATTATCTAATGTGTTATATAACTGATATAATTTCATACAGAGATCTACAAAATATTGCGAGGATTCATTTGGATTTTCCACATATTAAAAATGATACGTAACTATGCCTGTTACTATTGATATTCTTGTTCTGTTAATTGAGTCTCTCCTAATTCATTTGAAAATGTAATTTATCACACACCACTCTGATCATCAAATCTAAGTAGCCTGATAACCCAGGACATGGGTTGGTTCACGTGTTCAGCAGTGCTTTGATGGCTTCCATCTGAATCCCCGAAAAAGGGTATTCGGACATAGAGATCCATTCCTTACATTGATTACAATGAGACCAATGAAGTTCAGATGGCCTAAGCTGTTCCTGCTTCTGTGCAGTGATGTTCATCTTTACAGATCGGCACAAAAACATAGTAGAAGCAATTCTGACACTCCACCATCCAGGGAGGTGGAATAGATGACTGAGAGCCTTATTTTTGTGATTACTGAGGGTCTTAGCTGTTGGGTTCCAATTGATAGGTGTCAAATCTGATTTTTGGGAAAACCCTTTTGAGTTTCATGAAAAGTCTCAAGTCAGGCTAGTTTCATACTTCCTGAGGCAGCATAGATGTAATTAGAGCTCTAAAGAACAAGATATGGATCTAGCTCCTCTACCCGGACCCACCAGCATATTAACCAGATGTAATGGATCCCTGTACCTTCTACATCCTCTAAAGACATATGGGTTTGCCATACCCACTCCCCATAAAAAAGAATACAGATAAAATATATAAATCTCACAAAAGAAGCTATAAGATAATATCCTAAATAATATTTACAAGCAGTAGTCATACAGTTACCATCTAACAAATATTACCACCATACCAAAATCAGTACACCAATAATTAACCTCATCAATGGGAAAAATACCGCAACACAATGACCATTTATAATCACCATATATTATCTTAGTACAACCCTACCATCCTGTTACTAAATAAAATCCACTTTAGCAAGACCAAAATACCAATAATATCACATACAAAGGATAAATGCCACCAAACCACAACCAGGTAAGTAAAGTTTTTTTTAATAATTAGTGCATATGGCCAGAGGATTATGGGGGGGGGGGGGAAAGGGGGTCATATATAAGGCTGCACATAATACTGCACTATATGGGAGAAGACTGCATATACAGTATAATACTGCACTATATGGGAGAAGGCTGGACATATAATACTGCACTATATGGGAGAAGGCTGCACATACTACTGCACTATATGAGAGAAGGCTGCATATATAATACTGCACTATATGGAAGAAGGCTGCATATATAATACTGTGCTATACAGTATGGGAGAAGGCTGGACATATAATACTGCACTATATGGGAGAAGGCTGCATATACTACTGCACTATATGAGAGAAGGCTGCATATATAATACTGCACTATATGGGAGAAGGCTGCACATACTACTGCACTATATGACAGAAGGCTGCATATATAATACTGCACTATATGGAAGAAGGCTGCATATATAATACTGTGCTATACAGTATGGGAGAAGGCTGTATATATAATACTGCACTATATGGGAGAAGACTGCAGATATAATACTGCACTATATGGGATAAGGCTGCAAATAATAATGCACTATATGGGAGAATGCTGCATATATAATACTGCACTATATGGCAGAAGGCTGCATATATAATACTGCACTACATGGGAGAAGGCTGCATATATAATACTGAACTAATTGGGAGAAAGCTGCATATATAATACTGCACTATATGGGAGAAGGCTGCATATATAATAATGCACTATATGGAAATGATATGAGGCTGCATATATAATACTGCGCTATATGGAGATATATGAGGCTACATATATAAGGCTGCACTATATTAGAGTTTTGAGGCTGCACTATATGGAAAGTTATGAGCCTGCACTACATAGTAGGTTTTGGGGCTGCATCATATGGAGAGTTTAGAGGCTGTACTATATGGAGAGTTTTGAGGCTGTATTATACTATATGGAGAGTACTGAGGCTGCACTATATGGAGAGCTATGAGACTGTATTATGCTATATGGAGGGTCTATGAGGTTGTATTATGCTATATGGAGAGGTTATGAGGCAGCATTATACTATATGGAGAGGCTTGATGGCTATATGGAGAGGGTATGTGGCTGCATTATACTATATGGAGATGTTATGAGGCTGTATTATACTATATGGAGAGGCTATGAGGCTGTATTATACTGTATGTAGAGGCTATGTGGAGCCCCAAGGGACGTGGGGTACTCGGTACCGGACCGATCTGCTGCTGGGGATGTCACTGGTGGCCTGGTCCGGACCGTGTCCCTGGCTCAGCACAATAAAAGGGGAATATTTACAAGGGATATTGTCACGGGTGACGCCACCCACTTGATGCGGCCAGTAATGGGGGCCGCCGCTGCTGCAGAACCTCCGGGGGTGATGTGAGGGCAGCGGAGGTGGTATAGTTCTAGTGGGGAGAACTGTATCCCCCGGGGCAGTAAGGAGTTAATATCTGTTGTGTGTGAGGCTGTTGGAGCACACTTACTTTGCAGCTGCAGGGATCTCTCCTCCTGTGCTGGTGCTGACAGGCTGTAGCTCTGCAGGTTGAGATCTTCCTGGTGCAAGCCTGTATGGGAGAAAGGGTCTGCAGATGGAAGCAGGCAGGAGACAATGCAGGGTTTCCAAAGCTTTACTTAGTTCCTTCAGTCAGCTTACAAGTTAGTTGTTACACAGTTCTTAACATTCAGTTGCATTCTCCCTTTCCGGGTTCCCTTTCCTCCTGCAGCCAGGCTCCTCTCTCCTTGTGACCCCTCACACAGTCTGTAAGTGTACCTTTCCGGGCTAATACTCTCTCTCTCCGTCTTACACGGGTGTATGCGGACGCTGAACAGTATAGCGGTGACTCGGGCTTCTGTGAGTCCTAGTGTGTCACTGAGCTGCCTGTTCTTTGGGTTAGGAACTCCAGCTTGAAACTAAAGCTCCCCGTCAGTGAATCTGGGGATACCGGGTGGATCGTCGGTCCCCTTCAGAGCTGACACTCTGCCTTTGCCCAGCCTGCAGTAGTCTGCAGCATTAAACTACCAGGCTCCTTCCTCTGTGTTCCTTCCAGTATATATGAGGGCTACTCCGCCTGCAGTTGGTTGCTTGAGCTGTAATTCTAGGGCCCCGGGTTACACCGTCCCTCTCGGCTCTCTCACACTCCTGGTGGTTTCAGCATCTTGGATGGGCTTTTCCCCCCCATCTGGCTCGCATTGGCTCAGTACGGGTCAGCGCTCCTCAGCTTAGGCACTTCCAGGCAGCATGGCTCTCTCCTGCTCAGCTTCAGCTCAACCTCCTGCTGTTCTGTAGCCTTTCTATCTCAGCTCACTTTGCTCTTGGTCTTTGCTGCTCAGCTCACATGGCTTACTCTTAGGTCTTTGCTTCTCAGCTACTTCAGCCTACTAACTTCCTTTACTCCTCCCCCTCTCTATATACTGTCAGTCACCTGACCTTCTGGTGTGCCCAACCCACTCATCATCCACCACTCCTTCTGGTCTCATATAGTGTCCGACCTCAGAGCTGGATGTGAACCCTCTCTATGCGTGGGGATGTGGGCTGTGAGGGTGTAGTGTTTACTATGTCCTAACTACCTGGCTGCAGTACCCTTCTGTGGCCACCTGTACGCAGGGGCGCCACATTCTCCCGGAGTTAAACAGCGCGTCCGCGCGCGCGACTAGACATTGGTTACCCTGAAAACATTTTTATATTATTTATAACAATAAACATTATGGATTCTTGTTTCTTCCCTTCCGGGAGGCACGATTCTTGGAACGTTACATTAACTATAAACATCGGTGCATGGGTATATATACTCGTCATTACCCTCTTTGCTGTAAAACACACATTATAAGACATTACTTTGTATAAAAGTATAAAATTCTCTTCTTCTCAAAAAGTGCTAAAACTTTCAAAAATTCTCAGAAAGTGCAAAAGTCTCAAAAAGCAGCTTCAAAGTTCAAAATGCAGAGTTCGTGCATCACTTCGCATTTGCATCTGGTCTTAAAACCAAAGGGGAGCACACAAGTGTGCTTAACTATTTACAAGAGAAAGTTCGCATCAAGTCATTGTTCATGATAGCAAATGTTCAGTTTGAAACACATAAGACAGACAGGGGAATGCTAACATTCACTCAGGTAAGGTTGGGGGATCAATAAGGAACAATGTACATTCACACTTACAGTTTCTTCTGTACTTCTTTAAGGACCCGTGTTCACTCCTTCTTCTCCGGTTGTTTCCACGGCAGCGTCTGCGGTGCTGGGATCAGGGGCTCCGGCAGCTTCAGAAATCCTTCCGGTAGAGCTCCGAGCGGGTCGACATCTCTCCATGCCTGGTTCACGATAGCTGGCGGGGTACTCACATCCACAAGTACAGCAGTATGGCCTTCGGCGTCGCTTGCGGCACGTCCGTGCTCTTCGACCCGGCCGGGTCGCTGTAGCCGGACTTCGTAGTTCGGGCTGCGGTCGATGTCTATCTGGATCCGGGTTCTATTAGCTTCCTGAACCCGTGTCATCCTCGGGGGCAGCAGCCGCAATACACCCCTCCGGGTGTCTGGGATGCGGGGACGCTCTTCTCCACCTTCCGCCATCTCTACGCGATCACGCGGGGTCTCTCCTCGGCCGGGTTCCTCCACTGGTTCAATCTGTGGGCCCTCCGGGATCACTCGTGGTCTCTCGCACAGAGCGCTGGTTGCTGCGTCCTCCGCTTCCGTCCTCGTGTCTCTGAATGGCGACTGCTTCTCTTCCGGTTGCCTGCTCCGCCCCCTCCTGATGACGATTTCCTTCTCAGTTCGCGCCAGCTTCTTGGTAGGAGGGTCTAGGGGCGGCGGCTCTTCTTTGAGAGTGACAGCTGGCTCTCCCGGAGTTAAGGAGAGCCAGGGCGGGACCTTCTTTTCGCGCCTTGGACCGGACCGGCCCACGATGGGAGTCTTAGGAACGCCTCCTCTGCACATGGCGCTAGTCCCTGGTGGCCGCCATTGGTGTCAGATTTTGGCGGGAAAAGTCCAGAAACAGTTCTTTTGGCGCACAAGGTCCAATTCTTTTGGACCGGGTAGATCCTGTTCGTGACGCCAGGTTGTGGAGCCCCAAGGGACGTGGGGTACTCGGTACCGGACCGATCTGCTGCTGGGGATGTCACTGGTGGCCTGGTCCGGACCGTGTCCCTGGCTCAGCACAATAAAAGGGGAATATTTACAAGGGATATTGTCACGGGTGACGCCACCCACTTGATGCGGCCAGTAATGGGGGCCGCCGCTGCTGCAGAACCTCCGGGGGTGATGTGAGGGCAGCGGAGGTGGTATAGTTCTAGTGGGGAGAACTGTATCCCCGGGGCAGTAAGGAGTTAATATCTGTTGTGTGTGAGGCTGTTGGAGCACACTTACTTTGCAGCTGCAGGGATCTCTCCTCCTGTGCTGGTGCTGACAGGCTGTAGCTCTGCAGGTTGAGATCTTCCTGGTGCAAGCCTGTATGGGAGAAAGGGTCTGCAGATGGAAGCAGGCAGGAGACAATGCAGGGTTTCCAAAGCTTTACTTAGTTCCTTCAGTCAGCTTACAAGTTAGTTGTTACACAGTTCTTAACATTCAGTTGCATTCTCCCTTTCCGGGTTCCCTTTCCTCCTGCAGCCAGGCTCCTCTCTCCTTGTGACCCCTCACACAGTCTGTAAGTGTACCTTTCCGGGCTAATACTCTCTCTCTCCGTCTTACACGGGTGTATGCGGACGCTGAACAGTATAGCGGTGACTCGGGCTTCTGTGAGTCCTAGTGTGTCACTGAGCTGCCTGTTCTTTGGGTTAGGAACTCCAGCTTGAAACTAAAGCTCCCGTCAGTGAATCTGGGGATACCGGGTGGATCGTCGGTCCCCTTCAGAGCTGACACTCTGCCTTTGCCCAGCCTGCAGTAGTCTGCAGCATTAAACTACCAGGCTCCTTCCTCTGTGTTCCTTCCAGTATATATGAGGGCTACTCCGCCTGCAGTTGGTTGCTTGAGCTGTAATTCTAGGGCCCCGGGTTACACCGT
This sequence comes from Allobates femoralis, assembly GCA_033576535.1. Classification (NCBI taxonomy): domain Eukaryota; kingdom Metazoa; phylum Chordata; class Amphibia; order Anura; family Aromobatidae; genus Allobates; species Allobates femoralis. The sequence continues at coordinate 73,005,266 of JARQOC010000003.1, read as the reverse complement.
CCCTCTCGGCTCTCTCACACTCCTGGTGGTTTCAGCATCTTGGATGGGCTTTTCCCCCCCATCTGGCTCGCATTGGCTCAGTACGGGTCAGCGCTCCTCAGCTTAGGCACTTCCAGGCAGCATGGCTCTCTCCTGCTCAGCTTCAGCTCAACCTCCTGCTGTTCTGTAGCCTTTCTATCTCAGCTCACTTTGCTCTTGGTCTTTGCTGCTCAGCTCACATGGCTTACTCTTAGGTCTTTGCTTCTCAGCTACTTCAGCCTACTAACTTCCTTTACTCCTCCCCCTCTCTATATACTGTCAGTCACCTGACCTTCTGGTGTGCCCAACCCACTCATCATCCACCACTCCTTCTGGTCTCATATAGTGTCCGACCTCAGAGCTGGATGTGAACCCTCTCTATGCGTGGGGATGTGGGCTGTGAGGGTGTAGTGTTTACTATGTCCTAACTACCTGGCTGCAGTACCCTTCTGTGGCCACCTGTACGCAGGGGCGCCACAGCTACGAGGCTGTATTATACTATACGGATAGGCTATGAGGCTGCATTATACTATATAGAGAGGTTATGAGGCTGTATCTACTATATAATCTTCTAATTCTGTCTGTCTGTAACGGAAATCCCGCGTCACTGGTCGCACCCGGCCGGCCATGACCAATCAGTGACAGGTGCAGTCTGTCCGCGAATTGGCGTTGGTTTTAACCACGCACGCCACCGCTACCGTCGGGAGCCGCGGGTCATCTCCTGCTGCATGGAGGTCAGCAGCGACGCAGCTGGGAGATGACCGGCGCTAGCTGGTCATCTCCCCGCTGCTCTCAGCGGAAGTACCCGAGTGGTGCTAGCGATCTCGCTCAGTGTGACACGCAGCAGCGACCAGGCCCCCACTGTGAAATCACTGTCGTGTCAGAATGGGGGTACCATCACACTTGCTCCAGCGATCACTACAACAATACGACCTGGTGGTGACTCCCAACAGTAGCCATGCTTCATCTACTGTCGCACGAATGTCAGCGGTGACGCAGCCGGGAGATGACCGGCGCTAGCCGCTCATCTCCCGGCTGCTCACAGCGGAAGTACCCCGACCGCCATATTGGAACACCCAAGTTATGAGTATTCTGATATAGTGGCTAGGATTCAAATTCCCCGCCAAGCCGTGCGGGACATCGACCAACCACCTCAATACTACGCCCTAGAGAGACAGAGTCCCAACGACCGTCATATCGTTGCTGCATTGCTGGTGAGATCTGACTGTTTGACATCTCACCAGCGACCACGTAGTGACGCTCCTGCGATCCCTACCAGGTCGTTTCGTTGTTGGGATCGCTGGAGCGTCGCCATGTGTGACGGTACCTTACTGATCGCTCATTGCATTATTCTTAAATCTTCATAAATAAACTACATACATATTCTAGAATACCCGATGTGTTAGAATCGGGCCACCATCTAGTTATGCTATAAGGAGGGATATGAGGCTGCATTATGATATATGGAGGGGTGTGAGGCAGCATTATATTATATGGAGGATAATGGGGTTCATTATAATAATTGAATGACTATGAGGCCTACCTTATAAATGGAGGACTATGGGATGCATTATAATACATAGAGGACTATGAGGGTAAATTGTAATATATGGAGGAACATGGGGATGCATTATAATAATTGGATGACTATGGTGACGGGAGGAGGCGTACCATATAAACCAGGATGAGGAACATATATACCATGATAAGGGCCATATTCCAGGAGGAGGACCATATATAGCAGGATGGGGGACATTAATACATAATGAAGGGGGAGAGTCTTTAAAGGATTTAGAACGTAACATGAGGTGCATACATTTCACCAACATGCGGGGGAGGGGGGGCCAGGTCTAAATTTTGCACCAGGGCCCGCCAGACTCTGGTTACTCCACTGCGTACAGGTACAGTAAATATGCCACTCTAGTGATGTTTATGACCCCTACACAGTATTAATGCATATATCCTCTCTTTTGGACCTGTGTGGAATAGTAAAATTCCCCTTTGTGCCTTCATACAGTAGAAATGTCCTTTTTATGCCTAAATACAGCAATTAGTGCCCTCTCCCCAATGGTATCAATACACTCGTAATGTACACATTACTGCCCACATACGCTAATAGCCTCAAACATTTATGCTTTAATACAGTTGGATCATCACAGATTGTGGCCCAATAGATTAATAACTAATAATGTATCAGTGTCAATAAGTAATATCTTTAATGTCCCCATTGCAAAATAATAGTATAACCCATTTTTGCCCCATACAGTAATTTTGGTCCCCAATTGAGCACATACAGTAACAATGTCACTTAATTGGCTCTGCACAGTTATAATATCCTCTAATTGCCCCTTATAATAATTATTTTACTTATCTGTCCATAAACACTAATAATGTCTCCCAGTCTGGCCCCAATATATTAATAATGTCCCCCGTCTAGAGATTAGAGAGTTAATTTGTAGGATTCGGGTCTATGGGCCTGGCCTGTGACCTCTAGACGGGAGGCCTGTGAATCTCCTTTTACCTTACACCATCCTTTTTAATTCTCTCTGCCTTCATACAGCCACTGATGCACCCTCATGCTATGGGGTACTCAGGTGCTGTCTCACTGGGGTATCACGGTAGTCGTGACCCAGTACCGTGGCCTGGGATCAGTCCAAGAAGGGTTATATTTACAGGGGATTTGTTGTGATGCCACCCAGGGTATGTGGTTAGTAAAACCACTGCTGCCGTATTCCTGCTGGGGACGGTGACTTGGGGCAGTGTGGATGGTAAGCCATCCTCGGGTAAGGCTGAGGGTCCTCAGGGCAGGAGTAGTGATAATGGATGCGGCTTTGTGAGGGATCGTGCTGGGTACAAGTCACTTACTTCCAAGCTGCACCTCCTCCAGCCAGTGTGCAGGGCTGACAGGCTGTGGCTCCTCAGGTGGGACTTCTCTGCGACGCTGCAAGTAAACAGCCTCAGGCAAGTGTGAGCTTACTGGGTACTTCACTTTAGGACTTTCCAGGACAACAGTTCACAGTTTACAGTTCTTTCCAGTTACAGTTCACCCAATTTACACTTCAGCACTGCTCCGGGTTACTCAGACTGTGCAGCTCATGTAGCTTTTCTGTGTTGCTCCCTCAAAGTCCTTTCAGGCCCTTCTCTCAGTGTTTCTAGTACCTCACCCACGGGTTCGGTCTGGTCGTTGCGGACTCACGGGTGAATATATTTTCCTTACAGTCAGGGTCACCAGTCCTAGTATGACGGCTGTGTTCCTAGTCCGTGGTGGCAAGTTAGACTGCAACACATGAGGTTTCTGTTCCCCACCGGTGTGTCTCGTGATTAGGGTATAGAATCCTGGGTCACCTCTTCAGAGCCGGTTCTCTGATGTTGGCCTAGCCCTCCAGTGTCCCAGGTTCAGGTATTTGGGCACACCAGGCTCCTTCTGTCTGTCACTGTGCTAAGGGTTCCTCCGCTCAGCATGGGTCTATCTGGCTGCCGGGCCCTTGTCCTCCTACCTTTCTTAGCTGTGGGGTCTCTTTCAGTCTTTCCCCTTCTCGTCGCTTCCAGGCTGTGAAGTAGGCTTTCTCTCCAGGGGTCCGTGCCTCTCAGGATTGTGCGTCTCCAGGGAGCCCGAAACTGTCTGGGAAGTCTCTCTGTTCTGTTCTGTTCTCACTCTGCTGCAGCTTTGCAGCTCCCTTCTCACTGTCTGCTTCTTTACTCTTCTCCTGTGTGTTCCTGGATTTTGTTTAGGTCACACCACCCACTTTGTCAGTGTCCTCCTACGTTCCACTCACTGTGCTACACCCGCTACCCCTTGCCCAACCTAGAGTCCTAGACGTAGGGTCAGTGTTTGTGCGGTGTGGGTGTGTTTTGAAACCTTGCTTACCTGGCTGCACTTCCCTCTTGTGGCCTCCTGGTCGCAGGGGCGCCACACCCCCATAAACAACGCTCCTCCGGGGGAAAGAGGACGTGGTTTTGTCATATTTGTTTTGTATACACTACATCAGATACTGCTAATTTTACCTCAAGTGTGAGCTGATCAAACACTGTACACGCGATTTGCACTGGGCCAATCAGCGACTGTACCAGAGCACAGTGATGCTCACTCCAGTGATGTGTGCATGTACAGCACCCTACAAACTCAAATACTGATTTCTTTTGCAAAGTCTGTGTTTGGCACGAACATCGAACTTTAAAGTTGAAGCCCCTATTCTAAAAACAAATATTTCTTAAACACTGAAAAAAATTATATATATTTCATATGATTTTTTTTTATTAATTATATTTATATTATTTTTTTTTTTACATTTTATTATTAGTTAAATGAATTAAACTCCAGATGTATGGTGAAGATCAAGATCTTCAGAAATTTCTTGGCTTGTTTGATTCTGCACAGCACAATGTAAAGATATCCTGCTCCTGTGATATAATTGTGAAATTTCACAGCTCTCCGGAAATCGTAATACTCATTTATAGGGCAACAATCCAACAACCGTGGAGAGCTGGCGCTCAGCAATAATGTCAGACTTGTCAGACCTTCATGCCTTGTATGCTACAGCTCAGTATTTAATTTTCCTGTATGGAGACTTACTTTTCTGTTCTCAATTTCAAAGCTAAAACCTTTAGTTAAAGGGATCCTGACCCATAAAATGCGCCCCCAGCCTCTTTATACCTGTCCCTGCACCATGCTAATACATTTCCATACATCCGCAAAAGGCGTGCCTTTCTTCTTTTCCCCGCCGCCTGCTTGCAAATTATGCACGATGGGCGTGCTATAGAGAGAGCGCGTCAGAAAATGGGCGGTAATGCAACTATGATGTAAATCGCGTCATATCTGGCATTACCCACTGACGACCTCGCGATGCGTAGTGCGCATGTGCAAGGTGTGTTCACGGCAGCTTATCTGCGCTCTCCCTAAAGCACGCCCATCGGGGCATGCATAATTAGCAAGCAGGCGGCGGGGAAAAGAAGAAAGGCACGCCTTCTGCGATTTCAATATTTAAGAAGCCCACATATCAGATAGGTATAAAATACACTTCTATAAACTCTACAAGAACGCTTTTTAAACACAAAGTGATGCATGGAAATGTGCCAGTCATTGCACTGGCTGCCTACACTACAGGATCCAATTCAAATTGCTTGTTCTCACCCACAATGCACTTGACAGTGCAGCTCCTCTCTACATCTCCTCCCTCATCTCTGTCTATCACCCTACCCGTTCTCTATGTTCTACAAATGACATTCGACTAACATCTGCATTAATCCGAACATCCCACTCCCGGCTCCAAGACTTCTCCCGAGCTGCACCAATTCTTTGGAATGCTCTACCCCCAACAAATTAGGACTATCCACAACTTACATAGCTTCAGATGCTCCCTAAAAACACATCTTTTTAAGGTGGCCTATCATGCTCCCTAATAGAATGTCCTTTTTACTGTATTTCACTATCTCTCTAGACATAACTCTCCTTCAAACTCCACCAAACCCAAAAGCCCTACACAGATTGGCTGGTGACCATTCATGTAATTTTTTTTATATCCCCATCTTCCTCAAGATGCCTGGACCATCCCTGTAATAAGCCCCTATACTTTGTGTAACCCCTATCTCGTTGTAGCTTGTATGCTCTTTTGAGTATGTGTAGCGCCCTACTGGTCAGCGCGCTACAAAAGGGTACTGCACCCCGAACAGAAGGTGCAGTTTTCTTGTCCTGGTAGGGGTTAATGGAAGTCTGAAGCTCCCAACCACATACATACACTTAGAGACAAGGGGTCAATTGGACAGCCTGTTACCAGGGTAAACGGTCCCGGTGGGAGGAGAGCTAGGGTATATAGTGAGTGGGAAAAGAGCAGGAAGCAGAGAAGTAGAACAGGAGAACATCTGAGGAGAGTAGAAAAGAGAGGAGAAGAAGAAGTAACAGGGAGGGCACCTCAACCTGGTGGTCCAGACAGAGAGGGGCAGACAGAGGGTGACTGAACGACCCTGGCCCAGTCCAAACTGGGGTATCAGCTCCAAAGTGGTGCAGAGGTCCATCCCTGAGCTGCAGATACCGGTATGATTGACAGCTTCTTAGGAGCACGATCCGCCTGACATACGCACGGTCTCCACCAGAAGCACCAAACCGGGTTGAGCCCCTTAGAGAGAAGAAGGGTACCTCATATCACCCAACAGGCCTGGTAGAAAAGCGGGATTCATGCAGGGCAGTGCGAGGAAGGAGTGTGCAGAGGCAAGACAGTGGAAGAGAAAGGAAGGGACATAGCTTCAGCTTCAGATAGACATTGCTTACTGCCAGGACCACCCAGTTTAATACCCTGGCTATAACAACTTCATACCCTGTAAACTGCAGATTACTGGAGTAAAGACCCGTGCAGAGCAAGCAAGTGCCTGTGTTTCCTTCCTGGTGAACTGTGACATTCCAGTCTCACAGTGGAGACTGCGCTGCCCTATTCTATCCCTATCCTATCATCACACTACACTGCCCGAGGGGACCCTGCTCTACCTGTAGGGAGCTACAACACCTTGCTGCCATCCATCCCCCTGGAGGTCTGCAGCAGCGCCGGTGCCATCACTAGATCTACAGGTGGCGTCACGACATTCATTTTTAAACCCTTATCCATGTAAATACCCCCCTTTATATTGTCACCCCAAGGGCACAGGCTCAGGCACCGACCACCCGTGACAGCACCTCACCCAAACGCCTGAGATCTCAGTACCCTGACCCTTGTGGGCCCGACAGCCTATCACTATTATTTTTGCTGTAATTATTGTATTGTATTTTTTACATTGTTTCTCTGCTTTAATTATTGTATTGTATTTTTTACATTGTTTCTCTACTTTAATTACTGTATTGTATTCTTTTTATATAATTATTACCTATGACCTGTTTGTTTATGAACCACTGAATTGTAAAGCGCTGCGGAATATGTTGGCGCTATATAAATAAAGATTATTATTATTACTTGTATTGAGATGTGAAACACTGGAGCTGCCGACGATAGAACACAAATTGCTGGAGACTGACTGGAGTGGCAGTGATAGACGATGAAGCTGAGTATAAGACAAGGGGTAGGGGACTTAGATTTAAAGCACCACTCCAGCGCGGAAATAAAAACAAAAGCATGCTAAATTGATGCTTTAAATATTTTTCTATAAATCCAGGCATTGGCTCCACAACACTTCCTGGGCAATTATTGTATCTTCCATCCTGTAAAAAGATATAAATACCTTAGGGCAATAATTTTTTTCTGTTTGGGCTTCATCACACTTAGAATTCAAGCCACGTGCTGCCTTGGTTATCTTGGCTGGCAATAGAAAATACGGCAAAGCCCACTCCAATTTTTCTTTAATTAGTTGGTTAAATAATTAAAAAAAGATATCCCTTGAATTTTTCATTGCCAGCCAAGGAAACACCAGGAAGCGAGGGGTTTGCAGCCAGTAGCTGCCTGGGTTACCTTGGCTGGCAATCAAAAATACGGCATAGCGCACACCAATTTTTATTTATTTAGTTAAATAATTTTTAAAAAATTGCTGCTCTGTATTTTTTATTGCCAGACAATGTAACCCAGACAGCTCGGGTATTGAAGCCTGTAGCTGCCTGGGTTACATGCACTGGCAATTGCAAAGTACAGTGAAGCTCTACACCCCTTTTCTCTACATAATATAAAAAACACAAAAAACCTGTTTTTAACGTAAAAACACATTTTATTTACACATAATCACCATTTCTATGAGGCGACCAACATCAATTGTCATTCTACTGTAGTGGCCCATACTGCTTCTACTATCATACATGAGGAACAAGAACTGGAATTCCAAAATGGTGTAATTTCTTGTTCCTGCTCCTAGTGACATCACATCCTGGAATATTCTTGCGTTTTTGGTGGGGAAAATGCAGCAAAAACACACTAAAAACGCAGCAAAAATGCATTGCGTGAATACCAATCTGTTTTTGCTGCGTTTTTTCATTACAATGGAGTTAAAGGAGAAAACAGAGGAGAAAAATATGTGGTTATAAGGCTTATGAACATTGTGTGACAAACAGCTCACTAATAGATTCACTATTAAAGGAGTTTCCCAGGCTGTAAAATTACTTTTATTAAATATGCTTTTAAAATAACACCGCATAAAGTGTGAAGAAACTGTGTATAAGGACAACACAGCCCTCACCCAACCAGAACTTACCAAGTAGGTGAGATCTGCTTAGCACATTGGTTTGATAAAGTGACTGCACCTAAATTTAAGTGGAACTAAATGTGCCCCTCTTTTTATACATCTAGATAAACCCCATCATCTGCCTGATATAATTTAATGTTCAAACAGGAATGGTTTCACCAGTCCGCGCTGCTGCTTCAATAAATGTACTCCAAAAGCATTGTTTCCTCCATCTCCTCCATTATTCCACCATAAACCAACGAGTTTCGGTGCAACCCTCGCACCTTCCTCAGGGTAGAATTATTAGGGCCCTTTCACATCAGCGTTTTTTTAAATTTGCGGCAGATGCGGTGAAAAAACCGCATCTGCCGCAATTACCGCATACCGGCTCCACTTGCGGCAGGTGCGGCAAGTGCGGTTTTGCACTTGCGGCAGGTGCGGCAGCGAAAAAAAACGCGGCTGACCACGGTTTTTTTCGCTTCCGCACCTGCCGCAAGTGCAAAACCGCACTTGCCGCACCTGCCGCAAGTACGCCTATACTTTGCATGGCGTTTACCGCAACGCGCGCCGCAAGTGGAGCCGGTATGCGGTAATTGCGGCAGATGCGGTTTTTTCACCGCATCTGCCGCAAATTTAAAAAAACGCTGATGTGAAAGGGCCCTAACAGATATAATTTTATGGACCTATTTGTCTAAACTGCCTTATATCTGGCTACATGCCCTCTTTTCACTACGGCCTGCTGTCACTGAAGTCACAACTCTAATACTACCAATTGCTGCTAACATTGATTGATGCAAACTGGAATTGAACCACTGGGATTGAGGTGTGTACAATATAGATTTTTGAGCACTATTATGCTCTCTTTTTTATATTGAGTTAGATGATATATTCAAGTTTACTATATTAATACCATTCTATCAGGCAACAAGAATATACTAGCATCTAACAATCTACAGACAGGTCCCTTGGTATTGTTCATTCATGAAGGGTAGGTCCTTTATATGACAGGGGGGACACTAGTTGTACTATCTATCCACCTTATGTACTATTATACCAGTTCTGAAGAGTTTATTGATCTAGGATCAGATACAGCTTGGAGCTATGTTAAATTGATGGGTACGTTTTGAATTCTTGATAACACATTTCATGTCATGGGAAGAATGTAGATTAAATTATATTTGTTCACCTCTCAATTGGCTGTTGGTATATCTGTCCTTCACAACTGACAATCCCAGAGTCAATCATCTAGCTGTTTTTGTTCATAGGGCTTGAATTCTTCCCGGTGATATGTATGGTGCCGTTGCGGTCCGGTCGCCACTAGAAGTTGTAGCAACCTGGATCGGTAAGTCCGTCACCCAAACACACACACAACATACGCAGATCCCAAGACTAGGGACTCTATGCTCAGCAACATGTGGGCAGGAGGAGACAGGAGGAGGGCGGGAAAGTTCAGGTGGAGGGTGGGAAAGTTAGACAGGAAACGATCAGGGGAGGAAACAAAACCAGGAAACACCACAGGAAGTTAGTCAGTTCAGCCAAGGAGTTCAGTTCAGTCAGTCGAGTCGGGAGGAGAGGAGAGAGAAACACCATCATTGCACGAGGCTGAAAGGACACGAACCCAGTGGCCTGTACCACCATGAGACTGTTCCAGGTCCCTGGCTACAGACCGTAGAGAGACAGAAGGAGTACTAGGGGCACAGGTAGTGAGCAATCCACCTGTGCGCCTGAATTAGCGGAAAAGCTGAAGGATTGGGCAGAAACCAGGATGCTGGCTCGGAGGTGGCTCTACGCTCCAACCACAATACCGGTCGGTTTGTGGGGTCTTTATGTGCCATGACCAAACCGCAGCGCAGTAAACAGAAGGCCGCCGAACTAGGGCCAGGGGACCAGGCAGGTGGCCCAGCAAAGGTCCATGGGCTCTGGACCATAGCTTTGCGTGTGGAATAGTAAGGAAGAGAGGCCTATGGAAAGTTACACAAAAAGGGGTGACCTGGATGAGCCATCCTGTCTGCTAAAAGACTACCGGAGCTGCCATTGTAACTTGAACACCTGCTGAGAAAGCCAAGTAAACCGGGTTGAAGCTCAGCACTGTGTGAGACTGTTATTTCTGCACCTGAGGAAAGCAGCAGGAGCCTGCCTGAGAGTGTCCCTGACCCCTGGCAGCAGTCAGTTCAACACCACTGGCTTCCTATTGCTCAAATCACCTTCACAGACACTTCAGTTGCCCTGGGGACCCGCTCTTCCTGTGGAGAGCTAAACCATCATAGCTGCTACTCCCATCATCCCCAGAGGTCCCGACTGCAGCAGCGGCTATATCGGCCGCATTCCTCGGGTGGCGTCATGACAAAAGTTCTTATTTTATTTTTATATTTATTTCTTTTATCCCTTTTTCAATTTCCCCTTTTTAATTGATCGCCCAACAAGGGGATCACGGACCGAGTCATGCCACCGTGACATCCCACAGCCCAGAACCTGGTTCCGAGTGCCCCACGGTCTCTGCCGGGCGAGTCATATGCCTAACTAAATGGAGCAATGTGGCAAGCATCTGACCTTGATGTCACAGTGAAATTAAGAAGCAAACAGAGATGAATGTTAACTGTGTACCAGCCACCTGCGTGTGGTTAAAAGCTTTGTTCTTGAAACCATGTATGATAATGATTTCTGTCACCCCTGATGAGCTACCATAATCTGTGTTAGCGAAACGCATCGGGTTTTTGCATCATCTGATAGATGGTTCATTTTTTCTGCCTATTGGCTCCCCTCTTTAGTGCATAAGCCAATTTAAACTTTTAGGAATATGACATCTGACCTTGGACTTTTTTTTGGCTGAGATAAGTGACGTTAGGTCAGAATGGTAAAATGATCCTAGTACCTTTGAGGGTAACTGGTTGGCAACTCCTTTGTATATATTTGTGTTTCTGTTGGGGTTTAATTAGGGTTGTCTTGTCCTTGTGCACATTTTTTCACACTTTATACAGTGTAAAAGCATATTTAAATAAAATAATCTTCAAATATATAACCACCAATAATGTTGTCACAGACTTCCGGGGCTTATGTCGATATCCCACAATGCACCGCAGTGCCATTGTGGGATAGCGGCACAGGCGACGGGAGAAAGTGACACCGCTGCCCCCGCTACCATTGGGAGATCAGTGGCGCCAGCCGCTGAACTCTTGACGGTAGCCGCCAGTCACCTCACGCACCTCGGAGTTCGCCGCCAAAGCAGCTGGGAGATGAGCGCTGCGCAAAGGCGTCAACCAATCAACGCTCTTGGCGTGTGATTTGAATCCCGCTCCGCTCAGCCAATGAGCGTAGCGAGATTCAAATCTCCCGCCAAGGCGCGAGGCGCCTCGTTGAATGGTCACCACGCGGTCAACGTCGACCAATCAGCGAGCCGCGATTTAAGTCACGCGCCAAAAGCGCTGATTGGTCGGTGCTAACTGTGGCGAACAATCAGAGAAGCGGCGCTCAGTGTATTTTAAATATGGTGCCAAGGCTCATGCCGCTTCTCTGATTGGTCGACGCTAACCGCGTCTGTTCATGTAGGTGCCTCCAGGTATGTCCCCTTTCAATGTTGGGTCTAGCCCTGTCAGTGGATTCCCAGCCAAGGTGCAGGAAGCGCTGGCAGCGCCCAAGGGAGAGTGCTATATTCCACTGACAGGGCTAGACCCAACATTGAAAGGCGACATACCTGGAGGCACCTACATGAACAGATGACCTTTCTATTGATGCATATATAGTGTATGCATTATAAAGAAACCACTACATGGGAAATAAGCCTCCACAGGACCAGATGATCCTCTAGGTGCAAACATAAAGGACAGCGATACTTTGATAAAGATCACGGTGATGTGATCGAAACGTCAGCCAGATCGCAGATTGTCTTTATGCACTAAGGAAAATAAACACATATCTTCACCTTGAAAAACTTTGGAGTGTGCAGTGTTCTTTGAACTATATAGAATGCAAGAGTGACAGTGAGGACTGACACAGGCATCTCACGCGGCAGCGCTCTATATTATTGGTCACAGTGCTGCTCTCAGATTAAATAGCAAAAATCTACTGACAGATTCCCTTTAAAAAAAGAACATAATCATGAGCCATGAAGGGTGATTCTAAAGGGTTGCTTTAAATGTTGATTCCAAAACTTGAACTTTAGTATTTAGAGCTAGACTTGGACTTAGATCATGCACAATGACTACACAAAGTAACTGAATGATCCATTTGATAAATCTGTTACTCCTCTCCCTTTAGTAGGGTTTACATATTTTACATTCCAAATCTAGTTCCAGTTAGTTTGAAGCTTTTGCTTACTTTAATCTCCCAGGGAAACTGTCCAAAATGTCTTTGGCATAATTAAAAAAAAGTAAATTCTAACAACTCCTGCCAATGAACTTTCTGTGGAAACTTAGTAAACTGAGTCTTATCAACATACTAATTCTAAAATCCTGCAATGCGAAAACATTGTTTTAAAAGTTATAAAACTCACACAATTCCAATGTGAGACTTCCAATGTTTGTCAAATAAAATAAAAAACACAGCCTCGAGATCTGCAAAGAACAGGCGGTAACGAAGCCTGTCCATAAACTCAATCAACCTCTCCACCATGGCCAAGACCAAAGAGCTGTCTAAGGATACCAGGGACAAAGAAGTAAAAGTGAAATGACGTGCTAATTTCTATCATTCATCTTTAAAAATCTCTTAAATAAAAAAATGTAATTAAAAAAATGAATGTGAACATTAAAGTGGATTTCCCATAGCAATTGAAAAAATGTCCTTGCCAACGTATTTACACCGGCGCAGCGCTGTCAGCTTCAAAATGCGCACTGCGCATGCCCATGCGCATGCGCAGTGCGCATTTTGAAGCTGACAGCGCGGCGCCGGTGTAAATACGTCACCCGGCGCCGGGAATGACGCGGATCGCGTCATACAGCCCCACACTGAAGCCCGGACGCAATGGGAGAGAGGGGAGGCGCGCAGGGAGGTGGCAATTTGAATCTGTGCTGTAGATCATGCCTATTCAGGCGTGATATGAAGAAGAGGGGCAGCCTGGATGAGTGATTATGAATAGCATAGTCACTCATTATCATCAGTAATGAGGTACTATAATAACGTTTTTATTCACTTTGACTATGTGCATTTAGGAGGTAAAAGGAGTGTAGGGAAAGTGTTAATATGCTCTAGGGACAGCTTTTAATAGGTTTAGAGGTGTTTTGGGGGTGACAGGATCCCTTTAATCTTTAACATCTGTTTAGAGGTATCACACTATGACTAAGAACATACACATTGGAAATGTGTAAATGATCTCTGGGAATTCAATCCTACAGTTTTGTATTATGATCTGTTTTTAAGGACTTTTCAATAAAACATTGTTTTTAATTCAACTTCCGTTGCTGGACAAATTAGCTCCGAATTCAGCTTTGTTTCATTGTGTGGTTATCCTGTTTGATCAGGTAGCCACAACTCGTATGAACATGGGAGAGAAACGAAGAAACTTTTGTGTATGTTGAATTACTGTAACAGAAAAGCCAATCTTTTATTATATTTCCCAGTAGTTCAGTTCTAAAAATGAATCTTGTCTATTTCCTTGAACTTTAAGCATAGGCATACATTGATTTCTCAGCACCACTAAAAATCTATAAGACTATCAGGAGCATAGTTACAATAGCTGCAGGGGTTGCAATCGCACCTGAGCCCTGGAGCCTAGGGGGGCCCCAAAAGACCCTTTGGCTTATAGAAAAAAGATTATTGCTATTAAAGGGTTATTTTTCAGTATGATACTAATATTGCCCTTGAATAGGGCCTGGCCAGCCCTTCTAAAAACATGTAAAATCATTATTGTACCGTTTGTAGTTTCCATATTATCAGCATTGTCAGACCTTGCAGAGAGCTGCTGCATTAGTCCTGTCCCATTATAAGCAGAGACGATTAGTCCAGCGCTGTATAAACTGTTGTGTAATTATGCACTCCCTCTCAGCAGCTCTCTCCTCCCACCTCCCTCTGCTCTCCAGGCTCTCTCTCTCTCTCTGTGGTTTCACTTATAGGAGCTCTATCCTGTTGAGGACACAGGGAGAGAAGGATTGCAGGTCTTCCTTATCAAGACTCCATTTGTTTCTCAGGTCTGCCTTATCTAGACTCCATTTGTTTCTCAAAGCAGGCATCCTTACTGTGACAGTTTCAGTGTTGTATTTGACCTCTTTCCTGGCTGCAAACACAGAGCAGAGAGGAGAATACAGCCAGCCCCCCCAGTGATCAGATGGAATGAATCTCTTTATTTGAAGTTTACAGAAGATAGCAAGGGAATATAAATAAAAGAAATACATAAATAGAGAGAGTTTAGAAAAATTAATTAGAAACTGATAGCAGTTACATATGGATTTTTGACCTGACAGTTTTCCTTTATAGATATGGGGGCCCAGTTGGAGCTTTCGCATCGGGGGCCCATGAGATTCAGATTAGGCCACTGAAGACTATGTTCACACAGAGCTTTTACCCCGATTAAAAAACACCAGTTTTTCAAGTAGAAATAGCATCAGAAAATAATTTTGAAGAGCTTTGGAAGTTGCTTTTATTTCCTGAAGCATTTGTTTAGCTATAGCTTTGGTGCATTTTCCATCGGTATCTGCTTCAGAGATTTGACATGCACTTTTTTCTATCATTAATTTTTCAAAACTTTTTACTGAAAAAATAAAACTAAAAAAAATTCCGGTGTACAGTAAGGCGGATTTCCCATATAAATGAATAGGAAGAGTTTTCTAAGCATCTTTTCCGAGGATTTTGGATAGGATGTGCTTAGAAAATCTCAAATTATTTTCATGTGAGCATATCCTTGCAGGGCCCAACTCTCATAATTTATAAGACTTTCCAGATAACATCAATTATATGAAGAAACTAGCTGTAGTACCCGGCTACGCCCGGGTTAATAAATACCTGCTGTTAGCTATAACAAAATAGAATTTGAATATGTCATATTAATGACCTGTAGGAAAATAGAAGCTGAGCTGTGATTGATTGCTATAGGCAGCCTAATAAATCTCCAGCCAACAGTAAACCCTCACCCTGGCAGGGCAGTATATGTTACCTCACACATACACATAATAGACAGCTCATGTGACTGACATCCGCCTTAATTCCCTATATGGCACATGTGTTGCACATTGGCTGTTTTTACTCAGATGCTTATATTTGGAAATTAAAGATAGCACACGTATGAGGCGAGTTGTGTGAGGTGATTTGTGCACATCTGTGTCTGTCTGTGTGGTGTGTGTGTCCCTGGGGTGTGTATGTGTGTGTCCCTGTGGGGGGGGTATGTGTGGTATGTGTCTCTGTTGTGTGCGTCTCTTTGTGGTGTGTGTGTGTGTGTGTCCCTGTGCGGTGAGTGCATGTGTCCCTACAGGGTGTGTATGTGTGTGTGTCCCTGTGGGGGGGGTCTGTGTGGTGTGTGTGTGTATCTGTGCTGTGTGTGTCTCTTTGTGGTGTGTGTCCCTGTGGGGTGAGTGCATGTGTCCCTATAGGGTGTGCATCTGTGTGTGTCCCTGTGGGGGGGTCTGTGTGGTGTGTGTGTGTATCTGTGTTGTGTGTGTCTCTTTGTGGTGTGTGTCCCTGTGGGGTGAGTGCATGTGTCCCTATAGGGTATGCATGTGTGTGTGTCCTTGTGGGGGGGTGTCTGTGTGGGGTGTGTGTGTCTCTGTGTTGTGTGTGTCTCTGTGTGGTGTGTGTCTCTTTGTGGTGTGTGTGTGTCCCTGAGGGGTGAGTGCATGTGTCCCTATAGGGTGTGTATGTGTGTGTGTCCCTGTGGGGGGGTCTGTGTGGTGTGTGTGTCTCTTTGTGGTGTGTGTCCCTGTGGGGTGAGTGTATGTGTCCCTATAGGGTGGATATGTGTGTGTGTCCCTGTGGGGGGGGTCTGTGTGGTGTGTGTGTGTCTGTGTCATGTGTGTCTCATTGTGGTGTGTGTGTGTGTCCCTGTGGGGTGAGTGCATGTGTCGCTATAGGATGTGTGTGTGTCCCCTTGGGGGGTTGGTGTCTCTATGTTGTGTGTGTCTCTTTGTGGTGTGTGTGTGTTTGTTTGGGTGCGTGGTGAGTATCCAATGTTGGGGCTGCACCTTAGCGACTATACACTTGCTGTTACTCTTTGTATGAGTGTGTTGTGTATACATGTCCCCGTGCGTGGTGAATATCTCATGTTGGGGCCCCACCTTAGTGACTATATGCTGGTATGTGCTGTTAGTCTTTGGCGCTATTATTAAGCCCCTCTCATTCACAACTGTCAACTGGTAACTGTCACTTTTTCCCCATTATGTAGATAGGGGCAAAATTGTTTGGTGAATTGGAATGCGTGGGGTTAAAATGTCGCCTCATAACATAGCCTGTGACGCTCCCGGGGTCCAGATGTGTGACTGTGCAAAATTTTGTCTCTATAGCTGACATCTGTCGATTTTCCTCCAACTCTTTTTCCATTCACTTTTTCCCCATTATGTAGATAGGGGCAAAAATTTTTGGTGAACTGGAACGCGCAGGGTTAAAATTTCGCCTCACAACATAGCCTATGACGCTCTCGGGGTCCAGACGTGCGACTGTGCAAAATTTTGTAGCTGTAGCTGACAGCTGTCGATTTTCCTCCCACACGTTTCCTTTCCCTTTTTCCCCATTATGTAGATAGGGCCAAAATTGTTTGGTGAACTGGAACGCGCAGGGTTAAAATTTCGCCTCACAACATTGCCTATGACGCTCTCAGGGTCCAGACGTGTGACTGTGCAAAATTTTGTGGCTATAGTTGCGACGGTGTAGATGCCAATCCCGGATATACACACATTCAGCTTTATATATTAGATTGAGCACAAATTGTCTATATGGATATCAGTCAATGGAAAATTACATTTATATTTAATTTACTGTATATGTACAAAAATTCTAATAATGGCCTATACCATACACCGTTTTTGCACTACACAGGTCATATTTATTTGCACTTTTATTTACTGGCATTTATAGTTGTCTCTTTCCAAAAAGTCTTCTTGCTCCTCATTACTTACCCCGGTGGGCTGGGAACCAAAAGATTGCACCTTTGAGACCAAAATTTATGCCAAAGGCCATCCAGAGGTATTGGAAACTGATAACTAGACAACTGTCTGATAGTGTCCTTTGGGCACCCTGCAGCAATGTTATGTAAGCAGTGTACAACTGTATCTTTTTGGAGCTATATAGTAAAACATGAGAACAGAGGTGATGAATAGAAAGAACCACACTGGGCACCAAATAGATGTGTCCAGGACTATTTAGCAAGTCAAGATGGACAGCAATGACAAATTGAAGATAGAAGGGGGTGGTCGTACAGTTGTCATTCTTCCCTCGAAAATCTAATGGAATTTAGGAGACTCTATGTGACTGCAGACTACCCAATCATCACAATGCGGTATTACCGGTGCGAGTGAGCTTTGATGAGACTATATGTAGGCAATTTGCTTACTTGCGATCAAATGCCAACTAGATGCACTTGATTGCCCTATATAGCAGTAATTTCAGAGAAGTCGGGTGATACTAGTCAGTATGTCACAACCAAATTTATGTGGTCATGTGACCTTCAGCTTGCAGTGGAAATGTTGGGGAATCATGACAGTGTGCACACTGCGTAGGGTGACTGCGGACTTTTGTCCCAAGCTTGGACAACCCCCTTAAGGAATCAATAAAGTTTGGCTTCTTTACTGATCCTTTTAATTCTTTAATGGAGAGGACCATGAAGTCATCCTGAATTTTCACCCCACCCAGACTTTCTTGACATGCCAAATGTGGTAATGTCTTAAGTGGATAACCAGTATAACTTCACAGAGAGGTTATTTTGGCAAACAGAAAAAAAAAGTGTTTTTTTTTAACAAATTGTTTGGGACTTTAACATGATGACCTATCCTTAGGATAGTAATATAAGCAAGATGGTCAAGTCGTACAGGCACTGAACCTCACTCAAATAATCTGCAAAAAATGCACACTACTGGGGTCCCGTGAAGTGAATGTAGCAGCCGTCTCCAGTGCATGATCCAGAAGCCCAAAGCCAGAGCACTTTGCAATTAGTAGATGAATAAGAATAGCAGCACTCATCAATGAGCCTGTTGAACTGCAATAGCACGAAACGATCATTGTCCTTTAAAGCACCCTGTCGTCCTCTCCCTCCCCTCATCTCTGGTCAGATGACCCTTAACTGTGTAGTGAAGTGTTCATTATGAATTACAAGCGGATGATTTGCCTTTGGTGAATGCTTTCATTCTTATTCATCTTCTATCTTTAGGATAGGTCACCAAAATCTGATCAGTGGGGGTGTGACACTCCAGTCGATCAGCTGTACCCATTGCTGCCGCAACTACTCAGATGCAGATGCTGGACTGCACATCAATAATAGACAGATGTGCCGTACCAAGCCATAGCCACAATTGCATTGATGTAACCATACTGTGCAGTGCTGCAACTGCGACGTTCTCATCAGCGGCGGCACGGCAACAGCTCTTTGGCGGAGGTGCCAGTTGTTACACCCCCACCAGACATTGATGGTATGGTATCCCTGCAGTTTGATCACCACAGTGGTACTGCACCTATCCAAAAGGTGTAGTATCATGCTCGCAGGTAAGATGGGAAAGCCCTGCTGAGATACACCTACACACACCCAACACCTGTCCAAACTCCTAGCCAGGGAGATGCTGGGCGGAAGAGGCTCACTGATAGAGCAGTCCCCATCTGCTGCATGGAGGGAAGAGTTGGTCTATGCGGATGGGAGGAATTAGTCAAGTTAGTTAGTGTGGAGAAGGAGAACAGCATGGAAGGAAGATGGAGTGAGTTGTAGCGAAGTCAGGCAGCTGGGGAGAGAGCAGGACCCATGCAGGAGGGTCGGCTGCTGATCCCCAGGCCAGAGGACCCAAATCTACAGCTGATCATCCGAGTCAGGTAGAGGAACGAGCTGCACAGAGGTACCGGCACCAAGTCAGTCTGGAATCTGCAGGACCATACGAGAAACCAGAAGTCACTGAACTTCTCATGCAGTGGCCACCACCGTGGACTCTTCCAGGCGAAGGCACTACAGAGGGTCAAGAGGACTTGCAAGGCAGTCACTCAGAAAGACCCGCAGTTGCCTGGTTTGAGACTTGTTATCATGAGGACACAAGGAAGGAAAAGAGTAGCTAAGTGTCAGAAAAGGGCAGCAAGGAAAAGCTGATACTCCATGTCTCAGCAGAGTGGACCTAGACTACTTGTGAGCTGGCAGGCTGCAACCTTGGAGAATACAGTTCCCCGGCTGGGTTGTCTCTGCACTAAGCTGCAAGTAAAGGTGATCGGTAAGAACTGCAATTCCCGTGTCTGTCTACTCCTTCCTGCACCTCTCTGCATCAACAACTACTACCACCATTATCCACATCACCACCTTACTATACCCCAGGGGCCTGCTCCGTCTGAGGGGATTGATCCATTAAGCTGCCACAACAGCTATTCCCTGGGGATCACTACAAGCAGCGCTGGTCCAATCTGACTAGAAACTTCAGATGTCGTTAAGCTAAACTTTATTTCCCTTTTAAATCTCTACCTTAACATGCTCGATCAGGGCTACAGCTTCTGGGGTCGACATCGTGACTTCCATCAGACTAATACCCCAGATTGTCCGAGTATTCTCGACCTTGCGACCAATGTAATAGCCTATCCCAACGATAGTTTATCAATGGTAAAATCCTGGACAACCCCTTTGATTAACATTTTTGAAGATCAAAATTAATAATATTTTGCCTTTATTTGCTAGCATGTAATACAGTAGTCTACAATGGTTCGAAATGCACCATAGGTCTCAAAATGCATCGGTTGTAGTTGACTGACTGATACTATCCTTCGGTCAGGCCATCAATTTTCACCTATGAATGAGAGAACCCTTCAATGCCTCACATAACTGTTCCTAGACCCTACTAATTGGATATTGATGTCGATCCTTAGAGTAGGCTATCAGTATTCCAAACCGAAAAATTCCATCAAATGGATTTTTCAGTTTTGTTAAGTTATTTTAATATTTTAACAGATTCCCTGCTTTGTGCCCACTTTGTAAAGTTGGACAATGCCTTTTATTAAAATAACATTAGAAAACGCTATGTAAGATGCTTGTATCTTTTCTGTTCTTATGACTGGTTCATGATCTGTCAAAACCTTGCTAGAACATACGTCCTCTAAGAACTGGAGTCATGGATCAAAAATCTTCATCCGACAAAGCATTCAGATAATCAGTATCTGCATATAAAAGAAATCCTGAAAACAAACTGTCTGCCCAACTGGGGTCTGAGAACAAACCGTTTTGATCTGTATAGAAAATCTCCAGCCAGACTTCATCTTCCGGCTTTAGGTAGAGAAGTGTTGAACCTGAGGCAACATCATGATTTCCAGTGTTGGCATCAAATGTCTTGATTTTGTATTCTCCGTTGTGCACCAGGCTGATGGCCAAGTGCTTGTTTGCGAGAGTGATGTCATAGGAAAAATAATAAATCCCGGGAATAGCGCAAATAAACTTTCCCGTGGATGGGTTGTAGTGTTCTTCTTCATTAAAGAGAATTTTATTAAATAGAATTGGAAGTCTTTCCTGAGGGTAACTGGTGGTGATCCCAACTGAGAAAGCAGATCTGAGAATTATATCACCACACCTGCACACGCCTGGCTCTCCTGGATCTCCTCTTGTCCCTTTGTCACCTCTAGGTCCAAATGGTCCATCACGTCCAATTCCCCCCTTGTCTCCAGGTGGTCCAGTTGGTCCTTTTTTGCCAGTTTCTCCCTGATCTCCTCTTTCACCAATCGGTCCAAGTGGGCCTGTTTTTCCGCGCAATCCTTTAAGAAAATGTTGATACTGTTAACTATACATATACTGATGATATACAACATCAATAACATTCCACTAGTGCATAAGGTTATAAGTCTTGTAGCTGAAGTTTTTAGAGCTGTGTGTTGTTAAGGGAATCTATCACCAGAGTTCTGCTACCAATTCTAAGAACAACATGATGTAGGAGCAGATCCTCCGATTCCAGCAATGTGATACTTACTAGGCCACGTGCAGTCATTTTTATAAAATCGCTGTTTGACCTGCTGCAGATCTACCAATTCTGTGAACGCTAAGCTCTGTTCTGTTTAACCCTGCCCACACCACTGATAGGCACTTTCTGCCCATATTCAGTGTACACAAAAAGCTGCCAATCAGTGATGGGCGTGGTCATGCAGAATTCATGAATATGCTTAATTACCAGGCAGTCCTGTAATGTTAATCTTATACTAATGTTATCAAAACTACAGCAAGCAGCACAGTAAGTGACACTTTACTGGTATTAGTGTCTCTGTCTTTACATTCAGCTGCTCTTAGATTAGGAGGCAAAAATCTGGTGACAGGCAACCTTAAAGCTGGCTATATGCATTAAGGGCCAAATTCAATATTTAGGTTTTGCTTTTCTAAATCTAGTTAATTGTGTTTTTACTTGTTTTTTAAAGGGACTCTGTCAGGTCAATTTTTAGTATGATACTAATAGTACACTTGAATAGGGCTCATGCAGCCCTTTTAAAACATGTAAAAATCATTTATGTACCCTGTGTAATTTTCTTGCTATAAGCATCTTCACACCCTGCAGGCAGCTGGCTGCACTAGTCCATTCTATAACTTGCACTGTCGACTTGTCAATAGTCTGTAAATGACATTAAAATATTCACGCCTATCCAAGCTAGTATTCCCTCCCTCCTCCCTGTGCTGAAGTCAGTCACTGAAAATCTCAGGCTTAAGAAAGCTGCTTCTGAGGGGGAGAGCGTGGAAGAGATAAGAGAGGTGGAGGTATTTGTTCTTCCACTCTTGTAGTAAGATCACTACAGTGTCTGCTGTCTATAAGAGATTTCCATGTGCTTATATGAACATTTGTTTTCCTGCATACATGTAATGTGTGTATCTGATGAGCAAAAGAACAAATGTTTATATAACCACATAGAAATATCTCAGACAGCACACACTAAACATATGCAGCAGATACACATAATGACACTAATTCATGCTGGACGAAAATTAAGATGTCAGAGCTGCAACTGCTCTGTCTGCTAGGAGCACACATCTTCCCCCCCCCCCTCTCTCCTCTGCAGTGAGTGCAGACAAGACAGGATCCGTTGCTCTAGAGAGCAACACAGACAGGAGGGTACAGACCCCCCCCCATGTAAGTGATTTTCACTGAATTTGCCTTTTGTGCTTGCAGAGGTGGGCAGTGCAGTGCAGTGATGTCACTACATAAATATTCGTTCCCTGGGGAGTGGGCAGCAGAGAATTAAGTGATCACTCACTGTGATTGACAGATGGAATGAATCTCTTTATTTGCAGTTTACAGAGGCTAGGGGGTGAGTATAAATAAAAGAAATATATGAATAGAGGGAGCTTCACCAGAGGAATTAGAAAATGATGTCAGTTACATATGAATTTTTGATCTGACAGATTCCCTCAAAGCAAGTGGATTAATGGTCATTTTCCAATGTAACAATAGGTTCTAGTAGTTTCACAATCTGTTTTACATAATATGATATCAGTATGAGTTACATACAATAGGGTACATTTCATCACAATGATGAGATATGTCCTTGATCTCATCAAAATATGCACTGTGAAGCTTAGTATCTGAGTTGAAATGATAGAAACCATACATCCACCTCATTTTATTCATCACAGTCAGAGTTTATTGATCAGTACAATGTGTTTAAAATGTAAGGAAGACAAAATCAAAACGAGGACGCAAAGCAAAGCATATTGTAATATTTACTAGTCTTATAAGAATGTCCTCAATGTCATAGAAACCGACTCATGATGTTTTTGCTTCTATGTAAAATATGGAGTGGCATGAATAAGTTTGGCCTCCCCTGGTCAAAATTACTGTTCTTGTGTACAGTTAAAGGGACTCTGTCAGGTAATTTTTCAGAATGAAACTAATAGTACCCTTGAATAATGCCTGGGCAGCACTTTCAGAATATGGAAAAATTGTTATTGTACCCTTTGTAGTTCTGTTGCTATAAGCATCTTCACACTCAGCAGGCAGCTGCTTCACTAGTCTGATCCACTACCTTCACTGCTGAATAGTCCGCAGTATGTAAATGTTCATTTATTATTCACTTCTTTCCAGGCTGGCATTCCCTCCACCCCTGCTCTGTGTCTCACACCTGCTTTCATTATCACTTTGGTTGTATGGTTGCAGAGAAGAGCAGTGCAGTTATGTCACTACAGGAATATTAATTCCATGGGGAGTGGGTAGGAGAGAACTAAGTGATCACTCATTGTGATTAACAGAGGAAATGAATCTCTTTTTTACAGTTCACAGAGGATAGGGGGTGACTATTAATAAAAGAATACATGAATAGAAAGAGCTTCACCAGAGGAATTAGAAAATGATATCAGTTACATATGGATTTTTGACCTGACAGATTCCCTTTAAGCGAGTTGAAGATGAAATGATCTCTACAAGGCATAAAGTTAAAGGGAACCTGTCATATCCTTTTTTTGTTAATAAATTACCCCCAATGTTATTTAGATAATGTAATGTTCATAAGTAACTTTTTTTTAAATCATTGCATTTATCCCAAAAAAACACATTAGATACTTTGATGTTTTCATTAGCTACCTGCCCAAGCAAACAGTTATCTGACTGATTAAGGGTTAACAGATATGTCCCTGAACTTGTAGCAATAAAGGACCTGTGTGTTACACGATCATGTGACTGTAATTGGCGGAGCTAAGCAAGCTAAATAGTTAAGGTCTATACAGACTAAGCTCGACCTATTATAGTCACATGGGTGTGACATCACACAGGTCCTGTCAGCATTTTCTGAATTTCGGCATTGCTTCAAGTTCAGTTAACTGGACTGTTAACTATTAACCAGAAAGGATGACTACTGTATTTTTTGGATTATAAGACGCACTTTTGTTCCCCCAAATTTGGGGTAAAGTGGGGGGTGCATTTTATAATCCGAATCTACTTTCTGTATTGTAGGGGGGCGCTTTGGAGCAGTGTGCGTGGCCTGGAGCGAGCTGCAGAGGCAGCGGTAGGTCACGTGCTCTTGCTCATTAATATCATGTAATATACACTGCACCCACTGTCTATCACCTCCGTGTTGAAGCCGCACTGAGATGTAGACAGGGAAGCGGCACATATTACATGTGCCTGTACTCACTCCCATCCCGGATATAGCCCCCCTGTCATTCTATATGTCCCCCTGCTGGCGCGCACATAATTAAATAACAAACACGTTTAACTCTCCCTCCGTAGCTCCCTGCTCCCAGCTCAGCGGGGTCTCTTCCTGTGTCTGTGCCGGCATCCGATCACGTGATTGACACAGCACAATGATGTCATCATTGTGTGCCCTGGTCACATGATCCAATGCCCGGGACCAACGCAAGAAGTCACCACTTAGCTGGGAGTACAGAGTGAGCTACAGAGGGTGAGTTAAAAGCGTTTGTTATTTAACTATGTGCGTGCCAGCAGGGGACACAGAGTGACGGGAGCTGGGCTATGTGCCAGCAACACAGGGAGCAATGTGTCATCAGCACAGGGGGGCAATGTGCCAGCAGCACAGGGAGGCCATGTGCCAGCAGCACAAGGGGGCCATGTGCCAGGATGGGGATTATATATATACCAGGATAAGGGACATATATATAATTTGTAAGATGGATACTAGCATTATAAGTTCTTATTGAACATTACATGATCAAAATAACACTGGGGGTGGTTTAATAACAAAAAAGGACATGACTGGTTCCCTTTAAAGATTGCATATTTCCTTTGTATTGTAGGCAAAAAAATTTTTTTACATTTTACATTTTAAAAGTTGCAAAAAGTAAAATGGGCCAAAGCAAAAGTTTGGGCACCCTTGAAGATTTGTGTGCTCAGATAACTTTGACCAACATTTCAGACCTTAATTAGCCTGTTAGGGTCATGGCTGGTTATCATCATTATTGATGCAAATTTCACAGCTTTATAAAATCCCAGCCTCCTCTAATCTTGTACCAAAAAAAAAGCAGCCTTGGGTTCTTCTAAGCAGCTGCATAGCACTCTGAAAATGAAAGTGGTGGAAGCCCACAAAGCAGGAAAAGGGCTATAAAACGATAGCAAAGTATTTTCAAATTGCCCCTGCCTGAGTTGGAAATGTTATGAAGAAATGGCAATTAACAGGAATAGTGGAGGTCAAGATAAGGTCTGGAAGACCAAGCTATATTTCAGAGCTGCTCTTAGGATTGTTAGAAAGGCAAATCAGAACCCCTGTTTAACTGCAAAAAACCTTCAGGAAGCTTTATAAGTCTCTGGAGGTGTGGTACATTGCTCTACTATTCAGAGACACCTGCACAAATATGGCCTTCATTGAAGAGAGATCAGAAGAAAACCTCTCTGGCATCCCCACCATAAAATTCTGTGTCAGAAGTATGCAAACTAACATCTAAACAAGCCTAAATCATTTTGGAAACAAGTCCTGTGGACCAATGATGTTAAAATCGAACTCTTTGGTCACAATCAAAGGTATGTGTGGAGAAAAAATAGCAAAGAATTTTAGGAAAAGAACATCTCACCAACCATTAAGCATGTGGGTGAATCAATAATTCTTTGGGGTTGTCTTGCAGCCAATGGCACAGGGAACATTTCCCGGGTTGAGGGAAGAATGAATTCAATGACATTTCACCAAATAATTGAAGCAGACATAACACCATTTGTAAAAAAGCTGAAGTTAAAAAGCAGATGGCGTCTACAAATGGATAATGATCCTAAACACATGTCAATTCCACATTAGACAACCTCAAAAGGTACAGACTGAAGGTTTTACAATGGCCCTCGCAGTCCTCTGATCTGAACATCATTGAAAAGATGTGGCTAGATCTCAAAAGAGCAGCGCATGCAAGACGAGACAGGAATCTCACAGAACTGGAAGACTTTTCCAAGGAAGAATGGATGAAAATCCCTCAAATAAAAATCAAAAGACTCTCGGCTGTTACAAAAAGCATTTACAAGCTGTGATACTTGCAAAAGGGGGTACTACTAGGTATTAACCATGTAGGGTGCCCAAAGTTTTGCATCTTATCATTTTACTTTTTGTAATTTTTAAAATGAAAAAGATGAAAGTTTTATTTTGGCCTAAAATACAAAGGAAATGTGTCATCTTTAACTTTCTGCCTTTTAGAGATCATTTCATCTTCAACTTGCTTAACTGTTCACAATAACAGTAATTTTGACCAGGGGTGCCCAAATGTTTACATGCCACTGTATATTGGATGTTAATAACAATGGTCCTAAGGAAAAATAACAGTGTAAGAAAAATGGTTGATGGGAATAGTCCTGAGAGACGTGGCGCTTCCCCTTTGCTGTGGGTGTCCATTTATATCAGTATCAAAACAATTTCACTAGTACTTTTGTCACATGAAAAATGTATTACTTTATAAAAAACAAGGAATATTACTACAATGCATTTCGGCTATGTCTTAAAAATATTGCCTTCTTCAGGTACATAAAAAGCTTCACAATCTACACTATGGGCACCCACTTGTGTGGTGCTCCTTTATAATGGAAATGTGCAAAGGCGGGATTGAGTTCCTGGACGACAAATTACCGCAATCTATCAGGACTATTCCTATCGACCGTTTCTCGTATAACCTATGTGGAGTCATCGGAGATTCTACTTCTAGGAGTCGTGTTTGAGCTACAGTATGTTCCCGAGGATCCCAAAGGAGAAGAAAATGGTATACCCATGATTTAGTGAGAATCCAAATCCAGGTGAACATATCATCACTTTTTCATTAATTTTGTTACTAACCACTACACTCAGAGTGAGCGCCGCGCATGTTTCTTTCCTCTCTTCCGTATACGTCGGGGTCTAGTGTATATTAATATATTCATTAATATTAATTGTGGTTAGATGGATGCAGTTGGGTTTATTACCTGCTGTGCCCTTCTCTCCCTTTTCACCCTTTCTGCCATCTCTCCCATCTCTTCCAGGAAGGCCGATGCGTCCATGTGGCCCAACTAATCCATTTGCTCCAGGGGTTCCTGGGGGCCCTGGCAATCCTGGGATACTACAGATGTACCGTATATTTGGGTTTTCTCCCTTTAGTCTATTGCTTGCTGGCTGTCCACTGACACATAGTGCAAAGCTTGTAATGTATAGCAAAATAATCATCATCGACCCTGCAAGGAAAGAAAATAACAACCATGATGGAAATATTGCTAAACAGAGACACAACAATGATATGAAATGATCATACACACAGACTAGTTCATCTCTATATATATATATATATAATTGCCTTGTGGCATCTGTCATCGCTCTTGTGTACGGTTCTCCCCATATCACCCATATATGGTATTATAGTCCATATATGGTAATCTCTCACAGGTGGAGAGAGAGCGGACAGGGGGGAGAACACATGGTGGGAGAGATGGATTTGTCTCACCAAAAATAGTAGGGGTCTGGATATATCACCATTGTCCACTAAGCAGTTCCCATAAGTCATTTAGATCACTGACCCTATAGGATGAAGGAAGAGAAAAATAAGAAAAAACTCTTTCCCAATGACTCCCGCCCTTACAAGGGCAGTCCAAATCTGTGCCCTAGTAGGTACCCCTATGCTCTCCCTTTATTTAACCTGATACTTTTCCTCTGCAATGATTCCTCAGGAGTAACATTGCTTCCAAAGGGATAAAGGCATAAGGTTACCATGGTACCATGGTAGCTGTGTACTCGGGTGACCTCACCGACCCATTGCTGACACAGCCGCAGCTCTCTGAGTCATTCTGTGCTTGGAGACCGCAATAAAAGGATGTTTCTTCAGCGTGGCCTTCGTTGCAGAAGAGCTGAGATGCGATGTGAGACCTTGTTGTGGATTATTGTCGGAGGTTATGTTTTTGGGTTAATAAATGGGATAACGAGAGTTGGCAGTGTGTTTTAGGGTGGAGGCACACTGTCAAGCATGAAAAATGGAGCGTTTTGATGCATGACAGTCATTTGAGTGCTGTGCGTATTTTGCATGAGTGTGGTGCGAGAGTCAGCATGTGGTACAGCATGCTGAGAAATCCTGCCGAGCAAACGTCAGCAGCGAGGACAGCACTGACTGCCAGTTCAGCGCTGAATTCAGCCCTGCCGACACCATTTACCGGCAATTTCAAACACCGCTGCTTTCAAAGCAGCCGGTTTGCCGGGACAGTAACCAATCAGCTTTCACCGCTGTTACAGCAGGGGTGAAAGCTGATTGGTTAAATCAGCCGGTAAATGCTTTCCATGGTGCTGAAGTTAAAGCTTCAGCACCATGGAAAGCACAGACTTTCAAACACCAGCAGTGTTTGAATTTCCCGGTAAATGCTTTCCATGGTGCTGGAGAAATCCTGTATGGCAGTTTGACTGTCTGTGAGAGCATCTGTGATTGGCTGTTGCACTCAAACTGTGCTCCCACAATGTGTACCAGTGTCTGCGATGGGTTGCCATACACAGATGTGTATGACAACCAACTTTCCGTCATAGTGTGTTAAATAAATAATTAAAAATCATGCATAGGGCTTTGCAGTATTTTTCAGTCTAGCCCAGATAAAGCTGACAGCTGCGAGCTTCCACCCTCAGCTGCCAAATTTTACCTTGGCTGGCTAAAAAAAATGTGCAGGGCTTTGCCTTAGCCAAGGTAAAACTAGGCAGCTGAGGGCTGGTATTCTCAGCGGGGTGAGGACTAATTGTTTTAGGTTCCCCCCACGGTAAAGAATAGCATCCCGCAGCCACCCCTGAAAATGGCGCATTCTTTGTAGTGCCATTTTCAGGCGCTTTACTAGGCTCTTCCAACAGCCCTGGTGGTGGTGGCATGCTGGGTAATAAGAGGTTAATACCAGCTTTGTATTTCCAGCTGGTATTAAGCCCTGAGATTCTTAATGTCAGGCCAAGTTAGACCAGGCCATTAAGAATTTCAAATAAATAGTAAAAAAGATACAACACAGAGATAAATTATTTTATTAGAAATAAAAACACAGAGACACTTAGTAACCCCATCTTTATAACTCCCTGGATCCTCATACCCCTCCATCAGCCTCATCTCCCCTCTTGCTGGACACACGCAGCTGCTACATCAGAGACCGCAGGGTTGAGCAAAGCGCGTCCTCTACTCATGGTTTCTGATCACTGAATGATGAACCGCGGGGATGGAGTGGAGGTCATCCGAGGACAGCGTTGCGGTTACTATGGCAATCGTGTCCTCGGGTGACCTCCCCACTTACAGCTGCAGGTGCAGGATTCCTACCCTGGTGTCTGCATAAAGCAGAATGCTAAGAGTGGGATCTGGAGCCTGTGGCTCACACAGATGTAATGCAGTCGGACGCTCTGCTGACAGTAGGGCAGAGCAAACGATGCCTGCACAGGCCATAGAGGCATCTGCGCAGGCACTGGAAAGAAGATTGGTATGAGAAAAGACAAGAAAAACTAGAAGAATGAAGAGGCTGAGGAAGACCAGAAAGGTGGTGAGGTCCGGACGAAATGAAGCCCCACCAGACCCGTAATTATAACTTTACATACAGGACAGGAAAGTTTATAAAGTTGTTTATTGGGTGTACAGAGAGGGTAGGAGGATAAGAGTAACCTTTGTAAAATGCAGCATAAGCGCTGCTGAAAGTGGCCTTTTTAGTTTAAAAAGCAGTGACAGGTTTACTTTAAGATATTTATTTTTCATATTTTGATTTCAGTTTTACTGTATTTATTAGCCCACTTAGGGGGACTTTGATCATTGATCGCTTGTGCTACACATAGTAATACCACAGTAGTACTACAGTTTTTGTTTTCTTTTTTGTTGCTCTAATACACACAAAGGAAATAAACATGTATGACAAGGCAGGTGTTATTGCAATAATTTTATGGGAGAAATACATCATGTCTGGAACAATTTCAAGGGTGCCAACTCTTTTGGCCATGACTCTATGTATAGTGAAAACCCTGGTGTCCTATGAATGCCAGCTATAGTTTGGCTTTTACAGGAGTACTGTCATGACAGGTATGGAGGTCTTCATCAGCCCCCCAGCCATCATGGCAACCCATTTAATGTATCATGATTGTGTCTCGGGTGCGTTGATGAGTGCGTAGAATGACACCCTACACCTGCACTTGCTGACGCACAGGTTAACAGCCATGACACACAGAGTTCTGCTCCATCTACACCTGTAAGAGGCAGATGATAGCTGAATAACACGGCCATCAACTGCTGAGTCAGGTATACATAATATGTCAGTAATGCATTCAGTTTGTATTGTGAAATCTGGGCATACTGTAGATATGAACTATCCATTTACTGTGACATCACTGTGATCGGTATTCTCTTGCAGTAACATGACTGTGTGCATTTCAAGGGCTAAAGTATATAAAGTTCAGAAGATATATCATCGTTATTGTTAGTTAGATAATGAAATTCGGCCCAGAACAATAAGTTGAGCAGACTTCAACAGAACATTTTCTACAGACTTCAACCTCCTTGTGAGGTCTATACTTCATCATGTTCTTGATGGTGAGACCTCGGGAGAATAATCTTGAGGAGATCCTCTCTAGACCATTACATAGGAAACTACAGAGATGATACAATCTGTTCCTGTCCGAAGGGTCTCCCGTGTCTTTCATCCTGACGGCAGCGCGGATCATACAAGCACTAAACCCTGTTTGGATTTCTAGAATCTGTTCCTGACCTTCTTGCCCATGTAGAACATAATATAGGAGTCACGGCTAGCTGTTAAAGGATCACAATAAATGATTTTTTTTGGTGGAGTTTTGCTAGGAATAGGATATTTCCCACACAATGAGGTTATGCAATGTCTCCATGGGATCATTGGGTGGATTCCAACGATATAATTCACCATCTGTGTTACGAGTAATCTGAGATGGTTGACCATGTGAGATGTGAATGCTGTAACGCTATTCATCTTTGCATTCTTTGAACATCAGAAAATCCTTCAGGGTAAATACCACTTCCACTGGAAGTCTGTTCACCAAATGGAAGATATCTAACCAATGACATTGGCCCATAGTCTTCTTCTCCCATGAGGATTTTTGGATTCTGGATATACAAATGACTCAAAATGTCAACCCAAACAATCAACAGAACAAGTAAACAAAGGTCGGGAAAATAAGAAGTGGCTTCTTTATAGAGCAGCCAAGGAGACACGTAGAACTCAAGCGGTGACGGAGATGTTCCTGAATTGTTGTGCTTGATGTTCGAAATGTACAAACTCGTGTATGTTTCCTTATTCCACATTTATTGCCCCAAAAGACTTTCTATCTCATTTTTATGGTAGACCAATGATTTCTATGAGGAGTGTGGTGATGCGACCCCGATGTGTCCCCTGACCGGTGTACAGCACATGGGGGATTGTATCACCACAGGAGGAACGTGCAAATCTAGATGTTGGCCAAGCGGTGATAGGAATTATCTGGACTTTGTAAAGACATTTTATTCTGTACCACGCTATAGCCTTATATTGAAGCTCCAGAAGCAGGGACTAGGGGATCATATATGCACATGGGTAAAGAATGGATTAAAAGACAGGAAACAAAGAGTCAAAAACAGTGTATTTGGTAAATGGGATAAAGTCGGCAGTGTCAACCACAAGAATCATTTCAATCTCTTTATTAATGACCTTGTGGAAGGGATTGAGAGTAAAGTGTCAGTCTTTGCTGATGACATAAAACTATGTAGGTCTCGTACCAAAAAAATTGGCACAAAGATCTGCTCGTAAAATTTATTTGAAAGACAGGCACTTCTGACAAAAAATTGTTACAGAATCATTATAATGTTTCGGTCTTTCGTCAAGCCTTCACAAGATACTACAAAGATACTACGTACGATTTTCTGAAACCAATGCCATTAGTATGTTTTACATTAATAAGGTCTTGAGACAGCTCACTGGTTTTACCCATCATGAGATGTTTCTTGTGTGGCATCTTAGTAATGAGACACCTAGGTCATCAGTTGAACCAACTGGAATTATTGTTCACTAAGTGGCAGGATTGCTTTCTAATAACTGATAGATTTTAGTTGATATCATGACTTTCCAAGGCTTTTTTCACCTATCCTTCTTTATGTGTTCAATACTATTCCATGTGTCATTTCTCATTAATACACACAACTTAGTTTATGAACATTTATGATTTGATTTCTTACCTGTGTGGACTGGATGGGTTGTTTCTGGTGAGAAATTCATGTTAATAGCACCTTTAGAATTGTGTTTACTTAGAAAATTAGTGATGTGTTTAATATTTATTTCACCCACTCTATATGTTCACCTCCTGGTCTGGTGCTGTTCCAGTGTACTCAGCGCTGTGTCTGCTGATGATCTCCTGGCATCAACATCAGGTGGAGGAGTCAGAGCTTAGTACTGGGGAGCAGCGCCGACTCAATTGGTGAATATTTTTTTCCACCTCCCTGTGCTACTTATTATATATAGAAGCTTCCTATATGTTCTTTTCTGTATTATCTCATTGCCACTTGAATTTGTAGATATTTATAATAACGATTTAGCAGATAAAAAATGTAAATTCCAATACCTGGGCTTGAAAATGGTATTATATATGTAGGGTTGGGCTGGCGCACCATAATATCTTTCAGAGGACACAGACTTGGCACGCAAAATTGGGCTAAAGGTTCAGCAAAAGACAACGCCATGTGGAGCTGATTTTGGAGCTAAACCCTTGACACTAAGGCCAATTTTCTATAGGATGATTCACAGATAACCTGCTACATCATATACATGATATACCCTGTACATGAAATAATAACCTAAAATCTTGTTGCTCTCCCTACTGCTAAACTCATGAATTATATCCTGCAATCTCTATATAATGTACAAAGTGAGTACTATTCTTGAAGCCAGATGTAGAGCCAACTGGTGACACCTTGAGTGATGGTTAATCCATATATCATGTTCCTTTGAGCTAGTAAAAAGAATAAAATTTATAATGTTCTATAAAGTTATTTATTTAGATGTACCGGCAGCAAAAACAATATCCTGATGAGGAATTAATCCTGGAAAAGTAGAAATGCACAGAAGCCAATTATCTGTCTGCCCTAAATTACTCCCTCCCCATTGTTCCCAAAAATAAGAAATAAAATAGAACATTCTGTGAATTGGGAAGGACCTGGTGTTCTGACAAACACGGCTTCTGTATGTACCACTATTATAATTTGTAATCATCCTCTGGATCATTGCATGTTAGTATCACTGCATTCATCCATCTATCAGGAGGTTCATTTACGTCCCTCTAATTATCGTGGGATCCCATTTGTGGCACCCCTACGGTTCAGTTGCCACAGGAACACCTGGTGCAGGGAGGGATTTCTACATCAGGTAAACTTACATGCAACACCTTCCACCCCAGACCTGAAGGGGGAGCTCTACTTGCCGACTTCAGGGAAGGTCCCCTATAAATTCAGGCCCAGTGGAGTAGTTAGGCAGTTCAGACGGAGCAGTACGGAGGAAGACACCTGGTGAATGAAGCAGCGCTAGGCCCGTACCAGAGGGAAGCCTAGCCAGTGTAAGGAACCCAAGAGTGAGGGGAGGCAAGGCGTACCAGAAATGGAGACGTGGCAGAGGAACCATACCGGTTCACCCCAGAGAAGCAGTAGAAGCAACCTGGACACCGGAGTCCAAGTCTGCACGGGTCCAGTTAGCCCAGCAGAGAAGACCAGAGGACCAGGCAGACTTTAGTCTCCTGGCGGACACTTGTAGCACAGCCAACAACAGAGCCAGGGACCGCAGAGGAGTAAGCAGGGCCCAACAGAAGGTTCTCACCGCCTGCTATACAAGTGAGGGACACAGGAGAGGTCAGGGCCAGGTTTCAGACAGGCCAGGACTTAAGCTCACACACACACAGAATAAGGAGGCCTCACAACTAATCGGGTGTGGAAATCCTGAACTGCCACCTGACCACCTGGACAGTACACTGGATGTTACCTTACTTCAACATCACCAGTAAAAGGTACGGAAACAACTTCCAGCGTGTGTGTGTCTGTTATTGCGGCCCCTGATGCTGCCCTTAACGTAGACTGTTTGCCAGCGTCTCCGCCTGCAGAGCCACCTTCCTTCCTAGCAGTGCTGACAGGCCAGCCTGCGGAGCCGCACACTTGTTCCCTTGCTAAGACTGTGACAGAGCTGCCTCCCTGTGTAAAATCCCTATTCATCCATCACTGCCCTGGGGACCCCGCTCCACCTACAGGAAGCATTACCAACAAAGCTGCCTCATCATCACTGCGGAGGTCTGCAAGCAGCGCCGGTATCGTTACCGGATACCGTAGGTGGCGTCACAAACTCTTTAATTTATTTTTATTTAACCCCCTTTTTCAGCGACCACCAGGGCCACGGGCTTGGGCATAGGCTGCCCGTGACATCCCCTGTAAAACTACAGCCCGGGACTGGGTACCCCACGACCCTGGGGTGGGTCACATTTATGCACAAATGTAGCCTCATGGGATGCCATCTATCTCTTTCAATTTGTAATGATATAATGATATATTGTGATAATCTGGTGATGTGTAAATTAGTATAAACTTATTGAAAAATGTGTGAAGAATGTTATTATAGTATATCATGCACAGTTAGGTCCAGACATTTTTGGACAGTGACATAAGTTTTGGTATTTTAGCTGTTTACCCAAACATATTCAAGATTCTGTTATCTAATAAATATAGGCTTACAGTGTAGATGCTACGCTTTAATTTGAGGGTATTCACATCCTAACAGAGTTTAGGAATTTCAGCTCTTTAATATGTAGCTGCCTCTTCTTCAAGGGCTCACAAACTCTTTAATGGGTTGCATGGGCTATTCCCTTGTTAATACATATTCAAATAAGCAAGAAGAAGGTCTGGAGCTAATTCCTAGTGTGGCTTTTGCATTTGGAAGCTGTTGCTGTGAATCTACAACATGCTGTCAAAGGAGCTCTCAATGGAAGAGAAACAGACCATTATTAGGCTGAAAAAAAAATCTATTAAAGAGATAGTTGTAATGTTAGGAGCGGCCAAATCAAAAGTTTCAAGTTCCAGAGACTCCAAGCGAGAGTTGCTGAGTGGAGTGAGTACTGCAATAAAGTGCGAGGGTTGCAGATAAGTGCATAGTTAAATACATTATCATAGTTTGACACAAGAGCATACTTTGGTGTTATCTTTCTCTGTTTTGCATTGTTTTTCTACCATTTCCTGTACTGTTTATCCCCATTTAATATGTGTTCCAAGCACAATGCTACCAGGAATGCATCCTGAGAGATGTATTTATGCCTTGAACAGCCATTTGAGGGTGGATATATTTGTGTTCGATGTCAACATATAGTATATTTGGAAGCCCAGGTAATGTATCTATACAGCTTACAGCTGTATCTATAATGCTTAAAGTGAACCTGTCACCCCCCAGACATTAAAAGCTAAAATTGCCACCTTCTGCAGCACTAAGGCTGCATTCAGAGAAGGTGTCTACAGCCTTTTTATGCCCTATATACAATGAAATATGCACTTAGATAAATGCTTACACTTAAGAAGACCTAAGACCGGGAGGCGGGGTTTCGCGCTCCTCCGACCCGCTCCCTGTTGTCAATCATCCTGGTCACCTGCTGCTGCCTCCCCTCACAGTGTAAAATGAACGTGCGCCTCTGTTCTCCTGTATGGCGCCGCGCATGCACTGTGCTCGCTGCCCGACGACTTCCTGGACACGCGGCGCACAGCGCATGCGCGGCGCCATACAGGAGAACGGAGGCGCGTGTTCATGTTACACTGTGAGGGGAGGCAGCAGCAGGCGACCAGGATGATTGACAACAGGGGGCAGGTCGGAGGAGCGCGAAACCCCGCCTCCCGGTCTTAGGTCTTCTTAAGTTTAAGCATTTATCTAAGTGCATATTTCATTGTATATAGGGCATAAAAAGGCTATAGATACCTTCTCTGAATGCAGCCTTAGTGCTGCAGAAGGTGGCTATTTTAGCTTTTGATGTCCGGGTGGGGTGACAGGTTCGCTTTAAGAGCATTGAAAATCTGGAGAGTTTAGAGCTCACTGAGCGGCTCTGGCTGGGGTCAATGATATGGAGGAGGTTGGAGGTGGAGAAGGTCAGAACCCAGAGGTATATAACTGAGTACAGAAGAAGTAGTAGGAGGAAAAGTATCAGGTAGTCTACTCCTGATGTGGCACAACCTAATAAATATGCCGGTTTGGCTAATATTAGGGATGCAGGCCAAGGACTAGGATCACTACAACAGGACATTTCTCCAAACAACCAGTAAAATTACTGCTGTACAAATGGGGGAAATAGGAGTGCAGCAAAGGCTAGATAGATTTAGGTGGTATGGGGACTCTGTAATTAGAGGGACAGACAGGGTTATCTGACACTAAAACTGTGAATAACAAACAGTGTGTTGTCTGCCAGGTGCTCTGGTACAGCATGTTGTGGATCGGATAGACATATTGCTGGGAGGGGCTGGAGAAATCTTAGCGGTTATGGTGTAGATTGGTACCAATGACAAAGTTAGAGGGAGCTTGAAGGTCCTTAAAAATTATTTCAGGGAACTCGGAGAGAAGCTGCAGTCCAGGACCTCCATGGTGGTGTTTTTCAGAAATACTGACGATGCTACAATAAATCCCACCGGGCCAGGTGGCATTCATCCAAAAAATATTGAGTCCTTATAGGTATTTTAACTATTCAGACATTCAATGGGACATAGAATCTCCTGTTTGTGCTAAAAGCTGCAACTTTAAACTATTACCTTTCTCAGTTAGTGGATGAGAAAACGCACCAAAAAGATAGCCATGAAAATCATCCATTGCACTTAGCAGGAGGCTGTAAACTCCACTGAGAGGCAACTTAGATGTGTTAATACCAGTGCACAATCTCCTGAAACTAGGCAAAGCATTGGGGGCGGTTGTTGTCACCTGTGACCAGCCATGCTATGGGGGAGGTGATTGGTGGTATTTATAGACGCAAGGTTACCATAGAGCGTCAGTCATACTAGCACATGAAACGCATAGTGTCATTGCAGCCTATTGGTTACGCCCTTACTATTAGACTAGGCGGGCTGCCCTGCACCTTGTACATGCATCACACAAATGACAGATGCCCCCTAGAGGGGTCAGCCGCACACTGCAAAAGATAAAAAAGTGCAAAAAACACTAAAGATGATGATGTGAGGTGTTAGTGGATATTTTGGCCAAAATATGTAAGATTGTAACCCACTGTCAAGGGCCCTCACACTTACGAGTCCTACCACCAATCACCTCCCCCATTGCATGGCTGGTCGCAGGTGACACAACTGCCCCCAATGCTTTGGCTGGTTGCAGAAGATTGTGCATTAGGTATTAGGACAACTCATTTAGCGGATGACCGAACTAGAGGAGATAATTTGCTGGATCTGGTTCTGTCAAATAGACAAGATACACTTTCAAATCTACAGGTCTGGGAGCATTTGGGCAGCAGCGACCATAATACAGTAAGTTTCAATGCAATATTCTATAAAACATTGAAGGGACATGAGGGTAGATGGGTGCTTTTGTCCGCTGGCCTGGCTGTTTATAGTGAGACCGCATAGACCAAGGCTCATCCCACTGAATGCCTGAATGTCTTTCCTGTAGGCAGAACACTACTCAGACAACAAAGGGTGAGAGCAAGGAAGGGCGGAATGGGCGCACCACAATATATAGAGTAATTAGGGTGCTCACCGTGCCAGGTATAAACTATGATGCGGGGGAGAGAAGACATGGCACATAAGGGAGCAACACCAAAACATAAGAGTATAAGAAAAAAACTTTATTTATGTACAATGCAGGGAAAGATAAAAACATTTAAAACCATGGGGCGCTTTCATCTTTCATCGGCTGGAATCAAGTGTTTATCTTCTGTACAGAGCCAATGTGTCAAATGAAATCAGTGGATTCTCTAATTCATGACCATGACAGCCCTCTAGAGACATAATTCATAGCTGTTCTTTTAGAGGGATCGCCCAATATTAGCTTTAATTTCCTCAATACAATATTTAAAAAACGTTTTTCTGAAGGAGGCAACCCATTTTTACACAGCAACAATGGAAATCTAAGTATGAGAACCTGCTAAGTCTGCCTGATCATGTTACTCGTTGTCTGCCAATGTGAATACAAAAGAATCTCAGATCTGTAAAGCACAAACCAAAACAAAATTAAAAGACTTAAACCCGGTGAGAGCTGTATCAACAGCCAATAATTCTGGAGAGCTGTATCCACAGTATGAAGAGCACACTCCCCGACAGGAAATATCACCGTTACTTTAGATTTGTTTGCTTGCCAAAATCTATCTTCTTGAACAGTTTACACAAACAAAACATTATGATTATAAATTGAGAAAAATGAAAACCGTGTTGGGAAACATACATAATATGGATAGTTTATTCTCCAAGACAAACAGGTGCATCTCAATGAATTAGAATATCATCAAAAAGTTAATTTATTTAAGTAATTCAATACATGAAGTGAAACACATATATTATATAGAGTCATTACACACAGAGTGAACTATTTCAAGTGTTTATTTATGTTAATGTTGATGATTATGACTTGTGTGGCGCCCCTATGGCTAGGCACCACAGGGAGGTATTACTCTTTATAAATATATGTAGTGCCTCTGTAGCTATGGGTTTAGGGTTAACCTATGGAGTCTAAATTCACACACAACACTAGGCCACCTTAGAGTAAGGGACTGATTATTCAGTAGGTCCAAAAGGGGGTGGAGCCTAGGTTAGTGCAGGAAACTTGAGTGACAGTGAGTGAGTTAGTTAGTTAGTTAGTTAGTTAGTACTGGGAAGGCAGTCAGACAGGACGAGCCTGACAGCTCTGCGACAGGAGGGATCCCATCTCCAGGAGGGGTCCCGGGACAGAAGGGGACAGACCAGAACCGGTTGGAGCCGGCTGGTAACATCTGGGGAACCGGCAACACGGAAGCCGATGCGGTCTACAGTTCTTCCCTGGCCGCAAACCGACGAGTTACGGGCCCTCTGAATCCGGGTAGCCGTAGGCGCCACAAGAAGATACCTCGCCCCTCTGTCCCAAAATAGGTCCAAGATTACAGGAGTAATGGTCCGGATTCAGGTGGCGGGAGGATTTGCTTTGTGTCGCTCCCGTCCGTACCGGTAAAGGAAAACCCGTGCTCCACTGTATGAGACCAGGGGACTGGCGGGAGAGCTCTGAGAGAAGGACAGAATTAGACCCTGAAAGACTTTCAGAAGGAACATCTGGAGACTCCATGGTTGTACCCTGAACTGTCAGCTAAAATCCTTTAAACCAGACTGTACCGTGTTCTCAATAACATCTGCCGGTACCAGTAAAGTGGAGTTGAAGTTGAATCGGTCTCTGTCTTTCTTCCCGCCGGCGCCCAGAGGGCTTCAGCATCGTCAGCATCTCACCAGAGGGGTAAGAACAAATATCCCCCTCATCCACTCATCATCCTTCATCGCTGCCCTGAGGTAAAAGCTCCACCTGTGGGGTGCTGGACCACACTGAGCTGCACCCATCATCACCTCAACGGCCGGCATGCAGCACCGTTATCCAAATTACCGGGATCCAAAGGTGGCATCACGTACTCTCTTTATCCCTGTAAATATCTCCCATCTAACAAATGACAACCAGGGCACGGAACCGGGAACCCGACCACCCGTGATTCCCCAATTAAGTCCAACAAACCCAGGCCCGGTATCCGAGTACCCCTTGCCCTGAGCTCATCATTTTCTGGCGTCACAAACAGGATTGAACTAGCCTGGTAATACCAGGTAAAGTGTGCCTAAAGACTTTATTGACTGTTTGTATACTGTGGATTACAAAACCGGGCTGCCATTACATCGCCTCAGAAATTTCAACTGCGTCACTAAAGCAGGAGAAAGAGCGGGAAGATAAGCCCCGACCCTCCGCAGTGACGAAGGTAGTGGCAGGTTCCGGAAGGACTTGCCTACAGGATTCTCATGGTGGGCGGGCCTAAAAATGTAAAAGAACTATGTGCTGGCCCAGGGGCGTGCCTCGGCCCCTCAGCATACATGGGCCATCCAAGAGGCTCCAAAATGTCTCCCGCCCCCCTTGCCATCAAACAACCAAGGGGGCAGGTCGAGCACCAGCCCACACCAGTTCGGGACTCTAAAAATTAAACAGATGCGGCCGGAGGACAAAACGAGACACCTGGTCAGGCTCCGGACCCGTTACCCGTGTGTGGCTGTGGAACAATGGCAATCTCTAGCTTTAAACAATTGATCCGGGAGGTCGAGGAGGACATTCTGGCCGACCGTGCAGCCCCGGGTGTAGCTACGCTTGAGACGGCAGGTGAGGACAATGCCTTTTGGAGAACGGCCTTTAGTGATCTCCGGTCCCAAATCCAGGAGGCCACCGAATGGACTGTCCGGTGCTGGGGAGCAGAACCGGCGGCAAAGGGCTGCAGCTCAACAAGACCAGGAGCGCCGGGTGACTGTTGCAACACAGACAGATGACCCTGTAATTTTTCCCGTAGGAGCACGCACTGACTGAGGAGGAGCTGGTCGACAGCATGTACGGCCAGGTCGGTGTCGGGAAGGAGGCGAATCTGGAGGAGGAAGGAGCCGTCGGTGGTACGGAGGAGGCCTGGCCCCGCGAGCAATGGAGGGTCGCGGTACCAGCGACCAGCGTTGTTTGCTGTGGCTGGAGAGAGGAGAGCGGCTCTACATGCAGCTGACGAGGAACACACCTGGCAACCGGTAGGTTGTACGTGGTTTACCCAACCCAACCCGGATGACGAGGCCGAACGTCACCGGCAGCGTGAGGCCTGGTGGGCTAATGAACTAGAGACTCGCCAGGCCTGCGTTATGGCCCATAACCAGCCCCCGTTGCCCCCGGATCAACGCAAGAAAGGAGTGGTGACAACCTTCAACCTGGGCATCAGTTATGGGTTTGCCCACGAGGAAGGCCTCTATGAGGAGGTATTTTTGGGCCGCCGGCACGTTGAAGAATACCTTCCCAGGGACACCCGGACCAGGACCTGTACCGTGGAGATGTAATAACTTATGAACGCCACACAGGTCCCCGCGGGTGGTTTGCAATCCGGGTCAATAAAAGTGAAGAATAAGGAAGCAAACAGCCCGGTATTGCATTGCAAATCTGCATATAGTTGAATATATGTATTTTCCTTGCAGCACATGAAAGTAATGTGACCTGTTTAAATGCAAAACCTGATGAACATTAATCAGAGACTTGTTACCCGGTCCCCATTGGGCCGATGTAGACTAAAATGTTATTATTGTTTGCAACGTTAAAAGTACAGAGCCTCCCGCAAGGGAAGAACATGAGTGAACGTAAAGTTTTAGTTATTTTAAAGTTACCTGGTTAATCTGTTAATAAAAATGTCAACTCACACACGTTTTGGTTTTAACACCTGCGGATGGGTATATTTCACCAAGGGGGTGTGTGGCACCCCTATGGCTAGGCGCCGCAGGGAGGTATTACACTTTGT
Source organism: Allobates femoralis (assembly GCA_033576535.1). Taxonomy (NCBI): domain Eukaryota; kingdom Metazoa; phylum Chordata; class Amphibia; order Anura; family Aromobatidae; genus Allobates; species Allobates femoralis. The sequence goes on along the minus strand of JARQOC010000003.1, from coordinate 72,963,650 downwards.
AAATATATGTAGTGCCTAGTGGTCTTTCTTCCCGCCGGCACCCTGAGAGCTTCAGCAACGTCAGCACCTCACCGGAGCGGTAAGAACAACTATCCCTCTCATCCCCTCATCATCCTTCATCGCTGCCCTGAGGTAAAAGCTCCACCTGTGGGGAGCTGGACCACACTGAGCTGCACCCATATCAGCGGCTGGCCTGCAGCGCCGGTATCCAAATTACTGGGATCCACAGGTGGCGTCACATACTCTCTTTTTCCCTGTAAATATCCCCCATCTAACAAATGACAGCCAGGGCAGGGACCCGGGAACCCAACCACCCGTGATTCCCCAATTAAGTCCAACAAACCCAGGCCCGGTGTCTGAGTACCCCTTGCCCTGGACTCATCACTTACAGCCAATGAAAATCCAAAGATCATTATTATCTCAAAAAATTAAGGTAGGGAAGATGAAGGGTCTGAGAGATAAAATATGACCTAAATAGATATCAGAGGCTTCATCTTGTGTGGTTGTGAGAGTCACAACCACTATAAAAGCAGATCACGGCTGCTGCAGTCTCCAGCGTGGTGCATATAGAGTAGGGAGGATAAAGGGTTTAAAAAGGGCTGCTGTATTTGTGTGCCAAAACCAGGAGTGAAGCTTGCAGAGAAAAACTAGAATTGAAAGATTGACACTTGTTCTGGGTTTTGGAGACACTCCTGGTTTTGACACACAAACACTGATGGACACTGATCAGTGAAATCATGCAGTGTGAAGGGGGCCTTAGGATGCAAACCGGCTTTCTGACACTGGGCAATACAATACTGTACAAAATCCTTTGGTAATCTTCAGATTTCAGAATGCCTTGCACACAGTCAAAACACTCAGTGCCAGAAGCAGGAAAACAACCTTTTGGAGGGCACCCACTGAGTGGTGGTAACAATAAGTGAGGTATGTGGCCAAGTGACCTGACTGTCCCAACCGGGGTTCTTCAAATGAATTTGTGGGCTCAGTGTTGGGCAGTAGAGCAGTTCTGTAATCCACCAGCTGGAAATATGGCTTCTAGGTCCTGTAGAATCAAACTAGGGACAAAAGCAGGCCCCTTTTTTATATCTCTCATTTAAGTTCATTGTGACTCACAGGATTGGGCTGTTCCCTCATTGGTTTCTAGTACAACTTAACTGCATAATTGTCCTCTAAATGTTGCAGTCTTGTGCACTGCAGGGTGCTGATGCAATCTGCAGTCTTCCACCTCACCTCAGGGAGTTCTCTTGTGCTGTCTGATGTTCAATTATTCAAATTGTGTGCAATTGCACGGAACATTACATTAATTCGAGGTATGCTAACCATCTCTTGCAATTGACATGCCCACTCCAGGGCAGGGGAAGACTCGGTACCGGGCGGTACTCTTTGTTCTACTTCACCTCTCTTCGGTTCTTTTCACGGAGACAGACGGGTGCCGAGACCTGGTCCCGTGACCCTGGCGGTGACATTTAATAAAGAGGGTGATTTTAGGGAAAGTCTGAGGCAATAAGGGGGTATTTGTGACGCCACCTGTGGTATGCGGCCAGGGCGGCCGCCGCTGCTTCAGAACCTCTAGGAACGGTGACCGGCAGCATGGATGGCGTCGGTCCCCGCAGGTGGAGGGTAGTCCCCGGGGCAGTGGAGTGGTTCCCCCGGCTCGTATCTTGGCAGTTGTTCACTCCGTCAACACTACCCTCGGTGTTCCAGGCAGCCTCTGTGGCTGGTGGTCGCCGCTCAAGAAAGTCACACAGACAACACAACTGCAGTTCCACTACTTTTACTTCGGTGTTAAAACATGGCCATGGGTACGCTCCTTGCCACTCTCCGATACAGCACTTTCTCCAGAGCCGGGTTAGTACAGTTAAGTCACGGCTGGTGCCCTTTCCTACCTTCCTAAGTGTCTCAGTCTCTGGTGGTCTGTCTCTCTCACAGTGTTCTAAGGTGTAGTTCTCAACTGGGGTGAGCGGGTTGTTGCTCTGCCCCCCAGGCTCTCAATGCACAGAGCTCAGGTACCGATAGCCACGGGTGCTGGTGTGTCCTGGGCGCCATTAGGTTCTTCTCCCGGGCACTGCTCCCTTGTTCAGCCACTTTCCCCAAGATGTGTCGGGTGTTTGGCCACAGCTCCCATTAGAAGTCAGGGACCTCCGGATTTACGGCACGGGCATGAAGTATATGCACCGTATTTAGGGCCGGGTCTCTGTGTCATCCACCAACCCCTCTGTCTCGTCAGATTCGGGTGTATGGGGAATCGATGTCTCATCCGCACCCCTAGGGCTCTTTTCCCTCCGTCAGTCAGTCTTTCCCTCCCATGGGCGAGCGGGGTGGCATTGCTCCAACCCACGGGAGTCGGCACCACAGCGCCTCAACTACCACTCCTCGACAGTCAATGTTACTCCTCTGGTCTCCTTTTACTGTCTCTACCACTTCCTGTTTCGCCTTTTTGTGACCTAGGCCCTCTCTCTGGGTCCTCCCATTGTCCCAGGGCCTGTTGCTGCGTGTGTGTGTTTTTGTTTTGGGCTCAATTGCTCCATCCCAGCAACTGGAGAACAGGGGCACTAACCGCGGGAATGCAGTACCTCTGGTGGCGGCTTACCCGGCGGGGCGCCACACTGTTACAGCAGGCATTTCACAAATTAGCAGACAAAAGTGGGTGTAGTCTGGACAGTCTCACGTGAAAAAATGACTCATATTCCTTTACTTGAAGAACAAATGAATAGTACATCTGGCATAATTGTTTACCCCCGCGCAAAATGGCCAGAAGCTGAGTCATCACACATAACTCTCTGGTTTAAGGGCATAAAATGTAAAAGTTTGACAATTGCTACATTTTCAAATTCTCCCTAAATTTCCAATATATTAACAAATAAAAATGACACTGACACTGTGGGGGAATGGCCCCCGTCAATCGAGCTGGCTGGATCAGATATACTAGTCTGACATGAGAATCTGTATTAGAACAACTATTCAGTGCAGTTCTCTTTAGTCACAGCACTGGGATAAAGCTAGTTTCACACTACTGTTTATTTTTTCAAATTAGGCAAGATCAGGTTTTTCAGCAAAAACCTCATCCTTTCAGCATCCAGTTTTTTTTTAACATTCACTTTAATAGTGTCAGGTAGCAACCTGAAGCAACAGGATGCTTCCTGACACCATTAAAGTGAATGGACAAGAAACTGGGTCCTGAAAGGATCAGGTTTTTGCTGACAAACCTGATCTTGCCTGATTGTAAGAACTGGTAGTGTGAAACCAGCCTTACTTTAATTCATGCGGTGTTAATCTGCTGGCCGTCTGCACAGCTGAGTCTGTGCTGGTGCTTGGATATACTTTAACAGTTACATTACTTTATTTAATCTTTACTGGAAATTGAAGAGGTTGTCCTCTATGTGGACAACCACTTTTTCATTCCCCTTTTCATTCCACATGTTCCCACAATTAAAATAAAAAAGCTTATACTCACCTCCCATGCCGATGCAGTTCTAGAGCTCTCGTGAGGTTGTCACATCCTGTGAGTTCTGTGCGCAATCACCACCAGCTTCTCTCTCTCGGCCTTCGACCATATGAGTTGATCAACAAGAACTGAGAGTTACGGCTGATGTTCACTTTCTGTTCACTACTCCTGGTTCCAGAGGTGGGGAGAGAATCCAGAAGTGATTGCACGCAGGGCTCGCAGTATATCACAACCTCACATGATTCCCGGGACCACAAGTGATGGCATTGCTTGAATGGCATCACCATTGGAGGTGAGTATAAGCTTTATTAATTTAACTGGGTAAACATGGACTGAGACGGGGTTGTCCTATTAGTAGACAACCTCTTTAATGTTGCATGAAACAAAAATACTAAAGATTTAAAGGTAACCTGTCTCATGATACATGTTGCTTGAACCACTGCCGTTCACATTATGTACATGTATGATTTACTCGGAGAAAATATTTGACAATGGGCCTGACTAGTCACAGAGATATGTGCAACTTTCTCCTGCTCAAATAGATTGACAAGTTCTACCCCCAAGACCACCTAGCAATTCCCCCAAAATGCACATTTTTTGATGGTGCAACCCAGTCCCTTTTTAACCCAAGTTCTTAGGCTGTCCTGGCAAACGTTTCTCAATATCTTTAGTCAAAAATTCCATAGATCCTTTTCATTTACATACATAGATTAATGGTAGCTTTTAAAGTTAAGCAAAAAAAAATTGTACTGCCCTGGTCCGGAGTCCACTCCATTCTTGAGCGGCACTCAGACAAGGTCAGTCTTCATTTCTGCCACAGACATCTTCGACATGGACTTCTGGGCAGTTTATGTGCTTACAAGGCACCACAACGTACGTCATGTCACGTCCTAATAAGCTTGATAGGCGCCCATTAGGCCAGGCAGGAATTGAAAACTGCAAATCTTTCATTTGAACTCTAATGACATCATAACAAAAATAAAAATGTGACTCTCATTTTGATATTTCGCCACCAAAATATTAAGGGCTTAATTTGCCACTTTATTGTCTTTCCGTGACCCTTTCCCCTAAATCTCTTATTTGATAACAGTGTAGATAATTTGGAGAGGGAAGTCCTATATGGATTCTGGCCAAAGGGCATGGGACCAACTAGGATCCTGAATCATTTTCAAGTGTCCAATAAGTAAATAATTGCAGTTGCAATCAAAATTATTCAACCTTGATTGCCTATTAGATTATTAGCAAAAACAAGCAATTAGCAAAATGTTCAAACTTTATGCAGTTTGTAATAAAGCAAACAAGTACAATGCAAATAGCTTTTACCAACTACAGGAGTCTCAACATTTTTCAGCTCCTCCATGGCAATCGTCTTTAGTACTTAGTAGAGTGCCTCAAGCTGTTATGACCTGATGCCAGCTTCTTGGTAATGGAGTGAAAGGGTCTCCAGGTCAGTAATATTTGTATTAAATTGTGCTGCAACTGCCTTCTTCGGATCTCGCCAAAGTTTTTTGGGGGGTTATTTGGTATGATTGTCCTGTTAGAAGGTCAATTGATCTCCAAACTTTTGATATGATATTTTCTACTAGAATTTCATGATACTTTATTGAATCCATCTTACCCTCCATTGTGCTGGTTTTCAGAGCCAGAGGAAGCAAAGCATCTACACAGCATCACTGAGCCACTGTCATGCTTTGGTGCGGTGGCTCAGTGGTTAGCAGTGGCGTAACTTCAGGCTTCGGGCCCTGATGCGAAAGCTGAAATGGGGCCCCCAATTATTGCAAATCTTTAATAGCATTAGTGTTTTTCTATAGGCCAAAAGGACTTTTGGGGCCCCCCTAGGCTGCAGGGCCCAGGTGCGATCGCAACCGCTGCACCTGTTGTAGTTACGCCCCTGGTGGTTAGCAACTGCAGTCTTGCAGTACGGATATCCTTGGTTCAAATTCCACTAAGGACAACATCTGTAAGCGGTTTGTATGTTTTCCCTGTGCTTGCATGGGTTTCCCCCAGGTAATTTGTGATGTATGTAAACTGCTATGCAATCAATAGTGCTATATGAATGAATGAATGTTATTATTACTCTGGTTTCCTCCCACACTCCAAAGACATACTGATAGGATATTTAGATTGTGAGCCCCAATGGGGATAGCGTTTTAAATGTTTGTAAAGTGCTATGGAATTAATAGTATTATATAAATGAATAAATATTAATATTATTATCACTGTTCTGTTTCCGATATCCAATTAATTTCCTAATGTTTGTTTTTGCATAATGTTTGTTATTAATTAGTATAGCTGTAGTATACATAATTGTGTATTTCCAGTGAGGTAGGAGACCTTTCATTTGTAATGCTTTGGCTCCCTTTAGCGACCAATGCCATGTTTGCAGTTCTATTCTTATTTTCTATATCTGATTCTCCTCCCCCTCTCAATGCATTCTGGTAGCTCAGCCCTCCATTCCCTTCACACTTTCCATCCAAGAGGAGACATCTCTACTACTGTCCCCATGCGATTGCATTGCCAGTATGTATTCATGCTTTCTGTAGTTGTTTTCCACTTTTTAATTGGTTTTATTTTTGTATGTCCTTTTTCTATTTCTTCAATAAAGATTAAATTATTAACTATTTCATGTCTGAGCATGGCCGATTCCAGATATACACACGCTCTCTTTCTCTTTGTGACTAGATTCTAATTCATGTGTGTCTGGTTGATCAACACAGTTGTGACACCCACCCTTAACATATATCACTGTAGTTATTGTCGTCAACATGTGCTTCATTCCTCCTCCTCCAGACATACCACTGATCCATACACCCAAAAAGTCCCAGATTTATTTAATTGCTCCACACAACAGAATCCTAAAACCTCTGTAGCTTATTTACATGGTTCTGAGCACATTGCAGTCAACTTGTCTTGTGCTTTTGGGTCAGTAGAGTTCCATGTTTTTGGATTTTGGGCAAGAAGATCTTCAGTGTTTAGGATATGCCTAAAAGTACCTTTACACGCCGCAACTATCACCGGCGATCGGTGGCAACCGTACGTGCGCGTGCACGTTTTTGACGGTTGATACCGATCGCCGATGCCGCATTTAGACGCCGCAATTGCGTCGTCAACCTAAGGGAACATGGCTCCCCGGAAGTTGAAACAGAACCTGCGGGAAACATCTGGTTGAGTCCCGACGCCGCTTCACACACCGCAACAACTAAAGGAATGTGGGCGTACCTGTGCAGCGCCACAAGAAAAGAGGTGTGACAGAGTTGTGAATTCCGCGCCCCAAACACGCTGATTAGACAACGCAATAGTGTCATGATTGGCCAGCCTGCGCAGGAAGGCTGGCTAATACATGACGCCATTGCAATTGTGGAGTGTGAATGGACAGCTCTTCAAATATGCAGCCCTGTGAAGGGACATCCAATGGAAACACAGTAGCCCCCACCAATCATCGCTGATGGGGCGCGGTATCCAGCACGCTGTGGCACGCCTCTGGGAAATCACTAGGCGAATCAGATTCCATCCCTATCGCCCGTTCACAAGCCAAAACCAGGGCAATTCACCGTCAGGGTTGCTTCTGGTTTTTGAACAATGCCCTGAAGCCGCAACCGGGAGTTTTCAAAAATCACCATCACTTTCCCCAATTACACGCAGCAATTTCTTAGCAATTTCAAGGCAACCATGACGGAAATCCCGATTGCCTCTCAGTTGCTACACCGCAGTTGTGGAGTGTAAAGATACCTTTACAGTGCACCTCAATTCCTGCTGCCAGCTAATCTTGCTGTTTGTCTTCAGCAATCACTTGAGGGTGTTTGATCACTTGTCTCCTCAGGAATCTCTTGTCAGCCAGTGATAACTATCTCTTCCTTTCCATATCCAGGTAGTGTAGCAAGTGCTTCATCTAATTGTTTTTTGTTTTTTGAATTGTGCTTTACTCACCCTCCCCAGATCCACCATTGAGTCTCTACTGCTGCATCCTGGTATCTTTTAATGGCTAGGGTCACACTTAAAACTAGAATTGCACTCACCGCATCCAGATCCGGATGCGGTGAACGCAATTGCCTTTACACACATTTTTGTGGAAAAATGTGTGCAGAATACCGCACTCCAGTAACTGGATTGCTCAGGATGTGTAATCCTGAGCAATGCGGCTACTGCATAGTTTGCTCATCCCTGCTGCTGCAGGGATGAGCAAACTGTTCTCTGTATTGTAAATAGTTAAATTCAATAAATAAATGCTTGCTGGATGTCTCTACGGGGGCTTAGTCCCCCTAGAGACCGAACGCCCACTCAGGTGGGCTTCTCCTACAATGTCCACATGCGACAGGCTCCTCATAGCTCTGTGCACGTCCCCCAAACTCACCCCCTTCCCCCCGTTTCTATATAGAGGGGTCCCTGCACCCCTCTTGTATAGCTCTCCCTTTTTGTGTTTAAAACTAATTATTAAAGTATAGAATGCAGTTCATAATTACGTGCTGTCCAGGTACTTTCATTTTGCAGCCATAGGCGGGGCTGTGTGCTGCTGCCTCCGCCCGCGAATTAATTATGCCCGCCCCCTCTGGCCTTGCTTCTGTGTTGAGAGGCAGGCCGCATCATGAAAAGGGCGGGGCTAAGTTCGCGTCATGGCGATTGCCCAGCCCCTTCGTCGCAGTAGCAGGGATGAGCAAACTATGCAGTAGCCGCATTGCTCAGGATTACAGGTTACTGGAGTGCGGATGCTAGAACCGCTCCGAAAACTGCAGCCTGCATGATTTTTCACACAGGCTGCAGAGCCGGAGACGGACACCGGATTGCTTGTGAAGCAATCAGGTGTTTAGCATTGGCTCGTATGAGGAGCGTTTGTTGATCCGGTTTTGAGCTTTTTGAAAGCTCAAAACCGGATCAGGTTTTTAAAAAAAAACGTAGATGTGACCCTAGCCATTGTCTGCAGAACTAAAGTTATATTAATAGTAGTGCAGCCGATCAGTGATCTCAGTGGCTCTGAGCATCTCATGTTGTCAGTTCGGGTACTGATTGCAGTTATTGGTTGCAGTGCTCTTGACGTGATATTAGTCTTGCAGACAATAACAGACCTCACGATTAGGTGAACAGACTCAGCGCTAGACCAGAGGTGGGGCAGTAAAGTCCAATATATTGTCTTAACACAAACTACAGCTGAGGGATAACCCATTGAAATGTTAATCTGCGAGCGCAACTTTCCAACTGTTTTTCTACGATCCTATTTGATTTGACTTTTGGCTGACTACATTCATTTTAGTGCAGTAGTGAGATCTGAAGTTGTAGAATGTTTGAAAGACTTATTAAATCATTACACCAGATTTTCCACTTCATATCATTAGATATGTGCAATGGAATTTTTATTATTTCCAATATAGTTTTTGTTTGCTATTACATAAGAATTAGATATGAGCAGGTACATCTAAGTAGAATTTAATGCTTCTACAATTTTGCTAAAATCTGCATGTGCCAAAATTCAGATTTCTAGTCATTTGCTTCCATGTGGATTCAATAAAATGATGATGGCTTGCTGCCATTTTTCTGAACTGTAAAGGTCCATCAAAATGTAAAAAAAAAAAAATCATTATACTTACATCATTGCTTACTCCTCCGGCCACTCTGCTCCTCACCATCACCTGTCCGACCATGGTTGCATTCACTGATCTCCTCTGCTCATGCTTAAATCCCCCAGCCCCTCACAGTGAGGCTCACCGTGGTTCTCCGCATGTGCACACAAGATTACCTTACACACTGTGATGTCACAACGTCATACATTTTACATGTTTGGTCTCATCAGGGCAAGAAGGCTCCGTCCCAGTAATGGGCAGGCCGACTCTTTTTGGTGATCTGGCTCACCAAAAAGAGCTGGATCTGTTTGGATCCTAAACAGCTCCCTATTAAATACGGTATGTGTTCACCACCACAGATGACGTTGATAACTTGATGTGTATGGAACCACAGCCACTTGAGGCCAAAACCACACCTGCCTGCAACCTACCAATTAAATTGATGAATATATGAGGTTTTGTTCAGATGGGCGAGATTACATTCCCCGAACAACAAAATTTTATACAAAGTGATCGCCATTAAGAAAATTTATTGTCTTTCACTTTGGTGTCATCTCCCATTGTTCACAGTAAGGAACCAGTTCTTTGTCTTGGATCAGTTGAGACTGACACATCACGACTCAGACCAGAGATTTCAGTGAGATAGTAGGCAATCCGAAGATATGACATGGACAGGAAGGGCGGAGGTGAGCAGAGGAGAGGCTACAGAGGTCAACGAGGGAGTACTTATAAGGGTTTTTACTTTTTTACATATTACATAAAAACCATAGTATAGTAGGGGACATTAAATTGATAAAGAATAACTTCAAATTTCACATCAAAATTGCCCAAACAGTCAGATTCAAAATTTGCCTAATCCTCTCATCTCCCATAGTTAATTTGACATTTGCTGTAGACGATGGCATGAAGATAATTCACAAACAAGCAAAGTCAATCAGCTCACCACAGAGAGTCCGGTGTGCACTGGCCTGCATCCTGACCAATTGAAAATGAAGAAGAAATGATCCAGCTCCCGGAGATGAAATGCAGAAAACTTGATTTTATTCAAAATTTTTCATCAGTTACAGGCTCCAAAATAACAACACAATAGCTCATATAACATGGATCAAATATGGCAAGGAGCATCACTGGACGGCAACGCGTTTCAGACAGTTCGTACTTTTTCAAGCCTCTTGGTGGCCCTGAATGTTCTTCTGCTACAGAACATCTAAGTTCTTCAGTATTCATTCATGATAGTGGTATTCTATTAAAGAGGACCTGTCACCCCCCTGGCGCATGGCAAACTAAATGCAGCACTGAATGCAGTGTGTCTGCTGCATTCAGGGAAGGGGTCCCCCAAGGCTCTAGCCCCCCTGTAAGCTTTAAAAAAGACTTTAGAAACCTTACAGTTAAGTGTTCGCCTGAGTTGGATCTTATTAAGAGGTACAACCTCCTCCTTGTGTGTTCTGCCCCCTCTATGTCTCTGCGCCGGCTCCTCTTCTTCTGGGTCTACCCTCCTCTTCCGCTCCTGATGTCACAAGGAGCAGGTCAAGAAAATAATTATTTCTAGGACATCTTCTCATGTAATCATGGAATGTGTTGCTGAATAAGTACAAATTACATTTTTTCCTTCCCTAAACAGTTCATATGTGATACTCAGAATGACTGATATTCAGCAAAAATTATAATATCCTAGAAAAACCCATGCCCTTAAAAAGAAAATGTCCAGAGAATAAAAGACTAAGGCTACAAAACAGATCCACTTTCCTAAAAACGCATCACCTATTCATGCTGTGTGTTTTTTATCCGTTTTTTCTGCCGCATTTTTTTCCCCCCGTTTAGTGCCCATGGTAAAAACACAGGAGAAAAACACCACAGAAACTAACATGCACTTTTCTTTGACACATCACTTTTCCAGAAAAAAAACGGATCACTCAACAAATTTCCTTTCTGAATGGCCAAAACTAAAAACCCAATGACTTGGCCGGGATTTTATTTGAGTGATCTGTTCTCTGCAGTGCACTGCAAAAAAAGTATGCAAAAAATGGATCAAAAACATGTCTGAATGTGGCCTTCTTCTTGTTAAAAGTTGACACCCCCACTCAATGGCTATACTAGTGTCTAAAATGAAGATACCCTGAACTTCTAGCCAAGGGCCACCAATTTCTTAGTGAGCGTTACTTTGAATTGTATCAATGTCACCATGACATCAATGCAGTTGGATTCTGTGCTTGAGCAAGGAGCCAGAGACCCAACCTTTCTGTTTGATATGCCCCAGGCTGCTGTAAGGCTACAGTCTGTAAGGGTACCTTTACACGCCGTGAGAAATCTGACAGGCAATCTGTAGCCCCGTCACCATCCCCATGAAATTGCCTCAAAATTGCGGTGTGTAATTGGGGAATCTGGTGGCGATCAAAAAGATTGCGCCTGGTTCCGATTTCACTACACTGCTTCAAAGCCAGAGGCAACCATGAAGGGGAAATTCCCTGCTTTTCGCTTGTGAAGGGACGATAGGAATGAAATCAGCGTCGCCTACTGATTTCCCAGAGGCGTGCCACAGCGTGCTGGATACCGCGCCCCATCAGCGATGATTGGTGGTGGCTATTGTGTTTCCATTGGCTGTCCCTTCACAGGGCGACATATTTGAACAGCTGTCCATTCACACTACACAATGGCAATGGCGTCATGTATTAGCCAGCCTTCTTGCGCAGGCTGGCCAATCATAATGCTATTGCGTTGTCCAATCAGCGTGTTTGGGGCGCGGTGTAAAACAATTTGGCACGCCTATGTTCTCGTCACGCTGAACAGGTACGCCCACATTCCTTTGGGGAATTCGGCGTGTGAAGCGGCGTCGGGAGTCTACCGGATGTGTCCCGCTATTGGTGTGGGAACGTCCGGGACAACACATTGCCTTAGGTTGAGGGCGAAATTGCGGCATGTAAAAGCGTCTTCGGCGTTTGGAGGCAACCATGAAAAATGTGCATACGCACGTTAGGTTGCCTCCGATCGCCGCCAAAAGTTGTGGCGTGTACAGGTACCCTAAGACATCATCGTTCTGGTGTAGGCAGTTCAATGATGTCACTGCATTGTGCCACTTGTGCCAGCCCAGTCTGTTTAAAGTTTATTTTTTTGCAGGAGGTGGCACAAAGGTGTTATTACTACTGCAAGAGGCACCATTACCTTTTAAAGGGGGAATTAATACTTTCTAAAGGGGGCACTACTTGTTTTAAAGGAGCAGTTAAGGGACATTATTACTTGGTTAGGGAGTGCAATACTTGCCTTGCCTCTGGTGCAGCCAATTCATGCTGCACCACTAATTACAATCTATGTTCAACTCTGCAGAAGATACTGTTACTGTATCATGGGACAAAAGGGGGCCCTTGGGGAAGAAAAAAATCTGTGGGGCGCTCTTTCTGTGTATGCCAGAAGTTGCTTCATATATTGGAGATAGACATGGCCTCCTTGTCTCTCGGACCCCCATGCAGCTGCACAGGCTACCCCAACAGAATGTCCATACCTGGTTGGTGTATTAAAACAAGGTATTTTTTTTAATATCTTTTTTTATTGATCTTTTTCAAAAACGTGTACATACATAAAGTAGAAAAATGTCAACGAGCTGTATCACAAGAAATAACATTACTCAAATTTGCATTATATGCATTATATCCATACAGTATACATGTCGTAAGTTTTAAATGTCAAGATAAGAATTAACCTTCAATGTCATGTATTTCCTTTGTGCTTGAAGTTATGTGTCAACACCCATCATCCCCTTCTATTTCATTTCAACCTACAATTTCAGTCGCCCTAGGTTTCCACCTATATCCTCCAGAAGGTGCCATGTGGACTGCGCAAAAGGACTAATCACCTGAACAATTTCCTCTCTCATCAGTTTGTTTTCAATAAATGACCTCCACTTTTTAATAAATTTGTCTATCCATTTATCTTTGTTTCTTTCTGCTTCTCATTTCTCAATGTCCATGGTCTTTCTCATGCCTATTAACAAATAATTTTCCCCTGGAAGCGGATGCGTTAACCTGTTTCGAAGGAGAAAATGTTTAGCTAGTAAGGCTGTGACATGTAATAAGCCCAGCACCCCTTTCCCTTTCCTTGTGTCTTCGGTATAATGGAGGATCTAGCACATAGGGTCAATTAAGCGAATAGACCGAGCCCTGTGTTCTGCCAATATGAAGACCTAGATATTTCAAGGATGTCTTGGCCTTTAGGATGACCAGAATGTTGTCACTACCTCGTAAACCCCTCCTTTCCTTTAACATGAAGAGCTCGCACTTTGTCCTCTTCAATGTGAACCCCAAAGATGACCCAAATAGGTCTATGTTATTTAGTAAAGTTGGTAAGTCTCTCATGAACAGGATCACATCATCGGCGAAAAGTACTGACTTAACCTCCTTCTAAAACAGGGTATTATTAAAGTAGTGATTGTCATAATGTAATTTTAAAAGAGTAACAGTCTATTAAAACTTAGCTCTCATAATTTAGAAATTAAACAATTGCTAGTACTCAACATTTCAGTTACAACTCTATGGTGTGAACAGGTAATTGAACTGGTACTTCTGCTGTAAAACAGACAGAAAGCCTGGGTTCTGTATAAAGAGCTTGTGACATGACATTTCTGTCACCTCAACAGATAACTCGTCAGAGCTTCATAGGTCTAACAGTAGACAGACTGGAGCCAAAGCCAAGTTTGAATATTTGAAATTTTGTGGAAAGCTTAAATTCTACAGTAACAGAAGACATCTTTTCAGCATTATTATCCAAAGTGGGATACCATGCATATTCTTACATAGCTATGTGGCCTGAATATGGCATTAAAATCTTCCACCAGGGACCTCCAGGAATAAAGGTATCATAAAAGTTGGGGACCCCATAATTTACTAGAGACTGGAACCACATTCCATGACCAGCCCCATCTGAGGTCGCAAAGGTGAGGTATATTATTATTAATTTTATTATTATTTATTTATATAGCACCATTAATTCCATGGTGCTGTACATGTGTAGGGGTTACATAAAAAATTATAGATATGGTTTACAGTAAACAATTTAACGACGACAGACTGGTACAAAAGGGAGAGGACCCTGTCCTTGTGGACTGACATTCTACAGGATAATGGGGAGGAGACAGAAGGATAGCAGTAGCTCTGTTGGTGGTGAGGCGGCAGCTCTGTTGGTGGTGAGGCGGCTGCTCCGGTGACGGTGAGGCGGCAGCTCCGGTAATAGTGAGGTGAAAGCTCCGGGGATGGTGAGCTGGCAGAATGGTCATTGCATGCTGTTAGCTTTCCTGAAGAGATGGGTTTTCTGGTTCCGTCTGAAGGATCCGAGTGTGGTTGATAATCGGACATTTTGTGGCGCAGAATTCCAGAGGATGGGGGGTATTCGGGAGAAATCTTGCAGGCGGTTGTGTGATAAAAAAATAAGAGTGGAGGAAGTGGTCTTGGGAGGATTAAAGATTATGTGAGGGAAGATATTGGGAGATTACATGGAGGGGACCGGTTATGGATGGCTTTGTAGGTCAGTGTTAGTAGCTTGAACTAGATTTGTTGTGGAATTGGGAGCCAGCAAAGAGATTTTACTAAAATGTAATAGCTTTGCTCCTCTTGCTCTATAAACTACATCCCTGAAGCCTTGTGATGCCAAACCTTACCTGCAATAGGTGTCCAATTGGCCTGTATAAACAATTAGTGGTAGCAGCTAGCTTTTCTTGAGTTATTGTGGAGCTTAGCAGTGACCATACTGAGGTATATATATATATTCTATGTGTTGGAATCGGTTGTGTATGTACTATACGTTCACTGTGAAAGTGCTCAATAATTGGTACAATAGTGAAAGCTGTCCTCACCTCATCCATCAATCGTCAGTCAACTGTGTATTGTGCTGACGATTGGAGGCATCGGAGTGCTGTTCATGACAGTGTTATTAGGAGGTATATCCTAAATAGGATTCTGAAGAGATAAAACAATAAGATGAATCAACAGTTGGTAGAACCCGATGTCCTGTACTATGTGTACTCTGCAGTGCATTTGGTGTCACATCCAACTCAGCAAAATATAATTTTTTTGCCAAACCACAGACCACATTTAAGAAAGATGAACAGTATACACTGATACTAATGCAAGTGCAATAAAATACAAAGACATTATCTTTCTTCTACTTTTTTCTCGCTGGGTCCTTTGCGTCTACAGACAGTTGTGATTGCCAAGAGTTTACAACTTACTTATGTGTGACTGATAGACTGTCGTTCGTATAATGCAGCTGTTGTCCAACTAAGGAGATTCCTTTAGATCCAGATGTTAATACAGTTAACTGCTATGCCAATGTAGTCATAGCTTACCAAACCGAGACCAAAATACATTAGGGGAAAATATGGGTCTCTCCTTCATGATCATTTCTTAATCAGAAGAGGTCTACAAGTCTTTATGCATGGAAGTAGTGGTATGGCTGTGTAAACCAGGGTTCACCAACTCTAGTCCTCGAGGGCTGCAAACAGTGCATGTTTTCAGGATTTCCTTACCATTCCACAGGGGTTGAAATGATCACCAGAACAGGTGATTATATTACCACCTGTGCAATACTAAGGAAATTTTGAAAAGATGACCTGTTTGCGGCCCTCAAGGACTGGAGTTTGAAATCCCATTGTCCATCAATGAAAATTATACCTTTCATTTAAATATTTGATGTGCCAGCCATGATGAATTTGCTTAACAACCATATCCAATCAAGTTGCAAATGTACTGGGGGGGTGTCAGTACATTTGGAAGAAGCAGTCCAAGGGCAAGGATGCTCCCCAGTGCACTTCCAGCCTGATTTGCATATTTGGACTACATTTTTCATTCCTGACACATGAGATATCTACATAAAAGGTAATCATATTATTGGTGGAGACATGTCTACACAGCTACAGTGTGGAAAAAAAAGTATTTAGTCTGCCACCAATTGTGCAAGTTCTCCCACTTAAAAAGATGAGGTCGGCCTGTAATTGACATCATAGGTGACCTCAACTATGAGAGACAAAATGAGAAAACAAATCCTGAAAATCACATTGTCTGATTTGGAAAGAAATTTTTTTAAATTTTGGTGGAAAATAAGTATTTGGTCAATAACAAAAGTTCATCTCAATACTTTGTTATATATCCATTGTTGGCAATGACAGAGGTCATACGTTTTCTGTAAGTCTTCACAAGGTTGGCACACACTGTTGCTGGTATGTTGGCCCATTCCTCCATGCAGATCTCCTCTATATCAGTGATGTTTTGGGGCTGTCACTGGGCAACACTGACTTTCAACCCCCTTCAAAGGTTTTCTATAGGGTTGAGATCTGGAGACTGGCTAGGCCACTCCAGGACCTTGAAATACTCCTTACGAAGCCAATCCTTCATTGCCCTAGCGGTGTGCTTGGGATTATTGTCATGCTGAAAGAACCAGCCACGTTTCATCTTAAATGCCCTTGGTGATGGAAGGAGGTTTGTACTCAAAATCTCACGATACATGGCCCCATTTATTCTTTCATGTACACAGATGAGTCATCCTGGTCACTTCGTAGAGAAACAGCCCCAAAGCATGATGTTACCAACCTCATATTCACAGTAGGAGATGGTGTTCTTTGGATTCAACTCTGCATTCTTTCTCACTCAGACACGATGAGTTGTGTTTCTACCAAGCAATCCTACTTCGGTTTCATCTGACCATATGACATTCTCTCATCTCTTCTGGATTATCCAAATGCTCTCTAGTAAACTTCAGACGGGCCCAGACATGTAATGGCTTAAGCAGGGGAACACATCTAGCACTGCAGGATCTGAGTCCCTGGTGCGTAGCGTTGTAACTGATGGTAGCCTGTGTAACATTGGTCCCAGCCCTTTGCAGGTCATTCACTAGGTCTGCTCGTGTGGTTCTGGGATTTTTGCTCACTGCTCTTGAGATCATTTTGACTCCACGGGTTGAGATCTTGCGTGTAGCCCCAAATCGAGGGAGATTATCAGTGGTCTTGTATGTCTTCCATTTTCTAATTATTGCTCCTACAGTTGATTTCTTCACACCAAGCTGCTTGCCTATTGCAGATTCAGTCTTCCCAGCCTGGTGCCGGGCTACAATTTTGTTTCTTGTGTCCTTTGACAGCTCTTTGGTCTTCATCATAGTGGAGTTTGGAGTGTGACTCTTTGAGGTTGTGGACAGGTGTCTTTTATACTAAGTTCACACAGGTGCCAGTACTACAGGTAATGAGTGGAGGACAGAGGAGCCTCTTAAAGAAGAAGTTACAGGTCTGTGAGAGACAGAAATCTTGCTTGTTTGTAGGTGACTAAATACTTATTTTCCACCAAAATTAGAAAAAAATTTCTTTCCAAATCAGCCAATGTGATTTTCAGTATTTGTTTTCTCATTTTGTCTCTCATAGTTGAGGTCACCTATAATGTCAATTACAGGCCTCTCATCTTTTTAAGTGGGAGACCTTGCACAATCGGTGGCTGACTAAATACTTTTTTCCCCGCTGTACACCACTACTTCCATATTTAAAAATCTATGCTAATGACAGATTCCTTTTAAGGTCATGAAGAAAAAATACCACAGCACTATATGCAAATGAGAATGCTTTAAAGAGGAATTCTGGATCTTCTGGCCTCTTGTCTACTGAGATTCTTGAATGATTTGAAAAACGAACATAGACCACACACAGACTCATTGAGAGTGCATATTTCTGTAATCGCCAAGCCAGACAAGGACCTGGCCCAATGCGCCCGATTTCACTCTTGACAGACGTTGACCTAACGTTGACCTAAAATTGTTTGCAAAGATCATGGCCATGAGGTTGGCTCCCTTACTCACTGGGGTGGTTCACTTGGATCAGGTGGATTTTATGATGGGTAGAGAGGCTCAGAATAATAGCATTAAGGTGGTCAATTTGGTCCATTGGGCTAGTTGTGGGGGGGGGCTCCCTCGCTCCTCTTGTCTACTCTTGTCTCTTGTCTACTGATGTGGAAAAAGCATTTGATAGAATTAACTGGATCTTCATGAGAGAGACCCTCCTGCTCCTGGGCTTGGGAGCTAACATGATGCGTTGGATTATGTCCCTCTACTTGATTCCATCAGCCAGGATCCTGGTAAACGGCTGATTATCGGAGCCTCTTGACATTCATAATGGCACCTGTCAGGGATGCCCCTTCTCACCACTGATCTTCGTTCTTACATTTGAACTGCTGCTTAGAAGGATTAGGGCTAACCCTGACACCCTTACGCTGACGACCTCTTGTTTTTTCTAACTAAGCCCACCACCTCACTCCCAAACTTAATGACAACGTTCCAGACATTCTCCCAACTTTCCAACTTCAAAATAAATTTCCCAAAATTAGAGGTCCTGAACGTCAATGTCTCAAAACCTATAACCGCGTCTCTGGAATCAGCCTTCAGTTTCAAATGGAGCAATCAGTCAATAAATTACCTAGGGGCCAAGTTGACCGCCAACCCAGACACAGGATTCAGGAGTAATTTTCCTGTGCTTCTCTCCTCGATTTGAGGTGATTATGACAAATGGACTAAAACCTCCTCTTCTTGGTATGGATGGTGTCAAATATTCAAAAGGAATGTTCTTTCCCAAATTCTTTATCTACTACAAGCGCTACCCATACGAATTCCAATGGCAATTTTTCAAAACTATCTCCTCTATTCAAAACTTCTTTATATGGGCAGGAACATTTTTGCAGCTGTGTCACTTCTTGAGCACTCTTCCATCGAAACAAAGACACAACTTGAGGTGCTATGCACAGAGTCAGGCCCTGTAAGACATACTTTTCAAAGGGTTTCTATGGGACAGCGTTCTCTGGCAGAGCATAGCGTTAACTCTATGCGCTGCAGGAAAAATTTCTAAGTTTTTAGCACTTGCATCAGCTGCAAGGGCTGATGTAAGTGTGACCCTAGCCTAATTCGCACACAAAATGAAACTGGATCGTTTTCTCCAAAACGAAAAGGGAAATGTGGAAGAAAAAGGAAAAAGACACCAAGAACTGATAAAACACTTATCAGAAATAGTAAAACTAATGCAAGAAAAACAAAACTTGCTTTGTCCCAATTAATTTGCACAGCACATCTGTGTGATTTTTCCTGAAGAAGGGGTTTTTTGGTTACCCGGAAAAAACGTAGAAAATAAAATCACATAATTATTCATTTTTTGGTCAAGAACAATGTTCTTTCTATGTCAACAGGAGCGCGGTCACACTCCCAATTTCTTTGGTCTTTTATAGAGATGTGGGAAGGAGAGAGGATCGCTTGTCCACATCTTTTGGGACTGTGAAGCCCTTAAACCTTTCTGGCAAGGGGTTGAGGAAATAGCAAATCAGTTTCTCATCTTGTAGAACCCCTGACCCCAGTTTTGACTTTGCTACACCTCACTGCGACTCACATTTCGATTTACAGGAGCTCTCTGCTAAAAATTTTCATAATTGAAGCAAGGGCGTGCATCCCCAAGCTTTGGGGCAAGGCCTCTCCTCCACAGCTTTCGCAGTGGGTCTGAAAGGTCATTAAGCTAATGTATATGGATTATTTGACTGCCTCTATACATGATGGATTTCCAGCAAACGACTAAATACAAGCTTATGCTTGATGGTGATGGGGGATAGGGACCTGGCCACTGACCTGTCCCATCCTAGACCTACCTACCCCCCTTGCCCTCTCCCCCTCCCTAGATCCTTCCACCCAGCTTCATTCCTACCCCCACACATTAGCCCCCTGCATCTTTGTTTTTCTAATTCTTTCTACTTTCTACTGTTTCTCTTTCTCTACAAGTGTAAGAGATAGACTCTATTGCATAAAATTTGCTCGGTTAGGAAAGAACTGTCTCATTAGTAGTTGTTCACTTTATGTTTTGCAGTAGTAGTTGCAATATGTTCTCGTCTTATTGACCATTCACCTTTCGACTGTATATCTACTTTTATATGATTGTCAAAGGCATTTGTATCGTAGCTCCTTAATACTTTCAGCTGTTTGATAATTCACAGTTCTATTTCAATAAAAAAAATTTTGTATAGTCCTTACCCTCCTATACTATAATTCTGAGCTGTCTACTGCACTCGTTTATTTTAGAACACTTGTAAATCACTTATTCAATAACTGATCTTTACCCTTCACCCCCCTTATGGGACCTCACGCTTGATTGTGCAGTCACCCCCATCCCCCCCCCGCTGTGAGCATCAGCGAGTCAAATAACAGACATTTCCTCATTCCAATTACATGGGCGTGACGTCACAGTATGTCTTGAGATCTTGCTACAACAGCCAGTCTCTTATAACTGCTTCCCCCACAATCAGTCCAATGAGAGGAGGTCTAGCTATGCCCCCTGCTCTCTGCACAGAAGCAGATATCAGAGAGTGGCTGACAGCAGGACCTTCTGTGATGTCACGCCCACGTGATTGGAATGAGGAAGCTTCTTTTATCGGACTCGCTGCTGCTTACTGCAGGGGAGCTGCACAATCAGACATGACGTCCCAAATGGGAGGGGGGACTGTTAAGGAGCACTTAGTGAATAAGTGATTTACAAGCGTTCTAAACTTTGTACAAGTGTAGTAGGCAGTTCAGCATTATAGTATAGGAGTGTGTGGCACCCCTGCGGATACAGTCGCCAAAGAGATACTGCACCCCTGTTAGGGTGTAGTATCCCACTCTCGGGTAAGAGGGGCACAACCCGGTGCAAGGACACCCAGGCCACGCACACTACACTAGGTCCAGGTCCGGGTTAGGGCGAGATTACTCCTATGGGAGAGAACCGTCGCTGATCCTGTCTGGAAGAGGAACCAGGGTAGTAGGGATGACTGGAGAGTAAGTAGTTACTGGGAGCACCTGGGAGGAGTGAAGTTAGGAAGCACACACGTAGTTGATGTGGGAGACGTGACAAAGGATATAAATAGAGTGGGAAAGATCCAAAAAGGAGGAGAGACAGTTGAATAGTAGAAAGAGACAGACCGTTGAACATAAAAGGAGAGTCGAGTTGGAGGGGAGCTAGAGAAAGAAAGCCTGTCACAAAAGGAAAAGAACTTGAGAGAAGTGTTCAGAGGACTGGAGCAAGTGGGAGCTCATCCTGAGGCCAGACTGAGGAGCAAAGAAAGAGAACCAGGTGGCTCCAGGAGGAAGAGAGGGTCTCAGAGGCACGTGCAGTGATCAGTACACCCGTGGGACTCGTATCCATTGTCAGGCGCAAGGCAGTGGAGGGACCAGGCCACAGAAAAGGGGCACCGGGACCCCAAGACTAGTGGAGAAGACAGACAAGGCTCAGCTAGCAACCTGGAGACTGTGGTACTTCCATGGTGACACAGTCGACAACCGCACACATCTGCTGAAAAGGTGGCAAATAGGGGGTTAAGGGTAGGTACTGCAGATTGACCCCAAGAAAAACCCACAGCTACTGGCTCAGAGCTCTGTGTGGCAAGGCGCAAGGCAGGAAGGCGAAGCAAGCACAATGTGAGACGACCGAGGAAGGAAAGAGAAGGGGTGCTGGTTACGTGTCATCCTCCCAGTAGATGGATCACTGCCTCAGAGAACCCAGTGCTCAGTGGGCTGTTGCACAGTGACTGTGAGTAAAAGACCTGAAGATTGCAACCCACTGAGTCTGTGAACTCTCTTAATGCGTCGTGAGCACCAGAAACATAACTACCAACTTACTCAGGTACCTTCTACTGTCCTGGGAGTCACCCCTACCTGTTGAGGGCTTAACAACACTGCTGCCTCCCTACTGTAGGCCCCCATAGGAACTGTTGTGCAGCGGCAGCCACCTATTGCCACAACCTGCGGGTGGTGTCATGTTAAAAACACCACATGACCTTCACTAAGAGAGAGAGCCACCCTCACTGAACTTTTAATGACACTGCCAGGGTCACGGAGCTGGGTCTCGACCCTTGTGACTCCTGTGAAGAAGCCTCAAAGCCCAGTTCCGAGTATCCTATGGCCCTGGAGGGGAGTGTCAAGTGCAGGGATTGTGCACTTTTTTTTATCTCCTTGGAGTTCCCCTTTAAAGGTGAAGCAGCAAAATACTCTACAAAGAAATGGCGTACATTTCGGTCATCCGACCTTGTTCACAGCTGAAGCAAAGGAAAATATACTTGCACACTGCTGAAGATGCCACGTGTATTCTCCTTTGCTTGAATTTAATGTTGTGGTTTCTTTTCTACAGGATTATGTCTTCTACTACAAGTACGACCATTAAGTGCCCACTTTTGATGAGCGGGTAGTAAGACATTTGGGTTCGGATCAGGGCCGGACTGGGACCAAAAAGCAGCCCTGGAAACCAAGTCCCAGCAGCCCACATACTATATCACTCATCAGCCGCGATCAGTGAATTTAGCTTTTACATTGTCGTGGCCTCATCACTTTCTTAGGGTACTTTCACATCAGCGTTTTTTTTAAATCGCGGCAGTTGCCGTGAAAAAAACGCAACTGCCGTGATTAAAGCATAACGGCTGCACTTGCGGCACACTTGCTGCAATCCCCATACAATGTATATGCGGGCTTGCGGCAGGTGCGGTTTTGGCATTGCGGCAGGTGCGGCTGCGAAAAAAAACGCGGTCAGCCGAAACCGCACTTGCCGCATCTGTTGCACACTTACCGCAAGCCCCATAGACATTGCATGGGGCTTGCCGCAACTGTGCCGCAAGTGCAGCCGTTATGCGTTAATCGCAGCAGTTGCGATTTTTTCACCGCAACTGCCGCGATTTAAAAAAAACACTGATGTGAAAGTACCCTTAAAGGAGTTTTCTGAAGAGCCACATGTGAATGGTGCAGCAAAGGGAAATCAACCGCAGCTCCATTTACATGGTGATCTACAAAGCCACATTTCTCGGGATTGTTGGGTCCCAGCGGTCAGATCCAGAGCGAAAGGAAAGTCCTGTACAGAAGAGAAGTGATGACTTCCATATTGGAGATAATTAATTTAAACACCATTTAAATGCTGAAAATCACAAAGTCCAATACTGCCTCTCTGACAACAGGACAGGAGAAGTGGTACTGTGCAGAGTATATATACAGCATAATACAGATACTGAGGATTACACCCAGTATACAGGACAGGAGAAGTGGTACTGTGCAGTGTTTATATACAGAATAATGCAGATATTGAGGATTACACCCAGTATACAGGACAGGGAAGTGGTGCTGTGCAGTGTATATATACAGAATAATACAGATACTGAGGATCACACCCAGTATACAGGACAGGAGAAGTGGCACTGTGCAGTGTATATATACAGAATAATACAGATACTGAGGATCACACCCAGTATAACAGGACAGGAGAAGTGGCACTGTGCAGTGTATATATACAGAATAATACAGATACTGAGGATCACACCCAGTATACAGGACAGGAGAAGTGATACTGTGCAGTGTATATATACAGAATAATACAGATACTGAGGATTACACCCAGTATACAAGACAGTAGAAGTGGCACTGTGCAGTGTATATATACAGAATAATACAGATACTGAGGATCACACCCAGTATACAGGACAGGAGAAGTGGCACTGTGCAGTGTATATATACAGAATAATACAGATACTGAGGATCACACCCAGTATACAGGACAGGAGAAGTGGTACTGTGCAGTGTCCACCACACACATCCAGATGTACACACATACAGTATGGGCCTTTTCATATCTGCATTTTGGCTGTGTTTGGCTTCATTTGCGTTTGTATGTGTTTTTACCCTAAAAACACATTCCAAAACGCACCCACAGGGTTTAATGCAAAAGCAATGCAAAACGCAAAGCACATGTGCTTTTGCAAGTGCAGCCAAAAGCGTGGGCTGCAACGCTTTGGGCTGCAGTTGCAAAAACACATGCGTTTTGCATTAAATGAAGCCAAACACAGCCAAAACGCAGATGTGAACCGGGCCTATAATATATATATATATGCACATACATTCATATGACACACACGCACATCCATATGTACACACACATTATATATACGCACACATCCGTATGTACACACACAGTATATGTGTATATGCAGACACATCCATTTGTGCACACATATACATTATATATATTTTTATACATACATATACACATCCATATGTAAACACACATCCATGTATACACACACATCCATGTATACACACACACATCCATATGCACACACACAGACACATGTACACACACACAGACACATGTACACACAGACACATGTACACACACAGACACATGTACACACACAGACACATACACACACAGACACACATACACACAGACACACGTACACACACACACACACACGTACACACGTACACACACACACACACATGTACACACACACACATCCATGTATACACTCACATCCATATGCACACACACAGACACATGCACACACACAGACACATGTACACACACTGACACATGTACACACAGACACATGTACACACAGACACATGTACACACACGTACACACAGACACACGTACACACACACATCCATGTATACACACATCCATATGCACACACAGACACATGCACACACATAGACACATGCAGACACACAGACACATGCGCACACACACACGTACACAAAGACACACGTACACACACAGACACACGTACACACAGACACACGTACACACAGACACACGTAGTGCGTACACACAGACACACGTACACACAGACACACGTACACACACACGTACACACAGACACACACGTACACACACATACACACACACGTACACACACACGTACACACACAAACACACACACATCCATGTATACACATACATCCATATGCACACACACAGACACATGCACACACACAGACACATGTACACACACTGATACATGTACACACACTGACACATGGACACACGTGCACACACACACGTACACACACACACGTACACACACACACATCCATATGCACACAGACACATGCACACACACAGACACATGCACACACAGACACATGCACACACACACGTACACACACACGTACACACACACGTACACACACTCATCCATGTATACACACACAGACACATGCACACACACAGACACATGTACACACACAGACACATGCACACACACAGACACATGTACACACACAGACATGTGTACACACACATCCATGTATACACACATACATCCATATGTACACACAGACACACATCCATGTATACAGATACACATCCATATGTACACACAGACACATCCATGTATACACACAGACACATATATACATACAGACACATGCACACATGTACACACACATCCAAATGTACACACTCATCCATGTATACACATATACATCCATATGTACACACACAGACACACATCCATGTATACAGACACACATCCATATGTACACAATCATACAGTACATACATA
Organism: Allobates femoralis; assembly: GCA_033576535.1. NCBI lineage: Eukaryota > Metazoa > Chordata > Amphibia > Anura > Aromobatidae > Allobates > Allobates femoralis. Next base: position 72,938,303 of record JARQOC010000003.1, on the reverse strand, counting down.
CACACATTTACAGTACACACACATACACATGGAGAGGGAGGGATATACATGGTCTTACAGTGCTGCTCTGCTGAGTCACAATTACCATCCAGGACAGGACTCTGCTCTCGGTCCGTCGCTCTGTCTGTGGGATTGATGGCATTTGTTTGACAGGTCACAGATCTGGGGGGGGAGGGGGGCAGTGAAAGTTCAAACAAATAAATCCCCTGTGCCTCAGATGGAGACGCAGCCACCAGACAGAGTCCAGACACACTGCAGAAACCTCCAGGCTGGAGGCATAATACTCCTTCTTACCGCCCAGGAAGAAGGAGCTCGCTCAGCCCACGCAGGAGATGAAGCCAGAGGACGTGCCCGGTACCAGCCGACAGTGCAGGTACAGGTACTGCATGGCCCCAGGCCCCTGGTCAGCAGGGTGTACAGAAGCTTCAGGGAGGCTGGAGCCGCTGAGGAGTGGAGGAGCAGTCATCATACTCCTCCTCCAAGAACCGGCTGCAGGAACACAGCCGGAAGCTCCACACCGGAAACGCGGCTGCGGCTACTGTGCAGCTCCCCAGCTGTGCCCGGCCGGCGGCCACAGACAGACAGAAAGGGGCCGCAGGCGAAGCTCTTAAAGGTAAAGAGCGGCCGCAACGATGCAATTCCACTCCAGCCCACCGGGAGAACTCCCGGTATGCCCTATGGCCAGTCCGGGCCTGGTTCGGATAGCTCTAACTGAATCCTTTGAATTGTTTCAGCATTAGTTCTCCATTGACTTCCATTGGATTCGTTACTTGTTACTCGTTCAAAGTATTCAGTTAGAGCTCTCCGAACCTGAGGATCTTACTACTCACTCATCACTAGTGCCCACCATCATCACTGGTGCCTTCTACTAGGTTCCCTTTAAGGATCTCACAGAGCATTATGCATGCATTTGTGTACTGAAGGCTTTTTTTCTCTGTAAATGAGCAAAAGTGAAGATGTTCGTATTTGGATTACGTTGGAGGGAGGGGTTTTTATTTGGTAATTAAAGATAGAGTCCCTTAATATGTTGTGTTTTATTTCTAATAAAACATTTATTTCTCTGAGTTGTGTTTATTTTTTAAAATTTACTAGAAATTCATGGTGGCTTGGTCTAATATTGGCCTGTCACCATTAGATACAAAAAATCAACAAAAAAAAAAAAATCTGCAAATGTCCCTCAAAAATCTTCTATGATTTTTGTAAGAAAATACAAATAATTAGATCAACTATAAAAAAAAAATAAAACAAACATAACCTTCCCCTTCCCCCACAAAGGACATAAATGCTACCTAAAAGCAGAGCTGTAGCACCACCATAAAACATTGTAATCTTTATACCTTTGATATAAAAATCAGATAATGAGGGGCATAATTAGAAAAAAAGAAATTAATTTGCTTGAATGTTTTATTTTCCAGATAAAACAAAAAATACTATAAGATACTATACTATATAAAATATAATTATGTCATGTAATAAGGCATAAAGAGGATTTTTTTTAATAATAGGACAAGAAAAAAATGGTATAGCTTTAAAACCAGAATTAAAGTAAAATTGGGATCAACTCGCTAAAATGCAATATACGGGTACATCTCAATGAATTAGAATATCATCAAAAAGTTACTTTATTTCAGTAATTTAACACAAAAAGTGAAACGCATATATTATATAGAGTCATTACACACAGAGTGATCTATTTCAAGTGTTTATTTATGTTAATGTTGATGATTATGGCTTACAGCCAATGAAAACCCAAAGGGTCAGAAAATTATAGTAGGGAGGATGAAGGGTTAAAAACCACACTGCTGTATTCCACAACACATCAAAGGGGGAATATAATGTTGATTAGTCAACATGTTTCAGGGCTTCATGAAACATGGCAATATGATACTGATTTGTCCTGAGGAAGAGGCCAGGGAGCCCTGAAATATGTTGACTAATAAATCAATATTATATTCCCCCTTTGATGTCTTGTGGAATACGGCAGCACTGTGTTTAACCCTTCATTCTACCTATTCTACATGCACCACGCTGGAGACTGCATCAGCCGTGATCTGCTTTTATAGTGGTTGTGACTCTCACAACCACACAAGGTGAAGCCTCTGATACCTATTTAGGTCATATTTTATCTTTCTGACCCTTCATCCTCCCTACTTTACTTTTCTGAGAAAATGACCTTTGTGTTTTCATTGGCTGTAAGCCATAATCATCAACATTAACATAAATAAACACTTGAAATAGATCACTCTGTGTGTAATGACTCTATATAATATATGCGTTTCACTGAAATAAAGTCACTTTTTGATGATGTTCTAATTCATTGAGATGCACCTGTATATCTATATAAGAAGTAAAAGCATAAAGATGTAATAAAAATACAGCAGTAATAACACCATGATCTGCTCAGTACACCGCACACTTTAGCTGTATGATCTTACGTCTCAGCCCCTCTAGCGGTGCAGGATTGTTGCTCGGCCGGTATGGTCCAGCACATCTGACTGGGATGGATAATTGTGTATAATCTTTTTTATTATCCAGACATCCCATCTGTTTACTTACCTTGGACTTGAGATGTAGTCACAGCTGCAGAGAGGGGATTATGTTCTGGGCAGATGTTTAGTATTAGGAAAGTCTGTCTCTGTGTCACTTGAGACTTCGCTAGACGTGTTTAAAGCTCATGAGCGATTTCCTCATTTGTCCCACGTATAAATCTTAATTTATTCCATCAGATCACATAAAAAATAATAAGTTTTTAGTTAAAAATAATTTTATAAAAATCAGCAGTTTTTTTTTACTTTCTGTAAAAAGATCCTTCCAGTCTTCTGAGTGTCGGTGGTGATACATGATCAGAAGTTTGGTGCCTGCATCTTCTTGTAAGGAGATTGGAATGACTCCTCCTATTGTGCAGGTCAACTAATAAGAATCACCACTGGGATCTTCTTCAGGGGCGTAAAGATCATGGTCTCACGGGTCGCAATTTTGACAGGGCCCAGGGGTGCAGGGGCCCATCAATGTCCGAGGATACACATCCACTTAAAACGCCAAACAGTGGCTGGCAGCTGACGTTGGCAGTATCACGACAGGAGGTGGTACATGACAGTGACTACAGAGGAGAGCAGGCAACATGGGAGTGGAGGAAAGGTGAGTAGAATGTTTTTGTTTTAATTATGTGTTAGAGACAGAATGGGGGCCATATAAACAAGGATAGGGGGCATATTTACCAGGATGGGGGCATATATACCAAGATGCCTGGATGGAGGACATCTATACCAGGAAGGGGGAGGGGGTGGTTAACTCATGTTTTTTTCAGATTTAAAATGCTACAACAGCTTATACATCTGACCAATATGTGGATGGGTAGCCAAGGTCCAAATTATGCACCTCGGGCCCATCGGACTCTACTTACGCCACTGGTCTTTTATATATTAAAATTAATTTCATTAAGCACTCAATAAAAAATAATGCATATGTACATCAGCGCTAGGCAGATTCCAAAGTTAATAACCATGGTACATAGTCAACCCCTGTCTACAAGAGCAGCAGAGTTGAGCTCCTATCCCTGCAGTAAACCATTTAGATCCATACGATGCTGTTCATAAGGTCACATGTGTTAACTGCTGATTGGACTCAGCGGTGAACTCAGCTGATCTTTCACACGGCACCCGGCTGTCAGTGTAGCCTGCTTGTCTCTGCGAGCAGACGTGTGTGTCTTCTCGCAGAAATATAGCAAAGGTGAAGATGTTCGTATTTGGATTACGTTGGAAGGAGGGGTTATTATTTGGTAATTAAAGATAAAGTCCCTTAATATGTTGTGTTTTATTTCTAATAAAACATTTATTTCTCTGTGTTGTGTTTTTTTTTTTTTTTTTATTTACTAGCAATTCATGGTGGCTTGGTCTAATATTGGCCTGACACCATGAATGTTGGGCTTAGTGCGAGCTGACAATACAAAGCTGGTATTAACCTCATTATTACCTAGCATGTCACCGCCACCAGGGCTGATGGAAGAGCCAAGTAAAGTGCCTGAAAATGGTGCTATGATGAATGCGCCATTTTCAGGGGTTTTCAGTGTGGGGGACCCAGAATTCTTGGACCTTACTACGCTGACAATCCCAGCCCCCAGCTGCCTGGCATAACCATGGCTGGCAATCAAAAATAGGGCAAAGCCCACACATTTTTCAATAATTAAAAAAAAATGGGCTGTCCTATATTTTGATTGCCAGCCAAGGTAAAGCCAGGCAGCTGGGGGTGTCATTCCATAGCTGTTTGCTTTATCTGTGCTTAGAGTCAAAAATACAATGGAGCGTTACACAAATATTTAAAAAAAAATTTATTGTTACAATACTATTATGTCAGTCAATGGCTGAGGGACCCAACAGCCAATCACATCACAGATGTTGTTACAGAGAATGGGGGTCTGGAGTAACCTGAAATCGCCCATACATTCTAGCAACTAGAATGTATGGGCTGATTCCAGACTACTCCAAAAGCCAATTACATATGTCCATTCTCTGTGAGATCTTCTGTCATTGGCTGGTCCACCCTCTGCAGTTAATATCCCAGAAGTTAATGAGCGGCCCCAGAAGTACAAGTGGTGCGACAGAGTGACAGTAGGACGTGAGACTCGATAAGGATAATGATGATGTTTAATAATTTATGTCTTTTATTTTACAGCTCCCCTGCCCCCGTCCCATAACTTTAAAGTCCAAGGTCAGGGTTCGGACACAAGTTCGAGTCACATTCAGCCCCGAACCTGGACTTTAAAAAACGTCAGGGCGAGTTCGCTGAACCCCAACATCGGCGGGTTCGCCCATCACTAGTTCTTATTTAATTGTTTTATTTCAAATAGAAGAAAGTTTGTAAATGTTGCTGTTGAACCAAATTGCACTGGGGGTTGAACAATTTTGATTGCAACTGCATTATCAACATTATTCACTAGTAATGTATATCAATATTAAAATTTATATGGGCTCTCCACTTTTATTTAGAATGATTCCCTGATAATAAAATGGTCACATAATCCCTCTACTAGGACCCAGCGGTGATTATAATCTGTGGGAGAACCTGGCTTCATGGCTTCCATTTCACTGCAGTGCCCCCGCAGGGGAAATTAAGCACTACACAGTTCTTAATATTTTATGTTGGGTCTACTAGAATGAAAGAAAGAGAAGAACTTTGTTCAGTCTTCTCCAAATAATAGATTAGGGTTTTAGATGGTATAAACCCACCTATTGATTGTAACTAGAAGACTTAATGATGGTATGAACTGTTAAATGTGATTAAAAACCTAGCAAACTGATTCAATTCAGCTTATAGAGTAAAATAATTGTATATTCTTCATTCATTGCTGTAGGCAATGGCCCAACAAGGATTAATAGTATAGAGATTGAGTGTTAGTTTTTTCCCATGCTTCCACTGTGTATCCACGTCAGGGCGGAACAGGCGTCACATCGAGGTTCACACTTAGTTTACTTAGTTGCTGGAATGAACTCTGTAAACATTAGTAGGATGTTGGTCAAAATTCCTAGAAAGGTTAGAAGTCACTGAGAACAGTTATGAGATGAAGTCTTAGTTTGTGAGGAATTTGGAAGTGAACCAGATGTGGACAAGTTATTTAATAATAAAGACTTACATAGTTTAGATACTATATGACAGCTGAACATTGTAACTAACAACCGATACAAGGTTCCCATGGACATCATTCATGTGTATCACCATTCTACAATGGATCCTGGTAATGTGAGCAGTAATACAGAGTGCTAATGCCTATGCCTAAGTATTCATTTACTAGGTAAATGTGTAAGAGGGTGGTCTGGTACCCAGAAGCTCCTGTCCTGAAGACATCGACCGCACTGTATTGTAAAGTAATGTGAATTGTGTCCTGCGTTTTGACATAATGTGATATCTCCATGTATGTGATATAGATGTATGTGACTCACCTCGCTAGGGGCCGTGGGGTACTAAAAGCTGGGCCCTCTCCCCCTCGTCTCCTCGTCCCTTCTGGCGACGCCGTTTGTGGGGAGATCGGGGGGTCTTTGGGATATGTCACGGTGGCGTGACCTGGCCTGTGCCCCAGGGGCAGTCAATAAAAAGGGGGAAGTAGGGATTATGGAGTAGGGGAGATTTGGAGGGTGGTTGTCGTGACTATTAGTGGCCGCTGCTGCAGTCCAGGACCTCTGGGGATGATGAGATAGACATTTCTCAGACTGCACACACTACACATATTTGCTGAATTAGGAAAAGGGAAAAGGAAGGCGGCTCCCCAGACAAATTACTCCTAGGATTTCAGACACTGGATCAATGGCATGGCAACCATAGCGGGACCCCATGGGGTTGTGATGTTTTTATTTATGTGTCAATAAACACATTAAGCAAGCAGAATGCACGCTGGGCCCACCTCATTTGTTTTGGACACACTACACATATGCCTTAGTTACACACAACGACATGAAGAGGTCAGAGCTGCAGCTAAGAGCAAACACCTCCTCCCCCCTCTTTTCTGCTCTGACTGCAATGAAAGAATACAGTTTAGAGGAGGGCAGGGCAGTGTGGTGATACATGAGTATTCATTACTTGGGGAGTGGGCAGCAGAGAGGACACTATGATTGATAAATAGAATTAGTCTTTTATTTTGAAGTTTACACAGGATAGGAGGGAAGCATAAATAATAGAAATTCATGAATAGAGAAATAGAGAGAGCTTAGAGAAAGGAATTAGAAAATTATATCAGTTGCATATATATTTTTGACCTTAAAGATCCCTTTAACATTTTTTGCCTTCATATTACTACTTTGTATGCCTATTGAATTATTTTGTACATTATCTTCTCACTTACTAGACTAGTATTCCTGTGTTGATACTTTTGTATGAATGCTCTCCCCTTTTTTAATTGATTTAATAAAAAATATGCTATTTTATTAAACATTTTTCACTTTGCATCGCACGTTTTTCTGTAGATTTTAATTTCATATTGTGCCTATGGGCTCTTATACAGTTTGCTCTTTTGGTACATGCATAGATAGATTTATATGATTTAGTAAAGGGTTGCTCCATCTGTCAAGTTAAAGGCCACTTTACACACACCAACTTATCTGTCCAACATCTGAACAACTTACTGGTTGCAGTGAAATTATGGACACATAGTTCCATTTGTACACAGCCACAAAATGGAGCAATGTGTCCATGATTTCACTGCAACCAGTAAGTTGGTCAGAAGTTGGACAGATAAGTTGGTGTGTGTAAAGTGGCCTTAAGGGTACCTTTACACACGGCTACATTTGTAGCTTGTCACCAGGTAACTTACTGGTTGCAGTGAAATCATGGATACATGGTTCTATCTTGTTGCTGTGTACAAATGGAATCATGTATCCATGATTTCACTGCAACCAGTAAGTTACCTGGTGACAAGCTACAAATGTAGCCGTGTGTAAAGGTACCCTAAGAGTTACTACATTTTTATTCATGTTAGTGACACGCCCACCCAGACCGGGGGATACTCAGATCCAAGTCGGGAGTTCTTTCGGAATGTCACGGGGTCGTGACCAGGTTCCGTGGCCCTGGTTGTGCCAATAAATGTGGGGGAATATTCTATGGGAATTAACGTGACACCATCCATGGGTTTCGGCAATTGGGATGGATGGCCGACGCTGCAGTACAGATTCCTTGGTGCTGATGGTTATGCAGCTGAGATGGTTCTGCTCTTCATGGGTAGAGTGCAGGACCCCAGGGCAATTTACATAGTCTATGTGAAGGAATAGAATAGGTGGGGTGCAGGACTGAGAGCGCGGTAAATAACTGCAGGACACAATGATGGAATTTTCCTTTACCTTTACTTGAGGGTTGCAGGTGCAGTCTGGGGGCACTTCTCACCAATCGTAATGGAGATCCGGGCAGCCGGGAAGCAATTGAGGATCCACCTAGGCAGGTGGTTGTAGAGACCTCCCTTCTGCGCAGTGTTACTTGGACCTCGCTGCCTAAAGCTGAGCTGCGGCCCTCTTCCTGTGTGTCTAGTCCTTTACCCGTATGGCAGGCAGCTCGAGCCTGTTCCAGGTGCTGCTCCTCCGTGGCGCTCTGGGCTCTGCTATGCTGCTTGGCCGTTAGGTCTTGAATTGAGCCAGGGGACTTGCAATCCCCTGCTCTCCAGATTTAGCTGCTGGGACTTCAGTATCCGAACAACCACGGACTCTAGCGTCCGGTTCCTAGTGCTTTCCTTTGGTGCGAGCCCAGTCACGGCTTCACTCCCCAGGTTCTCCTCAACTCCTCTTTGTCACTAGCCTCCACTGTCTGGGGATGAGCTCCTCTGGCTCCAGTCCCCAGGATGTCTGCACTCCTCCTGTTCTCTAAGGGTACCTTTACATGCGGCAACTTTTCTAGGAATCTCAAAGGCAACTTAATGGCTGCAGTGAAATCATGGACACATTGTTCTATCTTGTTGCTGTGTACAAATGGAACAATGTGTCCATGATTTCACTGCAACCAGTAAGTTGCCAGTGAAATTCCTAGAAAAGTTGCAGCGTGTAAAGGTACCTTTAGACGTTCTGCCTAACCCCTCCCCGAGGCCAGAATTTATAGGGAAGCTCCCCTGAATCTGGGTTCAGAGCCCCTCTTCTGGCCTGGAGTCAGGACAAGTATTGGATGCTGGTGTTACCCCTTCTTGCTTCCAGGCATGACATCGCACCCTGTGCGGGAGGCAATGCCACTGCCACTGTGCGGGAGGCAATGCCACTGTGGCAACCGGATTCCTGGGGTGCCAGATTAGGACCACTAAAGGGGTTGTCCAAGTTTGTGATGAAAGTCTGCAATCACTCTATGTGACAGCAGACTTCTGAATCCTTTACATTGCACATACTGCACATTGTCTGGATTTTCAGGTGCCGGTGTTGAAAATGGAAGGTCATGAAACCACAAGTACCATAATTTATGGACTGTAAGACACACCAGACCATGAGGTGCACCCAGGTTTTAGAGGAGGAAAATAGAAAAATAAATTGACGCAAAAAAATGCGGTCATGACGCACTGGTATGGGGAAGGGATCTGCTGCTGACACTGTTATGGGGTAATGTCCCCATATTCTGTATTAATGTCCCCCATCCTGGGCCCCTTTCTGTACTGTACTAATGTCCCTCATCCTATTCCCCATCATTGTGTATGTTCTGCATGATGGTAGTGCTCCACCATCCTGGTATATGATCCCCATCTAGGTATTTAAGATCCCCCATCCTGGTATATATGTCTTCCATCTTCGTATATATGATCAACCATCCTGGAATATGCCACCTATCCTGGTAAATGGCTCCCATCCTAGCATATATGATCCCCCATCCTGGAATATTGCCCCATCCTAGTATATATGGCCCCCATCCTGCTATATGGATATTGGAATATGTCCTCCATACTGGTATGTATGGCCACTATCCTGGTATATTTGGTACCCATCCTGAAACATGTCCCCCTTCCTGGTATATATAATAATAATAATAATATAATAATGCTTTATTTATATAGCACCAACATATTCCGCAGCGCTTTACAATGTAGGGTTAGAGTACAGAAAATATACAGTAAGTAATTACAGTAGAGAACAAATAAAGTACAATAATCGGATACAAAACAATAGGCATAGAATCAATGTAAAAAAGAAAATACAATAAATAAAGCAAGAAATGAAGGTGACCCTGCTCAAAAGAGCTTACAATCTACAACGGGATAGGGGTTGCACAAGGTACAGGGGCTTATTGCACTGATGGTCCAGGCATCTTGAGGAAATGGGGCATAGGACTAAGCTTACATGGATGGTCATTATACAGTCTGTGTAGACCTTTTTGGTTTGGTGGAGTTTATAGAAGAGTAATGTCCAGAGGGATAGCCCATTCACTGTCTACAGTACAATGGACTTCTATTAGGGAGTATGATAGGCCACCTTAAAAAGATGCGTTTTTAGGGATCGTCTGAAGCCATGCAAGTTGTGGATAGTCCTGATTTCTTGGGGTAAAGCATTCCAGAGGTTTGGTGCAGCTCTGGAGAAGTCTTGGAGCCGGGAGTGGGAGGATCGGATTAGTACAGATGTTAGTCGAAGGTCATTTGAGGAACGTAGAGAGCGGGTGGGGTGATAGACAGAGATGAGGGAGGAGAGGTAGGGGGGTGCTGCACTGTGAAGAGCTTTGTGGGTGAGAACAAGCAATTTGATTTCGATCCTGTAGTATACGGGCAGCCAGTGCAATGACTGGCACAGAGCAGAGGCATCTCAGTAACGATTGGCCAGATGGGTGATCTTGGCTGCTGCATTAAGGATGGACTGGAGAGGAGAAAGTCTGCTGAGGGGGAGGCCGCTTAAGAGGGAATTGCAATAGTCAAGGCGGGAATGGATTAGGGCCACGGTGAGGGTTTTTGTTGTTTCCAGGGTGAGAAAGGGGCGGACTCTAGAGATATTCTTCAGGTGTAAGCCACAGGAGCGGACGAGACATTGTGTGTGGGAGGAGAAGGAGAGATCGGTGTCAAACATAACACCCAGACAACGAGCCTGCTGCCTAGGCATTATCGTGGTGCCGCAAACTGAGAGAGAGATGTCCAATTTAGGGAGGTTAGTGGATGGGGGGAACAGAAGAAGTTCAGTCTTGGAAAGGATTAGTTTCAAATAGAGAGTGGACATGATATTGGAAACTGCAGCTAGACAGTCATTGGTGTTCTTTAATACCACAGGGGTAAGGTCAGGGGCTGAAGTGTATAGTTGTGTGTCATCAGCATAAAGATGGTACTGAAAGACCCTATATAGACCCCAACCTGGAATATGGCCCCCATCCTGGTATTATTGGCCCCCATCCTGGTATATGGCCCCCATTCTGGTATATATGGTGCCCATCCTGGTATATATGGCCCCCATTTTGGTATATGGCCCCCATTCTGGCATATAGCCCCCATCCTGGTATATGTGGTCCCCATGATGTTGGACACATAAAACATAAAACAATTATACTCACCGTTCCTCGCTCCTCCGCAGTGTGATTACCTCATCTCATGCCGGCAGCAGACCAGTAAGTAAGTGTGCAGTGAATGACGTCACTGCCATGAAGTGACATCAGACTTTCATCACAAACCTGGACAATCTTGTAAATATAACATTAACCCCTTCACCCTGGAAGATTTTCTGTTTTACATTTTTTCCTTCGCTGTTTCCAAGTGCCATAACTTTTTTATTTTTCCATCAATATAGACATATAACACCTTGTTTTTTGCTGGACAAGTTAAACTTTTGAATGACATCATTCATTTTACCATATAGTGTACTGGAAAACATGAAGAAAAATTACAAGTGTGGTGAAATTGCAAAAAAAGTGAAATCACACAATTGTTTTTTTATTCATCATGTTCACTATATGGTAAAACTGACATGTCGGTATGATGCCTCGGGTAAGTACGAGTTCGCACATACCAAGTATGTATACTTTTACTGTTATTTAAGTGGTAAAAAAATTCAGACTTTTTTTTAAGAAAAAAAATTATGTTTTGGACGCCATTTTCTACGACCCGTAGCGTTCTCATTTTTTTCGGATCTGGGGCTGTGTGATGGCTTATTGTTTGCATCTTGAGCTGATGATTTTAATTATACCCCTTTTGGCTAGATGTGAAGCTTTGATCGCTTGCAATTGCAATGTTGCAGCCACAAAAATAATTCATAATTTTGGCTTTTGAACTTTTTTTCCTCTATTGCATTTTAAATATTTAATTCATTGATTTTACATTTTGATAGATCGGGCATTTCTGAATGCAGCAATACCAAATATGTATCTTTTAGTTTTTTTTGTTTAATTTTAAGTGAGGAAAAGGGGGGTGATTTGAACTTTTTTTTTGTTTTATATTTTCATATTGTTAAAACTTATTTTTTCCCTTTTATTTTATTTTACATGCCCCCTTAGGACCCCTCAGCATTGCTGTTCACAGTCCTGATGATCCACGGCTCTGAACAGCAGAAATGATCACTTTCTGTTCAGGTATCACTTACAGGAAGTGAGTCATTATAGCATCCGGAGTCATCAGTTGACCCCATGATGTCATGGCAACGCATCAAGGCCCTGTGATCAAATCACGGGGCCAATGATGCTGACGGGGAATGGCGCGATCCCCGCAGCTGTAGAAAGGGCTGTCAGTGATTGATAGCGCTATCTAAAGGGTTAACAAGGCCAGGAAGATCAGTGATCTGTTATCTGCACATGCTGGCTGATTAGATCATCCGGCAGGTGCCAGTAAAAATGCGAGCTCACAGCGTGAGCTCACATTAAAGGGAGGGAGCACGACCAAGGATGTACCACTATGTCCTTGGTCATGAAGGGGTTAAGCCAGTGGCGTAGTGTGGGAGGCGGGGGGGCGGTCTACCCCAGGAGGCACGTGTGTGGGGGCGGCAGCAGCAATTCCTCTCCCTCCGTGGGAGAAGTGGAGGCACTGCAGGACCTGTCTCCACCGTGGTGATTGGTGATAGGACCTGTGGTGACGTCGTAGCTCGTAGATCCCGAATCACGTGATCGCAACACGTGACTGCTACCCGGCTGGAAGACGGAAGGGAAGACGCCTCCGGCGGCGAAAATTGCTCTGGGCCCTCCTTGAGTCCTGCTTGTTGCCATACACTGGGGTTTTGCAGAGGTTGCGGTGCACAGTGACAATCCCAATAGGTGAGTGGCTATTTGGCCCAATAGTTACCCCCAATTGCGCCCCTTCTCTTTGTGTTTTTAGTATAGTAGTTATATTATGTATATAGGGGCAGTATAGTAGTTATATTTTTGTATATAAGACTCCTATATACATAATATAACTACTATTCTGGACTGCCCCTCTGTACAAGAATATAACTACTATAATACTGCCCCAGTTTTTTTTTCTGTCACATTATTAAAAATTACCGTATTATTAAAAAAGCCGTTAGGTCTTCATCCAGCATCATCAAGCTAATACATACATATATATAGAGAACTGCAAGAAGATGAAAGTCTAGAAATTTAGAAATAATAACAGCAGAGTTAGTAGCAGACTAAAAATTAGATCTTTGAGTGCAGTGTGGGCTCTTCGGATGCTTCCGGATTATCAACGTCCAAAGGGGCGACAACTTTTTTGACCACCCAGGGCGCCACAAACAGTTGCTATGCCACTGGGTTAAGCAGTGGTGTATCTTGAATTTCATGGGCTCCAATGATAAAGCTCCAACTGAACCCTTAATTGTTGCAAATCTTTAATAGCATTAGTCTTTTTCTATTGGCAAAAGGGACTTTTGGGTCCTCTAGGTTCCAGGGCCTGTATGCAATTGCACCCCCGGCACCTATTGTAGTTAAACCCCTGGGGTTAAGAACTGTACTAAATCTAACAGTATAACAACCAGTCCTCAATTTTTTATATGTCACTCCAAACAACCATTTACTAACTGAAAGAAACCGAAGGTCTCATTCAAGGAATGAATTAATCAATAAGATCTGAGTATATATCAATATTTGATTCTTTATTGTCAAAAAAGTAAAAACACAGAGCTACAATACAGGAAACACCAAATAGCACATTAGTAAACCTTCAAGGAATACAGGCTCAAGAAACCATTGCAGTCCAGACCAATAAAACAGAAATACACCTCATAAAATACATCCAAGTACATCCACACGCACATTAACCAGCATTATCAGGTATCTCTATGTAGTGCCTATCAACTTCCTAAGGCTACAAATTCAGGTCCAGATGCTGGCACAGTTAATGGAGTATCAATAAGATGGAAGGGTAAACTGGTAACAGGAGAGAGACAAGTCAATGTTGTTTTACCTGTTAAGAGGGAACGCTGTGCTTAGGCTTCCTACCCCTACGCCGTTTCGCTATAGAGCTTCTTCCGGGGGCGTAACGGCGTAGGGGTAGGAAGCCTAAGCACAGCGTTCCCTCTTAACAGGTAAAACAACATTGACTTGTCTCTCTCCTGTTACCAGTTTACCCTTCCATCTTATTGATACTCCATTAACTGTGCCAGCATCTGGACCTGAATTTGTAGCCTTAGGAAGTTGATAGGCACTACATAGAGATACCTGATAATGCTGGTTAATGTGCGTGTGGATGTACTTGGATGTATTTTATGAGGTGTATTTCTGTTTTATTGGTCTGGACTGCAATGGTTTCTTGAGCCTGTATTCCTTGAAGGTTTACTAATGTGCTATTTGGTGTTTCCTGTATTGTAGCTCTGTGTTTTTACTTTTTTGACAATAAAGAATCAAATATTGATATATACTCAGATCTTATTGATTAATTCATTCCTTGAATGAGACCTTCGGTTTCTTTCAGTTAGTAAATCTAACAGTATGTAATATACTGTCAGGATTCGGCTCTGGTTGCTGGATCCAGCAGTCTTCACATGACCATATATGATTTTCATACTTACTGTCATGTGACAACTAGCTTCTGTAGATCAGAGTTCCCCAACTGCAGTCCTCAAGACCCATCAACAGTGCATGTTTTCAGGATTTACTTAGCATTTGACAGTTGGACTCATCACCAGCATGGGAGATTAAATTATCAACTATCAAATGCTAAGGAAATCCTGAAAACCTGCACTCCTGGTGGGTTTTGAAGACTGGAGTTGCGGAACACTGTTCTAGATGATCCTCTCAGGGAAGTGAGGGAAGTAGAACTTCATTGAAACCTTGAGAGAACAAGGAAAATCAGCAAGCCGGCATGTGACCGTAAGTGTGCAAATCACATATGAGTAGTCACATTACGACTACTCAAACCACCTGTGTGTTGAGGGGGGGAACTGAACTGTTACCCCAGGTGCCAGAATACCTAGATTCCCCTTTACAATATTCCCAGTTACTCACAAATTTGACAGTCAATCGTTGTTTCTACAAGCAGATAATTCTATTATCAATGTATATACAATGAAAAATGTCCTTATGTGACTGGTGAGACCAGTAAATGACATTGCTATGGCCAAGTAATCAAAGACTGGTGAGGAGGGGGATTGAACACATAAGTAATGCTCTTTCCGTTATTTCGTACTCCTGCCATTAGGTGTTTAATTTTCTTAATCGCAGACAATCCCTGTAGATTCTGGGTGGGAGGGGGAAGGTTATGACCCAAACACATGCAAGTTGAGATCTGGTTTTCATTTTACTATGAGGTCCCTAGACTTCTACTATCTTCACATTGTAGACATAGCTTTTGCATTGTTTTACAGAACATCAATTGAAACATTTTTGTGAGTTTTTATTGGTGTGGATTCCTTTTTCTTGGCTGTGCTGTCTTTGTAGCACAGTTACGGTAACTTTAGTATAACCCCTTTCTTGGCATCAGAGTTCCTTCCAATACTTGCCTGGAATTTGACTAAATGGTCACTTGTGGCCAAGTACTCGTACACTACATATAAATAGGAAAGATATCTTAAATAAGGTATCATAGGGGGGAGCGCACTGGCCATAGCCAGCAGGACGATGTCATTGGTCCAAATGTATTCCTGGCGGCTGCATTTCGTTGCTCCTATAGTGGGAGTCAGCCCTTTTCAGTGCTGGCTGTCAAATATATAAGAAAACAGTATGGAGGTGGGCAATAGGTTCTGATACAGTATGACGAGTGAAGGGGTAAAAATGTAAAAAGTATGATGTTGATGAAACAGTAAGGGGATCAGCAGAGTGGGGAACAGGTTTAAAGACAATATGAAGAGCAGGGGGGAATGGGTGCATTAATCATATGGGGAGGGGGATGTAAGAGGCAACAGTATAGAAAATGAGGGGGAATGTGTGAGGAAACAGTATGGTGAGCTGGGGGCGGGGAATGTGTGAGGAGATAGAATGGTGAGCTGGGGGGATAAATGAGGAAACAGTACAGAAAGTGAGACGGGAGGAATCAATACAGACACAGTATGGTGAGCAAGAGGAGGGTGTGTTCAACATAGCAATGGGTGAAGAATGAGTGCAGACACAGTATGGAGAGGGGGAGTGTATGTGGAATTAGTATCGAGGGGGGTGTATGTTTATGACACAGTATGGTGAGCAAGGGGAGGGTGTGTTCATTACCAGTAACTTAACAATGGGTGAGGAATGAGTGTAGACACAGTATGGAGAGGGGGAATGTATGTGGAAATAGTATTGAGGGGGTGTATGTTTTTGACACAGTATGGGGAACAGGAAAGGGGAATGTATGAGGTAACGGTATGGGGAGCAGGGGGGAATAAGAGCAGACATAGTATGGAGAGCAGGGAGCAATGGGTGTTTTATCTGTATGAAGAGGTAGGATGTATTAGTATACAGTATGGAAAGTGGAGACAGCATTTTGACGGTCTGTGGAGCGCTAGGATCAGGAAGAGTCAGGAAGGTGGAAATATATATACCTGGTGAAGGCAGCGCTGTGCTGCGGAAACGCGTTGTGGCTTGTAAGAGGTTAATAAAACCTTTTTACTTATATTTCCATCTCCCTGACTCTTCCTGATCCTAGCGCTCCACAGACCGTTACATTGCTGTCTCCATTATCCATACCTCTGGGTAATACCGGCAGGAGCAGCTCTGGGCAGGAGGAGAATCTTCAAACATCGTTCGTAAACCACAGGACCTGCTGGAAGAAGCTTGCATTCACCACTGAAGGACCTGTGATGATGTATTTCTGGTTTGGTCACATGACCACAGCATAGATCTCCAGGCTCTGTGGATACTGCCAGCTGTCCCTGCAAACACCTACTAGGAGGAGACATAACACTGAGGTGATACACCGCAGTTGTGCAGGGCATGCACAACCATCTATGGTGAGTGGCCACATGGCCCCTTCCAACAAATTTCCCTTGTTTAAACTTCCTTCACATGCGCTCCCACCCCCCCTTTCTTGTCTTATAGTATGGAAAGTTTGAGGAATGGGTGTGGAGGCATTATGGGGAATGGGGGGATGTATAAGGAAACTATGGTGCGCGAGAGTGGAGAATGGGTGTGGACACAGTATGATAAATGGGGGGAATGAGGGGTAAAGTATGATGAATCTGTATGGAGCAGAGGGGGGGAATACATGTATTAACAGGGGGGAATGGGTGCAGAAACAGAATGATATCAAATCATCAAGAGTTGACAGCTCTGCAGTCTGTTCATTTTAAATGTTGTTTATTTCCTTTGGGACATTAAGGGTTAATGTCAGCTTTTTCCATGCCTTTGCTGTTGCTTTAATCAGGTGATGTGGCTGACTACTTCGTCTTCACTCTTTAAATAGTCAGATGACCCATCACCTGATGTTGCTGTTAGAGTTCATTCTCTGCTAGACCTGTGTGGTATAGTTTTCTGCTGCTGAAGTTTCTGAGACCCCCTTGCTCTGCCTTGGAGTGCTGCTGTCTTATTATCCTTATTGTGAGTTCCTCTGTCTGTCTTTACCTATCCCTGTGTTGTATTACCTGGAGTGGCCAGTGTACTAGCCAGGGTTACCTTAGGTGACAGACAGGAACCAGGCATGTAAAAGCGGCAAGGGGAAGGACCTACTCAGGGTGCCAGGGTAGACATAGGTCAATGTCAGGTGGTCTCCTAATCCCCCGATTCCTACTGTCAAGGCTTTCCTTCCCCTTTTTACTATCCTGCTATCTATTTTTGTCTCACCATGCGGCGGACATTTTACTTGAACGTACATGATACAAAGGATTTATGAGGGAACGGTATGGAAAGTGAGTGGGAAATGTGTGAGGTAATAGTATGGTGAGCAAGAGAGAGTATTGGGTGCAGACACATTATGGTGAGAGAAGGGGATGGTGTATGAGGAAACAGTATGGGGAGCAAGAGGGGAATGGGTGTTGATACAGTGTGGCGCACCAATGGTCAGGCGTCACAAGTGGGGTACTGCACTCAAAGATGAGCGTGTGGTTGTCCCTGTCGCAAGTAGAATGCAGAGCACTGTGGAAGGATCTGATCCCAAAACACACCCACCCATGCAACTGGGGGAAGGTCCCAAAACAGAGAGTTGGAGAGTGGAAAAAGTGTGAGAGGAGCAAGGTGGAACACACGGGGAGTCTTCATGAGTGTCTTCCCCGAGGAAAGACAGAGAGCGGGAGCTTACCCGAGAGAGAAAGGGGGCTTCAAAAGAGGGCTAGAGAAAGACTTAGCCCAGACAGAAAGGTCCTGACTTGTTCAACCGGAGTGCGCAGGTCTGACAACGCGGCCTCGAGTGTTCACCCTCCGACCATACTCATCCCGGCTCCGAAGACGTTCTCAGGGTGTTTATCCCCTGGGACGTACTACTGCCCAAAAAGCAGACCACAAGAAGAGAGAGAAGGGACAGAACAAGGGTAGATCCAAGAAGGTACCACCAGAGACTTCCACAGATTCTGCATTCTGCTGCGACTACCCGGCCGGCCGTCTTGCTGGAGTACTGTGAACTGTACCACCATCTTGTTCAGTTTCCTTTTTACAAGTAAAGTACCTGGAAGAGTGAAGTGCCTCTGTGTCTCTGTCCTGCTTCATTGACTTTTCTCAACGGTTTACATCGTGACGGCATCAGGTAACACTGCCCCGGAGGCTTATCTCTACCTGTAGGGAACTGCTCCACCCTAAATCTCTATATACTGTACATTTTTGCAATGCCATGTTTTCCTTAAATGATTTCCTGCAAGTCTAACCTTGAGAACTAAATTCTTATATATAAAGATCAAACCTCTGGATTGTGTTTTCTGGACTACAGCCACCAGCTATAACAAAAGATGTAAAACATGGCAAAAACATGCAGCTTTATAGCAACATTCAAAGCTGAACAGCTCCAACAATGAAACCTTTGACATCTGCAGCCATAAGAAATATTTATGATGGTTTATACTTCATGTATTTGTTGCTCTGAGTGTCTGCTCAACTGTCACATCAAATAATAATCATTTTTCTATGCAGAAACTTGCTATTTCCACCCTACAATTCACAGTCTTATAAGTCATTCTAAAAAATTGCAATGGCTGTACAGAGCTATAAAAGGCCGGCAGCTGACGTTGGCGTCCCTGTCTTGAGTGGCACATGACATCATCGCCATGTGCCATCCCACCACCTGGTGATGGAGAAGGGAGGGGATGCTTGTCATCCTGGGAGCAGGGACAGATAAAAATAATTGGTTATTTATTCTATTTGAATTTTTTAGGTAAAACCACCAGGAAAGGAACCATATCCTTACCTTAAAAAAAGAGGCCAGGATAGAGGACATTATTAAGATAGGTGCCAGGATAGGGGACATTATTAAAGATAGGGGCCAGGATAGGGAACATTATTAAAGATAAGGGCCAGGATAGGGGACATTATTAAAGATAGGTGCCAGGATAGGGAACATTATTAAAGATGGGGACCAGGATAGGGAACATTATTAAAGATGGGGCCAGGATAGGGGACATTATTAAAGATAGGTGCCAGGATAGGGAACATTAAAGATAGGGTCCAGGATAGGGGACATTATTAAAGATAGGGACCAGGATAGGGAACATTATTAAAGATAGGGGCCAGGATAGGGAACATTATTAAAGATAGGGGCCAGGATAGGGAACATTATTAAAGATAGGGGCCAGGATAGGGAACATTAAAGATAGGATCCAGGATAGGGATTATTATTAAAGATAGGGTCCAGGATAGGGAACATTATTAAAGATAGGGATCAAGATAGGGGACATTATTAAAAGAATTGTCAGGATGGGAGAAATTACTAAAGAAAAGGTCCAGGATGAGGGACATTTACAGGACAGGAGCCACAACAGAGGATATTATTGCAAGATATGGGCAAGGACCATAAGTCATCACAACACACCTACTACTGATTCGTCCTTAGATATTATTACTGGATGGGGGATAGTTTTACAGTATGGAAGCCAGGATAGGGGTCATTATTACAGATTTGCAGACCAGGATAAGGGCATTATTACAGGATGGGGGTAGACTGGGGACATTATTACGGGATGGAGATCAGGATGAGAGAATTATTACAGGATAGGGGGCTAGATGGGGGACATTATTATAGTATGGGTACCAGGGCCATAGATCAAAACAACATGTCTATACTCATAGGTCCTTAGACATCAAAACATTTTGTTGTCTTAGAAGAAAAAAGAGAATCTACATTTGCTATTAGTAAAGTGAACCAACCAGCAGGATTTAGGGCTATAAAGTGGATCCAGCACCTTACAAGCTCTGGGATACTGAATGCAATCATACCTTTACTTCAATGATTCCATGTTTGATTGCAGAGAAAAGTGGCATAAAACTCCTGGAAAACAGGGCAGCGGATGATTGATGTGTACAGCACTGCGTCACTATATGGGGTTGTTTTTCTTTTTTTCTCCTCTGTGGGCAAGGCTTTCATCTTTAAGCCAAACAGTCCCCTCCTCCCTCTCATCTGAAAGTACTGAAACTGAAAGTAGAGATTAGAGGGGGGTGGGTTTGCCTTACATCAAAAAAACCATGCCTGCAGGGGAGTAATAAAAAAAAACATCCTTAAATAGCGTTGCAGTGCTGCACACATCAATCCTCTGCTGCCCTGTTTTCCAGGAGTTTCATAACACTTTTCTCTGCAATCAAACATGGACTCATTCAAGTAAAGATATGATTCACTCAGTTTTCCCAGTGCCTGAAAGGTACCGGCTTCATTTTTATACCCCAAATTCCTGCTGGTGGTTCCCTTTAAGGCAAAAAAAAAAATGTTAAGTTGTTTTTCGAAAAAGTTGGGAGTTTCACTTCAGCAGGAGAGTAGTAAAAACTGGAGAAACAGGGCAAAGACAGAATTGTTAAATTTAAAATTTAAAAAATTCATTAAAACCGATAAATTTTTTGGTGCAAACCATGGAAAAACAGTCTCAAGCAAAACTGACCCTTTCCCAAAAAATTCTCCTCTGATAAATCATTGACTCCTCTTCTTGGGCCAAGGGTTTATGTCCATGTAGTGAACCCCTTAATCCCATAAATAAAATGCTGGAAAATGGAAAAAATACATATTTTCCCAAAAAAAAAAAATCAGATTAGAAAAAATAAGGTTTTAGAACATTTGGTTTTTTTTTAGAAAAAAAACATTATATGTATAGATTTTTAAAAACCTTTCCAAAGTATGGAAGACAATGCTTCCTCTCCAAACCCTCCTCAATCAATAGAGCAGCTATAAAACTATAGAGGGAGGTCTAAATTCCCCACTCATTCATTCTGGCTGTCACTTTGCTACTGGAAAACTGCAATTTATCTGGTTTTTTCCAAATTTTTTTGGGGCTCAAGTCCCCAGTAACGTAGATGTTTTTCCTTCTCGAGCTATTTTTGTACAATTTCATCATGCATTAGTGCAATGGAAAATCATTTTTTCCCCCTGATATGTGAACTCTTAAGCCATGGGACGGTCTTTGACGTGCGTCCTGATTTCTGCTCGCCATTTCAGGCTTTTTTTTCCTCGAAGTTCAGTCTTTTTCAAACATAAGTTTTTATCATTTGCAGACCTCCCTTCCTGAAACCCGCGGTAGGCGATCTGAATGGGGCTAAAAGGTTATGTATAGTGATAAAAAAAAGTTACAGACAATGGGAGCAGACATCA